>OZ038482.1:35816414-35858914 GCA_964036315.1 Acanthosepion esculentum | reverse complement strand
AGGTATCTATCTGGTTGGGTTATTCCAATTATAAATTCTGATATAATTTCCAAAAAAAAAAAAAAAAAAAAAAAAAAAAAGAAAGATGAATGACATTACCATTCAACGTGGATAACGATAGTAACTGAAAATTAATTTTTAATGATCATAACTAGAAGTGAATAGCTTGTATTATCTGTGTAAACAGAGACACTGTATAAAATCACATCACCATTAAATCAGGATATGCTGGAATTGTACCAGGCACGTCAGTTGAAATTTCATTATCTTCCAATGGATATAGCTGTAAAAGACAAACGAGGATGACACAGATCATTACCACACCAAAAACAAGATGTTACCTTGGATGCTACAATCGCTAATTACTTTCAGGTGGATGAGGAATTTATGAAGTGGTCAAATCCGTCATATTTCCAGTCGTTTAGCGTTAATGGCTGAGTTCATTTACGGCTAAAGCATCATTAACCTATTGAACTCTGTTAACTACACTCTGTACAGACTGCTACCTCTTAAATATACAGGGTGTCCATAAAGTTTGTGTGAACTTTAAAAAAATTATAACTTTATTTGTATTTGCGATAGAAATGATTTGTAAAAAGGATTAGAATGAAGTAAATCTATATTTCTTAATTTTTTATTGAAATATTATTTAAGTTTCCAGATGTCCTCCATTTTTAACAATTCAAATGGTAATACGATTTTACAGTTCACGGAAAACATTTGCCAGCTGATTTATAGTAATCCCTGAAATCACATTAGTTATTTTAGCTATATTTAAAACTAGGTACATTATACTTTATAACATTTTTTACAGATTATTACAAAGTTGAGGACACCGTATATTTCAGGATTTGTTGTTACGGTGTACTGGGAGTTTCCGATTATTAGAATCTATAGAGTAGAGAACTGTTCATGCAATACGTGAATTAAATATTGTAGTCATCGGGGAATCAGCCTCTCGGAAGTTCGTTCCATAATGTAACCGATCAGGGGAAGAAACTGAAGGGAAGTTTTCCGTCATTAATATTATATGAACGGTATTCGGTGTGTGTGTGTGTGGGGGGGGGGTCGAATGAATGTACACGGTCTGGCGGATTATAGCGGCGAGGTCTAAAATGCTGGAACCAAGATATTTCTGCCGAACATCTACTACGAAAATATCAAGATAGTTTTATGTAATATTGGAAACGACAATTTACCATCGCACCACATACATACATACATACATACATATATCTCTCTCTCTTTCTCTCTCTCTCACTATATATATATATATATATATATATATATATATATATATATATATATATAAGATAAATTAAGCAGAGTGCGTATGGTGTTATCTGTATATTTTTAATTTGTTTTTATTCACTTTCATTCTTCTCTAATTTTACGCATACTATTTTCTCTATTGTTAATTTCTAAGCATATATTCCATTGTTCACCAAATTGTCGTTACTACTTGCGTTTCAAATTGATGAATGCCGCAAATTTATCCTGCGGTGGGAATTTACCAACCCAATGTACAGCCGTAATGCTTCAGTGTTAAACATCCTGTCTTTTCAGGTCTTGCTACCATGCAATATATCACCTCCAATTTCCGAATCGTAACTGTAATGAAATTATTACATAGTCTCTCCTTCCTGATTTGATGCTATATTTTCCATTTTACCATATTTTTATTTATTGTATTTTGTCTCTTAACAGTGTTGCAACTGACATGAATTTGCAGACAGCTGATTGCATTATTTTGTTGATGTTCGTCTCTATTGTACTCCCATTTTTACGTATTTCTTCTTAGTTTACATAAATTTCTCTCATGTAATTACTGTTTTCTAATGCTATTTCTTCATTTAATGTATTATCAATTTGCTTTTCTTCTCTCATCTGTTGTTTTCGTGTGTTTTCTTAAAAATTATTTTCCATTTCGAATCACTTATCTCCGTCTGCTGCGTAACGGTAAAGATAAAAATAACAAAGTATCCATTTGGCAATAGTTTAACTTATGCTGAGACATGTAATAAATAATTGATGATGAGTTCTGTATCTGAAAATAATTCGATTTTTTCAGCCGCATCCCTTCAGGAGGTGGGTGATCACTGCTTCCACAAGAACGTTTTCTTTGTATCTTTCATTAATATTTGTCATTTTAAAATTTCTCCAGCTGTCTGATCTGTCATTAATCTAAACAGGTTCGTTATATATATTATTGTTTGTATTCATCAGTCTGTACATAAATATGTCTGAGAAGCATCCAATCTTCGAAGCCATCCCATCTTTCCATCATTATATCCCATCCAAGAGGGTTTCTATGTCATGGAACATATGATGATAAGATGGGGCCAAAACTAGAGTATACGAAATGTGATCAAATTGTTAAAAGCGACAGTCCAGCACAGCAGCCATTAAAATATTTTAGTTTTCCTGGAAGTTTGATCTTGATAGACTTTCGTAAATGCCCCGTCAAGTTTGCATAGTACTTAACATTGGTGGTTGGCCCTTTTGAATGTAACAAATAAACATGAATCTTTTTGAATCCCTCAAAACAAAAGCCATCAACTTCCATGAAGATCAAACGATGTTGACATTCTCTGGGACAGGTGACGTGGAGTGTTTCACTGCATGGATGATTTCTGGCTCAAAGTTTTGAACAAAACACTCGTCTGGTGTTAGGAAATATCAACAGAAACCAGATGAATCCACATCAAATTATATTAGATTGTCTAACTGATATATGATCATTTACAATGTGGTGAAATTGATGAACGTTTTCCATGAAGGTTGCAATTGCTTGATGTCAAGATCCTGGATAGTGTTAAATACCCTCCTTTCCCCTCTTAAATTTAGCTGTCTATTTATGGTCTGTTGATAAAGCTGGAACATCATCCCCTAAAGAAAGCAGCTATGTCAGCATTAATATCCTTGTGGATTGAACCCTATTTCTGCAGGTAAAATATAACATTTCGATGCCAATTTTGTTCATTTTCAATAGAAGTGACTACTAGACGGAATGGGACAACAGCCTGACTCAACACCGACGTCATATCACCGCGCACTCAGCGACCGGCCATATCATCACCATAACAACTCAACTGCAAAACAACTCACCCCAACCTACCCAGTGTGAGAACAACTAAACGTTGGCGTTGAACTCATAGCTTCGGACCGGTGTTGACTGTAATATTATGCACATAACTTGGATCGGCTTCGAGTCGGACGATTCGGCTGACTCGGCTGACTCGGCTAGACGGTCGAACTCTCTGCCTCTGAGCAGAGAGGAACCCGGACGAGGCCCCGCCCTTCGGCGGAGCCTCGTTCAAGTAGTTGACCAACCTGATCCCGTTCATACGGGATCTACGGGCATTTTTTGGCCGAGACTCCCTCGTAGGGCGGACAGTACATACTGACGTAAAGGTTTTGTAAATTTGGCCGTTTCATTTTCAAGATCAAAGAGATAACACTGCTGAAGGAAATAGAAAACTGGACCCAAATGTGCGGATGTATTACCCCACAATATGGAGTTTCCTTACTAGGCTTCAAAAATTGCATAGCAATTGAGATACTTTTTTTTCTAGAAAATAATTGAAGATTAAATCCCTTCTCCTGTATTGAATAAGTATCTGATGGGAGATGGATGAATTTTGCAGATTGTATCTTTTTTTCTTCACAACGAGATCCAAGTGAACATTTCAGGAGAATTGTATACAATTGTCAATTTAAAATAAATTCACGTATTAAAATAATGGTCCTTAATAAATTACTTTTATTTGTTTTTAAAAAGTCCAGGAAAGACTTGTATAATGCGCATGACGCTGAGTTGCTGTCGCGCTGAGTAGTGGTAGGATGTCCTGGATTGATTTGTCAGGGATATAAATTGGTCAGTGTGGAATAGGCAGTGTCGAGTCGGCGGTGTCGAGTAGCCCTGCCCCGGCTACTAGTTACTTTTGAATTCTTCTTTGAAGAGTACAATGTATTTATTAATAAGAAGTGTTGAAATTAAGACATGAAATATCCCACAGCTATAGCATCATTCCTGCATAATCATCCTATGAAATCTTCAGCTCACCCACGTATGGGGAATATTGTGAGATTTTGATGACACAAAATGTACACCAGCATTTCAGGCTAGTGTTATGGATCGAATGCAGTGATACCTTCACATTTTTCTAGTACTTCAGTACGCATATGATAAGATTTAATTTGCTAGATATTCCGCGCTCTTTAGCTAAGAAAACTTACGTCAGAACACATACTTAGTGTAGCAACAAACATGACTAATTTTTTAGATTTACAATTACTATTAAGAAGACAGTAGAGAATTAGTAGAAACGACGGTAAAGAATATAAATATCTAAAATCACTGACATAAACTCGTTTGTCAAATGCATATCCAGAATTACGTAATATATTCCTTAACACCATCATTGATTTTCTAGTACCCTATAAGATTTCCTTGAAGCAAAAGTATTTCTCTAAACATTTATCGCCTCTAAGTACTGTCCTGTACGATTCAGAAGCTTACCCCGACATATCTAAGTCATCAATAAAAGTTGTCGTCGCATCATCTGTGGTAACGGAGAGCAAATCAGAATGTGAAATCGGAGAGCCGTATTCGAATTCCACGCAGAATTCTAATATTCGCGATAATAAAATTGTGAATGGTATGAATCCATCTCCTCCGCTCAGGTATATGTAAAATAGTAGGAATTATATTTGAAACATCATTCTCGAAATGGTATGGTGATTCGTTAAAAAATATTCTGACAATTCAAAATGTGCTTCAGCTTTAAATAAGAAGCAACGGAGTGTTAAGCCGTAAAGATAAATAAATCAATCAAATCATCGGTGGATACACGCTGGCATTACTGACTAAAAATGATTTGATTTAACAACTGTGTCGTTAGTATAAGTGTATATTTGTCAATACAGAATTATGCACTTCGATAAATCCTGTCAACTGTGAAAAATGTCGCGTGTTCAGCAAAAAGAGAGGTGTCAAAGGTTCACACACACGCACCCACAGACACACATAGATAGAGACAGAGAGAGAAAATCCTAGGTTAAAGCTGAGTGAGGAACGAAATCGCTACTCAGTCGATCGAAGCCGGCAAATCATTAAACCACATCAAAGTACTCAACGCACAGAGAGAGAGAGAGAGAGAGAGAGAGGTTCACACAAAGAAACATATGGAGATCCATGGGTAAATAAATATCTATTTATATTGCGTTATTTATATATTCACGAACACACACAGACACGCGCACACATATATATATATATATATATATATATATATATATATATATATATGTAAGGTTGGTATAGATGGAATAAAATTCCGATAACCAAAAACACTATAAAAAGTGCTCAATACAAAGTAGAGCAAATAATATGTATTAAAAAATGTAACAGAAGCATGGTATAACATCACTACAAAAACAGGCATTTTGTTTCTACAAATCTGAGTCTTATCCAGTGATGGTGTTCATTACGAAATAAAGAGTTTTTTGTTTTTAAATTCAAAACCAAATCCCCCCACCGATACGTAACCTACAACGACCAAACAGAAATCAAGTATATTAAAATTCAAAACACATCTGTGTATTCTAAATACAAAACGTTACTTGATTAAAGTTAATGTTAGATTAAACTAGAAATCCGAATGAAATAAATAAGAGTTAATTTCACAGTAAAATTAAAAAATTTAAAATGTCAAATTCTAAATTAAAACGAGCATTAGGTTTAAAATATTACAAAGTTATTGAAAAATGGAACGGACCGGAAGTATATATATATATATGTATATATATATATTCCCTCCGTGTGTGTGTGTGTGTGTGTGTGTGTATATATATATATATATATATATATATATATATATATATATATATATATATATATATAAAATACCTTTTTCATAAATAAGTGCCACTTTATCCGGTAAATAGGACGCTGATGCGAAAAGTATCAATAAACGCTACCAACATTAGACACAAGGAAGTTAGATTATAAATAGGACACGGCAAACACATTCCCATCCTTATACAAAGACACATAAATATAACTAAACATCTATACATTCAAATATAAGAACACAGAAAATATAAGAAAACGATAAAAAGTAAATGTTATGCGTCCTTAACTTTAACTACATAATGAACTCTTCCTAACATTATGTATACTACGCCTCTCAAGAGAGAGGGGCGAATCGAGTCGAGCCAATAGTAGTTCACTCCAAACCAGACTGACAGTCATACTAATACCTTCCACATCTTGTATTATTATTTCGTGTAATATATATTCGTTATTTCTACTCTGGTGTTCGTGTTGTTCTTCCTTGGTCCTAACCTGGACCATAACAGTAAAAAATTTAAAGAAAGAAAAACAAAACATAGGAAAAGGAAACATATGTATGTGTGTGTGTTCATTCATTGTGTTTGCCTCATGCAAGGCACTATGAACAAATATACACAGGGGTAAGGAAATTGTTTAATGAGAAAGATTAATTTGTAATGAGAACCGAAAAAGAGTGATCAGGAGATCATTTGATAACGATTGTCATTGCACATAACTTTTTTAAGATTAAAGTTGGCTGGAAACCAAGGAGCCGGAAAGAAGTTCCACAAGCGAGACGTTCGAGAAAATAAAGAGATTGATTTTACGTTTACTTGAACCTACATACAGACGCACTAATAGTATATTTTGTAAGACTATTCGAATATATATGTCTAAGTATTTTACTTTACTTGAACTGTCTTGCATAATAATAAAGTATTATCTCTCCTGAAATGTTTTATCAGTGTCCATGCTTTCGTTTGCGTAAAATATTCGATTGCATTATCATGATAATATTAAGTTTGGAGAAAATTAGGTATTGGTACATTCTTCAGACGCCATATGAGGAAAATTAAATTATTTAATTTTTCCGATTAATATAAAGATACAATTTTAAGTAAAATAAGCTAGAAAACACGGGTAATTTTGGAAAATATAATCAAGAAAGTACGATTGCCGAATTCACACTCACACGGCGCAAAAAGAGGCAAGAAACGAAGAGGATGATATAAAAATAAACTACTTTACAATCTTGAGTAGAGAGAGAACCAGAGAGAGAGAGAGAGAGAGAGAGAGAGAGAGAGAACCAGAGAGAGAACTTTTGGAGATACAAATCTAAAACATAAGTTAATAGTGTGAAAAAAGGGTCGTTTGATGCCTTCAACAGCGGTAAACAATTAAAAGTTCCGAGCAACAAAAATACCAGAAGAAGATGTATACCATTCTCTACGCCACGAACATACAATTATATAAAAGTTATTTAAAAGGGAATTAATAAAAAACATAATCGCATTGAATGTAGAAGTGTTCACTCTATAACTCTCTCTCTCTCATATATATATATATATATATATATATATATATATGTGTGTGTGTGTGTGTTTGTGAGTGTGTGTGTATTTCGTTAAAGACGACTGACAGTCCAGATTCGGGAAGATGATATATTTAGTCAACATGATATCTGGGGTGACATGTAAAAATTGCAATATTCTACATCCATTAATCCTTCCACAGGGTCTAAGACAACAAGGAGGCCGACACTATTTGCCTTGAGGAGGTAGTACCGGTCTTGGTCAAGCATTTGTCTAGTGGAAGGCCCTATGTCCGGTAAAATGATTCTGTTTCCATGCCACACAAGCAGGAGAACTAAACTCGGCTGTCAGACAATTTCTGCGTCCACATTTCCCCTGACACATGGCAACCCAATTCTCGAGACTGCGACCCCCTTGTTTACTGTGTTTGGACACATTTGAGCAGAAGCCCCAATAAATACCTTGTAACACCAAAAATGACCTGAAGTCAAGGACTAAGAGAGCATTAAACAACTTAAACAAGGTAACCATCCAAAAGAGATGCCGTAGTTCCGAATTTGTCGGAATGGCGTGGTTGAAGCCAATAAAGATTCTATTGAATAAATTTACTCTATGTATTTCAAGATATTTTCTGTGTAATTTAATAAATGTCTCTGTTAAAATGAGATGTCAGAGTTATTCTACTTTGTTTTATAGTAATTTAGACAACATTTTAACTCACGCAGTCTATATACATACAAAAATATTATGTGATAAATCTACAGATTATTTATAATTTGTAATAAATTGAAATTTGCCAAAATACCCCATTACTGCAGAAATTTACCTTAACATTTCAGCTGTTTTTGCCTAATCAACATTAGGCTTCCATGGTACTCATCGGGTTGGAAGAATTAAACTTTTAGATAACCCCATCTATAAAGAGCCTTATCTTTATAGAATTTGATTAAAGCAAACAAAGTGTGCAACTTATTCGTTATTAAATCCGAAGGGTGCCCATCCCATAAATAAAATAAAAACATTTGTCCTATTAAATGTACGCGTTTTTATATATTTTTGTACATATGTATGTACCTATACGAGTGAAACCTGGGTGTATATGCCCAAGTATATATATAACTTTTAACAGAAGCATAATACAACATCATAGATTTTCGTAGAAGGCGTTTCTAACTTTCTGGAGACATTGCAAAAGCAATTTCGTCTTTAGTTCTTTCGTATATTCCCTGAAGTAGAAACGCAGACAATTTAACGCTGATAATGTTCAGTGGGATAAAGACATCTTAAAAGACACATTAAATTCAGTTGTAACGCACCAGCGAATACTGATGGAAAAATAAAACAAATCTTCAGGAATACGAAGAACAGCTTAGACAGAATCCACTTGGCATATTAGAATCTAGGCAACGTTGTAATTCGTAGATGTTTTCGTGTGGAATTTACTGGAAGTTTTAACATAAAAACTGTACATCCTTTTAATTTGGGATTTAGATAAATGCTATTTAGTAGATGCAAACGGATGATGTCGTGTTTTCCTTAATGTCACGCGTTCAATCTGCAAATCTTTTCACTTTAGCAAATATATAGTGCAAAATAATATTACATATACTAGTAGTGTGTGTATGTATGCATATATATATATATATATATATATATATATATATATATATATATATATACACCCCCATATATACGCATATACAAATGGAGAAAGAACGATGAAGAGTGAAGGGAGAGATAGGGAATAGACAATGAGACATATATAAAGTGATATTTTCTACATTCAATGAGATTATATCTTTTTCTACTATTTCCCGTTTAAATTACTTTGATATAATTATATGTTCGTTTCGTGAAGACGTCATCTACTTCTATCTCTCATGTTTCTTCAGGAATTGACGAAAATTGTCATCCATATTTTCCTGTCCTTCGTAGCTATTAAGAAATGTTATCTTTTTTGTAAAAACACATAAACCTTATGCATTCACTTAAAACTCACTAGATTGGTTATGCATCATTCCTTATTATGTTTCCTACAATGTTCAACTCTCTTAAACTTTTTAAATATACGTGTTATGTTCTTTCCGTTGTATGTAAATCTTCGTCGTTACTCTCATGTTCGGGGCCAACGGTATTCTTAGCGTCCTGTTCAAGAACCACTAATCTGTTGATTCAAGACTCTTCATTCGTGGAGAGATTATCCCGTATTTACAGCTATATTTCAGAACTTATATTACTCAATATTTCAATAATCATTTCGTTGCTTCTAACGGAATGTCTATTTCTTTATAACTTTCTTAGATTTCATATGCTTTTTGCAATCTTAATACACGGAATTTGATCAGTGACACTAATCAAAATAACCCCAATAAAGGAAACTAACGATATATATAGGCATCAAGATTGTTGCCATAAATCAATTCCCTATCAGCCATACTAGACCATTTGTGAGTAGACGGTACACCTGTCATTCAAGTGCCAAGAAAAATAAACATCTACGAATCCATAATTTAGAAGATTCCTTAATTAAAATTTGGGTAAAAGACAAAAAATGTCTACATAAATGAAATTACCGGAGAAAGCCAGCTATAAGAGAGGACCTGTATATCAAACATCTTTCTCAACCTTAAATCATTCAACATTGGCAATGGTGTGTTCAGATCTATAAAAGAAATCAACAGAAAGAAAATCACTTGAATTCCAGCCGCGTTCAACATGCGAAGCCTGGAATATGAAAAAAGAATAAAAACACTCCAAAACAAAACCCCTTCAAAATTACTAAGGATGCGCCCGAAAGCGCTTGGGACTATGGACCTTACAGTGTTTTCACTCCTTTACACCCAGCAAACTGAATATATAATAATGATGTTAAAACTAAATAAGAAATTAATTAGATTTTCTTGTATGTCATACTCTGCAAAACACATACACATATGTATATATACGTACACACACACACATATGTATATATACGTACACACAAACACACACACATGTATATATACGTACACACAAACACACACACATGTATATATACGTACACACAAACACACACATGTATATATACGTACACACAAACACACACACATGTATATATACGTACACACAAACACACACACATGTATATATACGTACACACAAACACACACACATGTATATATATGTACACACAAACACACACACATGTATATATATGTACACACAAACACACACATGTATATATATGTACACACAAACACACACACACACATGTATACATACGTACACACACAAACACACATGTATATATACGTACACACAAACACACACACACATGTATATATACGTACACACACACACAAACACACATGTATATATACGTACACACACAAACACACATGTATATATACGTACACACACACAAACACATGTATATATACGTACACACACACAAACACACAGACATGTATATATACGTACACACACACAAACACACACACACACATGTATATATACGTACACACACACAAACACACATGTATATATACGTACACACACACAAACACACACACATATGTATGTATAAATATAAAAGTGAACATAGAAGTCAACACTTAGAGGCGACAGTCTGTTTCATGCTAGATGCAATCGTCAAATCTGACGATTGCATCTAGCATGAAACAGACTGTCGCCTCTTAGTGTTGACTTCTATGTTCACTTTTATATTTACACACGCTCTATCTCTGATATTGAGCACGTTATCCCATAAATATAGCACATCTTAAGACTATATATATATATATATATATATATATATATATATATATATTAATGCAAATGTCAGTGGGTCACTGATCTATTTTTTTTTCAATTATAGGGTACACCTCTCTAACATTCAATAGCTCATCTGACAGAAACTTTTGATTCCCGAAACTGAAATCTGTTTTCGGTGATTATTTTTGGTGATTTTTCGGGATGAATTTTTGTACCATAACAAATTTTATAACTTGGAAACAAATTCAGGAATTATCAAATTAAACGCGAAATCCAGCGTAATTCACCCAAAAATAATTGTTTGTATGGAAAGTACAGGCCTGCGCACATCAGACTGTATTTAGATTAAGTGGCGGCAAAAAAATTATCGTTGAACTTTTAAAATTAATGCGTAAATGTAGCGATCAACTTTGCGTTCTTCTCAAGTTTATTGTTGCAAATCACATACGGCAGCAGTATACCTGACAAAAAGAAGATAAAATACTCCGCAAACAATGGAGCAGATTGCGATCAATAGTAAAATAAGACTGAAACAAGGAAAATAAAGTCTCGTGCAAATGAAAATCCATATCAAACGGCAGCCAAGAGAGTTTTCGATGGTGAGAACTCTCATAACTCGATAGAGCTTGCCTCTTAACTAATAATAGATCTAAGAACACACAATGGTCATTAAAAGTTAAGAATTTAGATATCTTTCTCTCCCTTTCTCGGACCAGTCTTAATTGTTTCATTACCCTTCACGCAGAATTATTTCACTGCCAGTTCAAGAAAGACATGCGGGTCACTAACACACAAAAAATCGAATATCTAATATCGAAAATATTTTACTTAAAAAAAATAAGAAAAATGAATTCCTTTTAATTATATATGAAAATATACACATCTATCCTGATGAAGGTCGCAAGACCGGAAACTCGTGTAGCAAAATTATGGAATATAAAGCACAATATATTTAAAGAAAAATATCCACATTACTACCTAAAAAAATTGCGGTTTCTCTCTTCATTATACACACATTTCTCTCGCTGGAACTACTATAAACTCTTCCCTTCACACACACACACATATATATATATATATATATATATATATATATATATATATATAGGATGTTCGATAAAAGTGACTCACCTGATTTTTTTTACTAAATGTTCACTTGTCCGATGAAACGAAAGTTGAGCTAAATTCAAAGTTTAATCCATCTAAAATCCGAAGAAGTTTGAAAGCTCTTTGAATTTAGCAGTAATTACTGTCAAGCATCAGTTCAGTATAATATTCTGGGGATGGTTTTCTTTTTATGGAATTGGTTTCTTAAAACCTATTGCAAAGACCCTCAGGTGCGAGCAGTACAAGAAAATTTTAGAGTCTTGTCTGCTCCCTTCTGCTGAAAGTGTGCAAATCGACCTCACCAAGCTCATTTTTAGGCAAGATAATGCTCCCTGTCACAAATCAAAATTGGTGAAAGAATATGTTGATGAGAAGCAGGTGAGTGTTATGACATTGCCGCCCCAATATCCTGACCTCAACCCCATAGAAAACGTATGGAGCATTATAAAGTACAGGCTCTAGAGAACGCAATTGAGCTACAAAGAAGATTCGATTGTGAATTTCATATCTGAATGGAATTCAATGCTTGGAGATGAGATTTGCCAGAATCTAATCAAATCAATGCCAAAAAGGTTTGAAAAGGTTATTCAAAATAAAGGAGGACCCATAGATTATTAAATATTTCGAACTATATTACCTATTATAAATAAATTATACATCTATTGTTCTTTATTTAAAGCTGTTCGGTTATGTTTCTATTAATTACGAGTTGCAGGACATAAGTGAGTCACTTTTTTGGCACAGGGTTTTTCCCTAAATCTCTTTTATATCCCAAATTATAATTATCAACAGAATACCTTAGGCTGAGTAAACTTTTTTACTAGGTAGTCGGGAAGGGGTCTTTATATTAGTAAGATTAAAAATTAGTTTGACCCCAAAAACAATAGGCGAAAAATATTTTAAGTAAAAAATCAGGTGAGTCACTTTTATCGAAATACACTGTATATATATATATATATATATATATATATATATATATATATATATTTAAAGACATTTATATTATGTTTAACGTTCTTTTTATAGATACATGTAATTTATATTATGTTTAACGTTCTTTTTATAGATACATGTATCTATAAAAAGAACGTTAAACATAATATAAATGTCTTTAAATAAATTGTCGGGCTATGTCCAATTCTAAAAATATATATATATATATATATATATTGCTGAGGTGATATATTATGTACACTATTTACATTATTCGGACTCTTGGCCTCATGTTCGTTGCATTATTTATCAAAACGATTCCTCTGTTTTACGCTCCGGCCTTCTTCAGGTGGTTGGAATGTCGAACTGAACCCTTCATTTCGCTCACTGGGGTAGACTGTTCTAATTCCACGTACCATATCTTGTGGATATCAGTTATCAGTTATCTCGTGTTAATTCAAGTTCTTCACTACCTTAACCAGGTATAGAATTTCTGTGATATATAAACTTAATATCTCCAGCAACGATTTGGGTTAGGGTTCAGCCAAGCCGCCCAAGTCAAACATCACGAAACTGGAGAGGCTGGCACTCAGATCCCTACAGAGGATCGAAAACATCATCATATTACCGACTGAAAATGGCACTCCCACTTTAGTGATGAACAAATCGGATTATATTGGAAAGCTGGAAGACCTCATTAGAAATGATAGATACAGAATAGTAATAATGGATCCTACAATGAAAACGGAACGCAAAATGTGACAGATACTAATTAAGAACTATGACCACTTCGCATCCGAATATGTTTTGGCAGTTGTCGCAGCGTTACACAAAGCTACCTCACATATACGGTCTCCCTGATATTCATAAAGACGGTATTCCGCTCAAGCTGATTGTTAGTGGCCAAGGCTTTGTGTGCAACCCTCTGAGTCGCTTCCTTGTATATATAATTGACCCATTGATCAGAAAGTCAAATTCATATGTCCTGAAATTCCGCCCACTACGAGGAAATAATCAAAGATGCCTCCATCCGAACTAACCTGTTTGAGAGCTTATACGTGGTTAGTTTGTTCACCAAGTTACGCACGGAGGAATCACTCTCAGTAGTCAGAGATTGATTGGCCTCTGACTTATCCATCAGACAACGGACCAGTTTCCAATAGATAATCTGATGGAGATGTTGACTTCCTGTACACATATATCGACAGGATGCGTGCTCTCTATTATCACCAGTATGGCGAATATATACATGGAATAATTTGAGAAAATTGCATTAGAATCTATATCTCTAAGGCCACCTCTATGGTTAAGATACGTAGATGACACCTTCATACTGTGGCCCCACCAGAAAGATGTCCAGGTTCAACTGGACCATGTGAACTCAATAAGAATTCGATAGAGTTCATGAAGAAGAAAGAGTAACTACACAGTCCCATTTCTGGATGTTCTAATATCTCGAACAGAACATGGGTTCAAGACATCCGTATACCGTAAACCTACATTCATCGGACAGTACATCAATTTCAACTCCTACCATCCATACGACGTAAAAGGGATCGTCCACTGCTTACAACACAGAGCAAAAATCGTAAGTGGCGACCCAGAGGCATTAGATAAATAATTGGTCAGCATAAGCACTATACTACAAAGTAACATCTATTGTGGGTACTTGGCAGTGGCCCCAAATAATGGAGATAGGCGAGTACAAGTAGATGACAACAACACTCAGAAAACAGTCTGCCTGCTTTATTTAAAGGGTTTATCGGAGAGAATACAAAAGATTTGCAGTTCATATAACATCGGGAAAACTGGCCAAAGCTGGACAAAACCTCGCAGATACCGCTTCCGGCTAAGACCCCCCACATAGTAGAGAACATGACTAAAGACAGTGTGCGCGCCATCCCGTGCAGCTTCGGAAAGAAATATGAAAGAGAGACAGCCCGCCCCATTAAGGTAAGGCTTCAAGAATACCAAAAATCTGTAACACGAGGGGGAAGGGGAAAATCATAAACAATGAGCATCATTGGACGATTCGTAATCTCAGGAATCAGCACATGCTAGTCCATAGAAATCTCCTAAGCCGACTAAGCATTGAAATGAATACAATATGGGAAATAGTAATAACGAGTGCCAGAGAAAAGCAATAATACGACCGATAATTGCAATATGAGCTCAGTTAGAAAATGCATTAATAACAGCAAAAATTGCAATATGAACACTGGTAAAATTGGTTACTGAAGTTATTAAGTTTATAAGTCCCTGAAATTCATACAGAGATGTAGTTAAGGGCACATGACATAGTTGAAAATGTCGTTGGTTAGATCCAGTGATAGGACCCAAAGATATGTGAGTTCAAGAGAACTTGAATTTACACAAGATAACTGAATACTTATATCCATTAGACATCGCAAGTGGAACTAGAACAGTCTACCACAGCGATCACATAAAGGGTTCAGTTTGACATTCCAACCAATTGAAAAAGCCTGGACCTACAAGGTTGGTAACGTTGTGATAAATATTAAAAAAAAAGATGAGAACAATAGTCCTAATAATGTAAATAGTGAACACACACGCACACACATATATATATATATATATATATATATATATATATATATATATATATATATATATGCACACACACAAACACACATAGGCACACACAAACACACACACACACACACACACACATATATATATATATATGTATATACAAATATAACGAGAACGAAAATAATATAAATTCAATTGTTCATAGCTCATTAATTTAAAAGATTATACCAAGAGTAGAGCAATAGTTATTTATTATAAACATGTTACATACAGAGAAACAAGTACTCAGGACAAAGATGTATTTTTGCTTCGATGAGAATGCATCTCGAGAGTTGAGAAACAAAGTTGGGTATAAACGATTCTATTTAAATATGTTACTTCTGAACAACACATTTTTTCATTATTCAATTATTTTGAATTGACATAAATCGCAAAAGGAGAAGAAATATAAAAATACTTTCCATAAAAGGAAAATAAAAAATAATAATATTAAGAAGAAGAAAACAGGCAAAAGCAAAGAGAAGAGAAAAAGAAGACAGTAAAGAAAAGAATTAAGAGAAATATAAAAGTTAAGAAAAAATTAAGTTAACATGAGATTATTCAAAAGAAAATGATGTAAAAGTATAGAATAGAAAAACGAATAACAGAAAGATCTACATGAATACGGACAAACGGAAAAAGTAGAAAGAAACGAAAAAAAAAAAAGAAAGTAAGAAGAAACGAAGAAAGGGTCGTTAACATTAACATAAAAAAAGACTATCCCGAAATGATTTAAATTTAAGCGGAATGGTTTTCTACACTGAACAAATCTTGGTAATATGCAACGAGAACAAATTTGAGATTATTTAAAAATGCAGACATATTATTTAACAGAATTAAACGTATTATGTAAATAAAAGAAGCTTTCAAGAAGTAGACATAAGACATGCAAAATAAATAAACTATTTAAAAATTTATTATGATAAATGAGTTTCATTCAAATACTAAGACATTAATAATACTTAACATTTCCTAAATAGGGAGTCGTATTTATTTGGTGCCTACTTAGATATCTATGCCGTATATTTTATAAGCCGTATATTTTATAAGCTTATAATTAGTACCGGTTATTTTTTAATTTATTTTTACATATCTGAATCTATTTTACGCTGAGTGTCATTCTGTTAATTATTAAATCCTGAATTACAAATAATGTATCACTCAAGTTTATACCAAAAGTAACCGAAGAATCTCAGCATTTCAAACCTAGTCCTCAATATAATTTCCCTCCGTGTGCTTATACCTATGTAAATGATTATATTAGACTGTTGGGGAAATAATGTCCGATTTTCGAATAAACCTATTAATGGGGTTCTAATATATCATATATTATATTAATAATTTCACAAATCTATATTGCGTATTCCTAATATATAAATTATACCATTTGTAAAATTTAAATCAATCTATTTGGAAACTTAACTCAAAGACTTATATAAGATGCATGTTGAACATGAAAAAAAGAAGGGATCTGTTTACATTTTTCTCTATTGGTAAAATGTTTGGTCATAATACTTCTAAACTTCGTCCAAGATAGAGAGTACATATATGTGAGATGCAATTAGGAGTGGACAGTACGTTTCGCGTTTCTGAATTTCCTCAGTGGAGTTGAGAGGCTTGAATATGGAAGTGATAGATGACGTCTATCTGCAATTGACAATTAATATCTGAAAATATTCTGCGATAAACTCCACGTCAAAATGTCAGATAAATGTATCACTTCATCGATGTCACCAGGTCAACAATATTTAAACATCTCAAGAAAATTTGAAAGTTGACGAGATAAATTAATCTGGATAAATGTTTTCCACCTGAATTCAACAAAAATCAAAGCGTTCGCCATCTTGAATACAGATATTGCATCTGCAAAATACTAATGATGCACTTCTTGATGTAATATTAACTTGATGAGAAAGGGCTCGACTAATTCCGGAAAAAATGATTGTTTACCTGTTTGATCATAACGAAAGACACAATCAATTTCCAAAACCGAAATTTCACCAACATATTATAGTGAGTGTCACGTAGTCTATAATTAGCTTTATCATTTACACCATTCTGGAATGCCATAGAATCCCTGATGAATTTGACTGCCAGCTAATGGATAAAATGCATATTCAGTTAAGCAAAATGTGACAGGTATTGCCAATCGACGATGAACAATTTTAGTTTATAAACGTTATTGTATTCCTGTTGACATGATGACATTTCGACAGATCAGCGACTTGAAATAAGAGACTTGGCCACATCCAGCATATTCACCTCGTCTCAGCCCACAAGTGGCCACCTTTTATTTTTAATAATCTTTACAAAATTTGAAGGTTATGCTTTTGCAAAGAAGATACAGAATCTGCATTCAAAGATTTCTTGATAGAATCTATATCGATACGTCTAATCTTTCTGTCCATGTTCAAATATACTTCAATAATGAAAGATGATTATCCCTAGGAAAATGATGATTTATCTAAAATATTACCTGCGCTTTTTTCATTGGCTATTTATGGGAAAATATATAAGTGGGGTGCGCTCGGTTTAATTATTACTCCAGAGGTTGCATAATGGCAATCAATCAGCAGTTTCTGCGTCTAAGATTTGTATAAACATCTGCGGCAAAAGACGTTATCAAAGTAATAGAGTTAGTAAGACAATGTAATGGGTTTAGTTTAACAGATCTAAAAGTCAAGATCACACAGTAAATGTTGAGAAAGGATTCGTTCCTGGAAGATCAGCTTGATTTCCTCGAACGAAAATCAGGGAAAATACTTTTTCAAAAAACTGACCATTTACAATTGGGGTGATACAAGTTAAAATCTTCTTCTAACTTCCGTGAACATTGAAGACGTGGCCGATTATTTTTCTTCCCAAAGATTCAATAGAATTTTCGAAATTTCTTCCTAAAATGCTAAAAGATTGTATGGGTATAATCACGTTTGAGAAGAGGCCTCTTTTTTGAACGATGTGAATTGCATTTACCTCTCTGCGCATTCAAGCAAAACAACAATAGAAAATATGTTGGATGCACACCTCGTTAGACATAATTCGCTCTTGTAAAATATAAAAGAAAACAGTCTGCATAATCAAACATGGTTATCCACAATATGACGTCTTGATATATATATATATATATATATATATATATATATATATATATATATATATATATATATCCCGTTCCCATCCCTACATCGTTGAAACTGTTAGATGTAGACGTCTCTTCTACTCCAATAGCTTCATGTCTCGCACATCTCGCCTATGGAACTCCCTTCCCTATTATTGTTTCCCTGACAAATACAATCTCCAACGGTTTAAGTGTAGCGTCAATCGACATCTCCAGTTGCCTTGATCTATCCACTTCCCTTCTGCACATCCTTTCATCTTTCATTCCTATCTGCTCTCGCTCCAAATCCTCTGTAACCACATTGCCTTGATCGACCCACTGTCTTTCTCTTTCTCCACATCCTCTCCTTTACCACTCCTATCTGCTCTTCCTCCAACCCTTCTATAACCCCTTGCGTGATAGTCGCCTCCAGCCTTGCTTGGGGTGATACGCTTAATATATATATATATATATATATATATATATATATATATATATATATATATATATATCTATATATATATATGTATATGTATGTATGTATGTATGTATGTATATATATATTTTATAGAGGCTGGGTTATTATTACACTTAAGAAACCTCAAAGGAATTATGCCTTTCCCTTAACTGTTTTTCTCCAAAATAACGCCTGCTAGCATGCATAAGTGTAAAGCAAAAGGCACCATCCAATGCCGAACCTCATTTGTCAATCATGATAGAAGAGTCCACGCTATATATATATATATATATATATACATATATATATATATATATGCTGTGTATTGAGAGTAATCCCTCATTTAAATTTTTTTATTTAATTCTTGCGTTTTAATGATTCTTTTATTTTTGTCTATATATCATGTAGGAATTTTCGGAATATTCTGCGTGTAATATGCAACATCCGCCTGAAAAAGGCAAAAATTATTGGAAGCATTATTAATGAATAAGTAAAAGCCAACACTCAGTTACATCACCTAGGAACATGGCCGCAATATACTGACAATTGAAAATATATTATTCCTATAAATCTAGAGACATATAAAAAAATCTTATATTCAGTTAAAGTAAGAATATAAAGCTATAGACGTAAACACTCGGACATAAAGAAGCCTCGGGCAATTTTTACATTATTTATCTACAGAAAAGAAATCTTCAGAGTAACTTGTTACGACGACTCTAGAAAATGTACAAAAATTATCATCGTCGTTTTTTTGCGTACCAGCAGCAAAAGTGTTTAAACAACGAAAGAAATTTTGCTAACATGGTTGTTACTATCTGTCTATATCTCTGAGATGAGTTATAATGAATCTTTGCATTATTCGGACTGTTATCCACATATAAATTGTTTATTGAAAACATTTCGGCTGTTCTACGCTCGGTTCATCATCTCTTGATAGGAATTTCGAAACAGACCTTTATTTCGTTGACCGGGGTAGATTCTTCTAGTTCCCCGAGGCCACGTCACTTTCGCATATCTCAGTTATTTCACTTTAACTCACCTCTCGATGTTTTTAGGTCAACACTGCTGTAGCCTGGTATTGAACTCACGACGCTTTGAGGCTAGTGAATTTGAAGATGTTGTTCAACACTTCGCAAGCCCTCTTCCGAGTAAGACCCTCCACAGAGGAGAACATGTCTAAGGACTGTGTGTACTCCATCCCGTGTAGCTGTGGTAAAAAATATAAAGTGAAAACAGACCCCCCCCTTTAGTTAAGACTGGAAGAACATCGTAAAACTGGTAAAACGACGGGAAACATAAAAATACAGGCTTATGTGACGACATATGGAGAAAAAGTGAGATCATCGCTCCATATACGACCAGGTTGAAATAAGAGACGCGGAACATCACTGGAAATATGACAACTTAAGTAAACAGCACATACGATCTCCTCAACCGACCAAGCATAGGCATGACTACAATATGGAAAAATTAATAAAGAGTGATAGAGGAAAGCAATGAATAACAAAAAAATTGCAATATAAACTTTGGTAAAAAAATGAAATAATAATAACGGAAAAATTGCAATATGATCACTGGTAAAAATTGTTGCAGAGATATTAGCTTTATAAGTCCAAGAAATTCATACAGAGATTTGCTCACGTACACATGCACCTGTGGATAATGGTGTTGGTTAGATACACTGACTACACCCAAAGATTAGTGAGTTCAATAACAGGTCACATGAAAATTAAACTATTCGCTTAAGTTATGATGACATCCTATCGATTGCTGATGACTTTTTGACGAAGAGGATGCTCACTCTTCTTTGAATTATCAGATATCAGGAAATAATAATACTGATATTAGTAAGTGTCGATATTAATGCATGCATGATTTCACAGTTCTAACCTACCTTTTTCATAGTCAGACTATGACCTTTTCAACACACTCGAATATATATATATATATATAAATAAATAAATAAAATGGAATATCCCGTTGCTAACCGCATATATATGTTCAGCAAATAATAGCTTACACAATAAATGCTTATCGAGTGACGGCAGTCTTTTGCAGACAAAACCACATTGTAAAGATGTCGTGTGTTACAAGACAAATCTTCCATTTTTAATCTAAGCTGTTTACTGCATCCTCTTTCCCCACTTAGGTGATACATTCGAAAAATGCAAATGTTTAAAGATTTTAATGCCATTGTGACAATATACACTGCAACCCTTTCTGTCAAGTACAGCCACGGCAACAACATAATACGTCAAGGATTTTGCAACCTTGGTCAATGATTTTCTGCCTATGTTATACGGCTCAGTAAATGGTTTTACATGTGGATATTTGTTATCTATCTTTTGTTCTATTTGCTGACATGACTGGCGTACTGAGATAACCTTCTTTTGAAAAAACTTTGATCAAATGTCAATTCTGGTTTAGACGTTTCTCCACTAGTCATAATGTCATTAGGCATGTTTAGATAAAGTGTCCTGAGCAATATTAAAACACAAAAGCCTTAAATATAAATAGTAACACGATATTAGATTGGAAATACACCAACAAACTGGTTATTCATCTCATAGGGAAGTAACCTGCTCTTTTGATGAACACATTTTAATTGATATCAATAGCATAAATATACAAAGTTTCTTCACTATTTAGCAAATAATGGCAATTTTCTCTAAACATAATCAGATATTATTTCGGAATATGAATCTGAGTGAAAAATTTTGTGTACAAACCTCATTACTTTAAAAAATAATCATTTTTATTCTATTTTATTTCTATTCTTTCTTCCTAACCAGATTTGACGACGTGACGTTACCGCTCCCCAGAGATTGGGAGAAGATGTGTGTCTCAGTTGCTTAGCGCATATCTGATTAAGACATTTCCGCCATCAATATTAACATCCTTAATTCAATGCAAATTTAACCAGATTTCTTTTTTTGTGCGTTCTTTGGAAATTTATGCTCACGTTTTTTTTTTCTAAATGCTTTACGTCAATCATGAAAACTCCTGCAAATATTTAGAAAACAAATGACATAATCGCTGGCGATAAATTGATTTTCAGTTTAGCCAAGCATTTCCAGAGATTTTCAAAAGATACAAGAACATGCAAACCTAACACGAAAAACAAATACAGAAAAAACATGCCCAGAAACATTATTTCTAAAGACGATTAAAGCAAGGAAGTTATTAATTTTTAATGGTAACCACATTTGACCGTTAGAGTTTCGGTGTCTTTTGTAAAGGTGCAGAGAATAAAAAATGGCAATCATAAGTTACGTGTAATTAGTACGTTAGCCTAGGCCGGGAAACAAGTTATTAGATTTTTCATTTAAAAAAAAAAAAAATTTCAGAGTTACTGAAATATCTAGCCCGACTAAGGCGTGTTTAGTGATTTCTAAAAAGTGTTCTTTTCATAAAATATAAAAGATTAAATTTCGCTTTCAAACTGAAATATCAGTTGGAGAAAAGCGCTAAGTGTTCATTTTTAATATTGGCCAGACTTACAGTTGACAAAACGTAAATTTTGATTTATCTAAATGTGATCGCTAATTCGGTGATGTTCTTATATTTATGTGTTCCTACAGAATATTGGCGATCAAAGCTCAAATGTTTTGCTATCTTTTGTAGCTCTTAATAAATATTATTTTTTGCTATCTCTTCTAAAACCTGTAGCATCATCCATTTCCTCAGCCTCATTAATTAGCTTTCCTCTATCCCTCACGCATTCGGTATATCCTGTAAGTGTCAAGATTTACATATTCACTTTCCTCAATATGTTCCTTGAAAATTCTGTCTATTTCTCATGAGAAATGTATGTGTCAATTTTGTTTCTATTTGCTCAAACATTTCCTCGTTGTGCGCATGTTCACTCCTTGATAATCTCAGTATCATCCTGTCGGACCACATTTCTGGTGACATATTTTCCTACATCTTTGATGAAACTGTTCAGTATTCACTTTCATAAAGGTAAACAGATATTTAAGTTAAATATTTTGATTCTAACGATATTTTCCTGTTTCTTACTATCTTGCTTAGATTTTGGAAGACGTATTGGTTCATGCCAGTACTGTTGAGTTAAGAATAACGAACGGGAATTAACAGTCACTGTTATATATATATATCGGTTTTGTAGTGCGTATTCAATTTACGTTATATATATATATATATAAATATATATTTCCCGTCATATGTATTAACATTTTTTTTCAAGTGCTACTGTTAAAATATATATTATACAGATATCCTTAATTGCCTGTAACAAACTAGGATTTTTATTAGTTAACTTATACGTTTAAATATAGCGTTTCGGGGACAGTATATAAACACATATGTGAAAAATGTGAAACAAAGTAAAACATTATTAAATAAGTGATTTCTTGAGACATAAAGCATAAATGAAAAATGAATGACACTTTAGAATTTTCAAGGAACTACGGGGAGATATATTTACGTATTAAATTCAAAGTCAGAATGAAAAATATGGGCAAACATAAAACATAATAAAATATACAAACAAGGAAAAGAATTAGAAAAAGAAAAATATACATACCTAAAACAAATAATGTAAAGTATCAAGATGAAAGAACTGATAATGTTAAATATGAATATTATAACGAAAATTAAGAAATGAAGACAAAATGAAAAAAAATGAATAATTATCACAGAAAATAATATGATTGTTTTATTTTTACGCATTCATATAAAGAAAAATACATATATTTCATAATACAGTAGAGTCATGTCAAACTCGATATAATTGACTTTGAATAAATTATATATCGACAATTAGTAATATATAATTATTAAGTAAATTAACTGCGGAAATTACATGATGTTAGCCAATAATACCTGTTACCAGGACATTCTGATTGCTCCCATTGTTTCGTATATAAATGTATCTTCCTGAAGTTATCTGAGAATTCTAAAGTGTATTTCCGTTCTTTCCCTTGTTCACATTGATTTAATATGTAAGTGTATCTTCCTGAATTTCCTTGAGAATTCTAAAGATTCCTTCCTTTTGTCCCTTAACCATTTCCCCTCAACATAATCAATAAAGCCACTAAGAAGCAATGAGTTACAGGGTACAAATAATATAAGAAAAAAAAACAGAAGATAATGATTGACATTGAACTTTACTTTTGAAATTCGAAGATGACTGTATAGCAAGAGGCCGAAAGTTAGTTCCCAATGCGAAATGTACAAGAACAATATTTTAAAGCATTTAACTTACGGTTACATCAAGCCATTTTAGTTCTACAATGAAGAGACATTAGACGCCAAACTATGCATCGCTTAATTTTTTAATGGTGAGTTACCAAAGTGTAAGGGTCGTCAGATCAATTACCTCGAGAATATTTATAGAAGAATATAACTGTAACTTTTATTGTTGTATAGACTCAATGTTGATTATTGTGTTTGAAAGATGACTCTGGACGTACATTCACCTTCTTGAGAGAATCAGATATGCTATCTCTATCTTTCGCTTCTATTGTGGGGAGATTGTATCTCATCTACATCTCCGTTTATATATACATATATATATATATATATATATATATATATATGTGTGTGTGTGTATTTTAACAATTATTTTATAACATCACTACAAAAATAGCCATTTCTTCAATATATCTTATGTCTTGTCAAGTGATGGTATTGCAAGAAAATATAATGTTTTTAAAGAGTTCAAAAAACAACCACTATCCCCACTGGAGTAAATATTTTTACGTAAGATATAATGGCCAATCAAATTACAAGAATATAGTGGACCCTATATCGAATTAATACTTTAAAATAAGTATTTGATTTCATAGGAAATCAGGATAAACACGTAATCTCCAATATTTTGCAATCAAATTAGAATAAATTCATATTAAACTCTGTAACCATGCATCATGTTTAGAAAGTAAAAAATCATTCAAACAGCAACGGAAAAATATGTCTAAAACTTCATGTATTGGTCTGAGAAATAGGTTAAATTTTGCTCTCGTATCTGAGCGGTTGTAAGAGGTGAAATATATGGCTACATAATCAGTTACATTGACAGGGTCGTGATGATAGGCTTAGTGGACAAGGGGGGAAAGGTTTATTTGTAACTAGGCATGCATACATCACGTCATAATAAACAAATATATAAATGTGTTTGATTATATGAGCACGCAAATTGAAAATTTATTCCATCTAAAACAATCAAAGACTTAATCAATAAAAACTAAAAAAAGTCAAAACATGAAAGAGAAATTTACTCTAACAATTTCAGGAATTAAATGAATGAATACATTGGAGAAACCTCAAGAATTTTAAACAAAATAATATATGAACACAAAAGGGACATTTGAAAAAAGAACACACAAAACGCATTGATTATTCACCGTATCGAAAGTGATCACAATTTTGATATAGGAAATGCTACTTTGATTAAAAGAGAAAATAATTCACTGAGACGAAACAGTCTCGAAATTGCCTTGATCGTTAATTCAGACACGGCAAATTTGCATCCAGTCTTTTACAATATAACAAAATTTTTGGAAGATTGCCTGTTGTTGCAATAGGCATTGGTGTCAATACCCAGCGACAATCATCAGGCTATGAAGATCGACCTGAACGTTGCATTTAAGAATGAAACAAACTGTCACCGCTGACAGCTAAGCTCGATGTCCTCTTTTTTATATACATACGCTTTATCCCTGACATTAAACACATTAACCCATACCTATCGCTTACATTGGGATGTGATGGCTTTAACTCTGTTGCGATTAATGCCATTGTTTGATTAGTTTAATGAATTTGACTGCGTATGACTCATACATCCCACAACGGACATTTCAGGGAAGACTTTTAAAGATGTTCCCATGCGTAAATTTATGTTTGTGAATAGAACGTAACACAATGCTAAACCGAATTCTCATCACAACCGGTCAAATCACAAAAGGCAGAATAAAGTTTAAAATGAGAAGACTTTAATTGATCTTCATGTTTTCTATAATCTTTCACTCGGCTAGAATGATTTTACAAAAATCAGTTGTACTTCAGCATCAAATGTGCTCTAAAAAGAACTAGCAGCCTCTCACAATTTACAGGACTATTATTTGGACCTATATAAATATT
The DNA here is from genome assembly GCA_964036315.1 of Acanthosepion esculentum. Classification (NCBI taxonomy): domain Eukaryota; kingdom Metazoa; phylum Mollusca; class Cephalopoda; order Sepiida; family Sepiidae; genus Acanthosepion; species Acanthosepion esculentum. The sequence goes on along the minus strand of OZ038482.1, from coordinate 35,832,500 downwards.
TAATCCTAAAAACAAACATCTATTTAGGATAATTTTAAACTGATAAATTAATTTTTCTGTATGCCGTCATAGATTTATCGCTGGAATATAGACATCCTAACAACTGTCATAAATTTTCTATATATTATTCGGGAAGAATACTAACTATTGGCCCGTAATATAGTTAGTTTAGCTTTACTTTTTCCTTCCGTATGTGCTGTTGGGCGTCGTGCGGAGACACAGTCGTCTGTTAGCGGCAAGACGAGTAGCCTGGTGGAGAGATATCTCTTGTGAACTGAGAGTGTCTGTCATTGAGCAGCTCGAGCGTCTTCTTGGTCTGCCTCTCGCTCTCCAGCCAGAATACCTGACGTGGTATGCTCGTAGGGCTGATTGGTTGATAGGCATACGAGCGAGATGTCGGAGCCAGTTGATCCTCTGTCGTTCGATGTGTTGTATGATTGCTATTGCTCCTACCATATCTCGTCCCCGTCCTGAGAGGTGGAAACAGGTAATCCTGGCCAACGGGGCACTGGTGAACCTGTGACTGTCTTAGCAGGCCGACAGGGGATAAAAATTGTTCAAGAAAACAAACGGACTGATCAAGGCGGAAAACCACCCGGAGAGGAAAACCGACAGCGAGCTAAGGCCCGTAATATAAATGCCATGAATATTTTCTTTAAACATTAATTAAATTTCTCCAGAAGCAGTAACGCCGTGTAAATATACAGACTAAACTATAAGAAATACCTTCATTATGCATATTTTATTAAGAGATACCTTATTATGGAGTACAAAAACAGAATTAAATCGCATTTTATAATGAATATTTTAATAATTGACAAACATACGTAACATTTATCAGGCAACTTTTTTTTTAATTCTTAAATTAATATTTATCAGATACTGAGAGTATGAAAAGATGAATATTAAAGATGTTCTACTTCATGCACGTCAATATTAAAATTAATTATTGAAAGACTTAACTGAATTCTCACAAGATTTTTCCTGTTTTCAACATGGATATATTTTCCCTGCAAAAATATTGTTAGAAAAAGTTGTACTAAAATATAAAAAGTGTTTCATTAAGTCGGATCAAAGTCAGCAGTAAATAAATTATTGTTATTTGTGAAAATGTATTTATTTCTCTATTGGATCATGTTATTGAAGTCATGGAAATCATGTGTGAAAAATAATATCTCCAAAATGTCCGTGAAGGATTCGGCGGCACACCTGCACTTTATGGTCAAAATTTTTGATATCTCACCAATATGCCTTATTATCTAAACCTTCAGGTTTTGAATTGTTGGCTGGTTGGCACAGTCATTAATTTAGAGATGATCCCAAAGGAAGAAATCCAGAGGCCTCAAGTCGCACGATCGGAGTGGGCAATTGACTTAGCTGTTTCGAGAGATGAAACGACCTGTGATTTTCTCATTGCATTTTTGTTTGAACGTCAATTTTCGTAATAGGCTTCGATAACTTTACCACGTTGTTTGATTGTCAATATTTCAATGGTTGAAATTGCCAAAGATTTAAGAAGTTACATCCGAATGAAAGAGAAAAAAATCATTAGACATTTAAACTTAATTCACATTTAAATTATGACCAAGTTATTGGAATACCCTTACAAGAGATTTATATTTTTACGAATGCTAATTGTCAGGGAGATAACATACTACCAGTATTAACTTATAAATTAAATGTCATGCATACATTCGCATTGTATAGAATAATAATATAGAAGTAAGACAATTCGATAGGCTTTTGTAGTTTTCTTATATGGGTCTATTCCGTTTTCGATGAATTTCGACGCGTAAAATACGTTGTTAATTCGAGAGAGCGTGTAGAACGTCCCGTCAGTGAAAACCAATTTATTCACAGCGATGCACTTTATTTTCATAGTATTTTGGTAAATCTTTCGGTATTAATATTTCTCAAATTATGGTTAAAGTAGAAGCTTTTACATTATAATGTATAACAAATTTATTTAGAGTAAATGTAATTCATATTCTAAACACTACGAAAACAATGTCCGAATTATATGTATATGAAAGAGATTAAATCATTTTTATTCATCTTTTATTTATACTGTTAATCTGTTTTTTCATGGTTTAATAAATAACGTCATGGCGATGTTGAAAAATTTTCGAATTCAATTTAAACATTGGTAAATAGACTTTAAAGAACTTTGCTTTAATAATTAGTCTGCGATGAATTTATTTTCGAATCACTTTTAAGCAACGTTTTGATTCTATAATCGCAGGCTTATTGATAATTTTCCCATCAACAATTTTTTCTTTTATCTAAACTTCCTATCAGGCCATAACGGCGCAACAATTAAATATATGTAGTTTTTTAAACTCTTCATGACGACCTATTGAATTCTCTTTCATTCATTAGTATTGGAAAAGAAAGTTAATTTAAACGTGGTGTGGTCGTTTTGTTGTTGTTTTGTTTATTTTTGCGAGAATATTGTTTTTAAATAATTTAAAAAGATCTATCTACCAGCATTCCCTTACACAACCATTTCTCGTTTTTACAGAAAACGACCAGTGAAAGAACGGAATCAAGAGAGTAGCTTTATATGGTCGGAAATCCTTCGTTGATGAAAGAGTCCGGAGGAGAATCGAAGGTTCTAGCTCGTAGAAAACTGAGAGTTATTCAAACCATCACGCATTACAACTTAGGTATACAGAAGAGCATATCTGGATGCACACACGTCGAATCTTGAAGCAGATAGACTACATCAGGAGAAGAAAAAAAATCTATTAGCTTTGATCAAGAAGCTTAGACTAAACATTGCAAAGAATTACAAATATTGGACAACAGAAGAATGTAAAAGCCTTCACTGGTCTGCTCAGTCTTAGTTTTTGTAATCTCATTTCGATTCTAGGGTCATTCAGTTGAATATTTGAAGATCGTATGTTGTTCATTCCATCATTTAGACCTTTTTTATTGCAGGAGTGTTCAGGGCTTTAACATCTGATCCTAGATTTCATTTTCGTGATTACATTTTTGGTGGCCGCCAGAAAAATGTATTAAAAATTGATATATCTGCATTATGAAACATACAACAATGGTGTTATACCGAAAGATCTAGTAAAAAAGGCAAATAAAGAAGTATTATTATTATTATTATTATCAATTGTAAGATGAAAGAATATATTGTTATTGTTAAGAAGAGAAGCCTGCAATGCAAAGTGGAGACACCAACAGTGAGAATGTACAACAATATAATCATCTCGGAATTGTTTTAAATGAGAACTTTACACAAATTCCGAATTTCTATAGGAATAGCCAAATAAGCCTACTGTAAGCCTTGCAAAATATTTGAAATTAGGAATATTTAGAAAGAAACAGTGTTGAACGGTTTTTGAATATTACGTCTCCTAGAAGGCTGTGAATACTAGACAATCTCTATAGCCAAGAAGAGATACGATTCAACATAAAAATGGTTCTAGAGAAAGATGAGAGCAATAGCATGGACTGAGCATTTGAGCAATGACGATATTTGAGAGAGAACTGAAACAATAAGGACACTTATAATTAACACGAGAAAGTGACAGTAAGAGATTTTCAAAAATATCACGAGGAAAGAGACTTGAAAAATCTGACACTCTCTGGATTTGTTGAAAGCATGAAGGACAGGTGGAAGCAGCGAATACCGTACCTAACGATTTCGTATAACAGGTTGGCAGAACATAAATAACAGTGATAAGAAACCAAGAGCGACAAGGGACAGAAAGTTGTTCAGAGTTATGATCGCTCAAGTTCTGAATGGACACGGACATAATAGAAAATATCTACACGAAACTGAATATTATAAGCTTACTGATGTAAACAGAAAATATAAATCTGTCAGTATTTATGCATTTTTCTGCACATACAAATATACAGATTTCTCTGTGCGTATATGTGTATAGCTATTTATCTACATGAATATCATGGAGTAGATTTAAGATTTACGGATCTACGGATGACTTGACTACGACCAGATGAAATATATGTCTTTATATTAATCCTTTAAGTAAAGAGCTTTCTTGCTTTCAAAATCACAAATCAAAACCTCGCCTCTCTGTTGATATCAATCAGACACCATGCAAAACAGAACAGAAGGTGTCGACGCAACGAAACCGCATGATGTCAATAGTCAGATAGACATGTGTGCATTTATTCTTATCGATATCTATCCAACCATCTAGAAAATCGCCTTGATATACATTGGCAAACAAATCTATCCAGATGGACGTGCGTAGAGTGTAGTGGCTATCGGAGCGAAAATTGAAATCGACGTGCGAAGTTCAACATTTTGTTTAGTTCATTGCGTTCACTTTATCGCAAATGCAACTGAGAAATTTTGGAATCTATCTTTTCTGGCATATATGGGCTAATAAGCAGGACATATCTAACTCTCTAGCCGTGGCTTGCAACCAGTTTAGGAAAAGGACAATAAAATTGAAACCGTTTGCGACTGATCGTGATTGTAACTACTACACGTAAACAATTAATTGCTATAGTAACCACACACACATTTTTACTTTGTTGGGCTGTGTTCCGTCTGACCACAGAATAATTAAATCACACTATAAAGATAGCTGACGAGGTTTACTGATTAGAAACGAAAATAGATTGTTTTTGTCATTTTTCGTTAAACAGACAGGATTGATTGATCATGTATAATGTGATCCTTCCGTTTTCACAGTAAATGTGGATATATATTTGTTTGCAAATTAGATGAAAATTTATTGAGATCTGTTAAACATAAACTGAAATTATCATAGAGAATATGTTCAAATAATTAAAAATGTTTCGATGATGACACAATGAGCAATGTTTTTTTTTCGGGCAGACGTTTAAAATACACTGATAGCATTTCATATTCTCTCTAAAATAAGACGATGTCAAAATGTTGGTTAGTTGCAATGAGAAGAATGTTATGGTTCACATTGCGAGAATAATATTCCAGCGTATAAATTACGCCTCATTAATGTAATGTATCGTATTCAATTTACTGATTACTATTGAAAATATATCTTTATTATAAACTATAATCAATTCCCTAGAGCTTACGTCTATATCATTTCCTAACCCCGATTCTCGTAAGATAACCTACGTTAAGAAACATCGAGACTGGTCTGTACCTAAATAGGTAACCACTTCAGGATACCAGTTGCTGTAAGCTTGGATAGGAGCAGTGGTGAGCCAATTCCATTCGGGTTTATTATATTCACTTACGCGGAAATACTCTTGGGAAAGTTATCGATCCACCTTTTCACCCCACTGCAATTAATAAGATAGTTATCAGTAAACCAATATTATCTACAAAATAGACTTATAATATAATAGTATTTTATGGCTTTAAAAAACCTGCAAAAGTTTTATAAACCTTAACAAAAAATCATCCAACCACTTTTTGTCCTTTTACGAAAATGTATTTTAAAAGATGCCTAGAGAATGGTGAATACTATATAACTCCAGCAAAGACATTTGAGTGGAAGCCTAATGTTTGAATAGTATGGTAAGAGAAATTATAATTTCCTTGACATCCGAAGTTTATGACTTTATCTGTAAACCATTATTATCTAAAACAAATTTCACAATCAATATTTTCTGTCATTAAATAGCATTCAAATGGTTTATAACCACAATTATCCTCATCTTTGTCGCCATATTTATTACAACGTTTCGGCCGTTGTACGCTCCGGCCTTCTTCAGGTGTTGGAATGTTGAACTGAAACCTAGACTGTTCTAGTTCCATGTGACATGTTTAATGGATGTCAGTTACAGTTATCTCCCGGTCATCCCCCTCTGCAATTTCTCCAATGCCTTCACTTGGTATTGAACTCACACTCTTTATCCACTGTGCCATGTGTCCTTGAGAGCAGTCTACCTCAGTAAGCGAAATAAAGGGTTCAGTTCGACATTCCGACCACCTGAAGAAGGCCGGAGCGTACAACGACCGAAACGTTCTAATAAATATGGCGACAAAGATGAAGACAATAGTCCGAATAATATAAATAGTGTACGTAATACCTCATCTCAGAAATATAGACAGGTTTATAAGAAGTAAAAAAGAACTAAGCAATAAATTAATTAACCACTTACTTAACAGTATATTTTGTTACAATACTAACATTTAATTTAAAAGTATGCATTCGGATCTACTGAATGGTTTTAATATATGACTCCAGACAAGATATTTGAGTGGAAGACAGGTGTTTGAATAGCTTAGTAAGAGAGAATATTATTTCTTCGACATCATAATTTTAGTGTTTATGAATTTCTTTATATTTAAAAAATCTCATTAAATAACTGGTCTTCAGAATACTCGTTTACTATAAAGCTTAGACTAAATCATTATAACAGGAAACTACTGTCCTTAAAATCAGATTTCTTATAATATTTTGGTAAACCAGAAAAGGAAACATTACCCACCTTTATGTAAGCTGTTTCGATTTATTTCTATCAGCCATTTTACTAATATAAATAAATAGATACCGATGCAAAATAAATAATTTTAATTCGGTATAACTGCCTTTAGGCGCAGACATCTATTCAAATTGTTGTACAATATACCTAAGAAATACTTAAAAAATTGTATTATTCAGAACGCGTTATTTAAATAAAACTTCCTTGTAAAATCCACACTATCAAAAATAAAAGTGATTATTTTCATAAGCCTTCAATAACATATGCGTAAATCCACAGAGCAATGTTTACAATAACGGTTGAATCCTTTACCGAAAAGAGAACTAGCGAAAATACATATTCGCCGAAAAATAAGTTTGTTTCAAATAGCGAAATGTGTTACTCAGAATATTGAGATTTTTTGTAAAAGATGTCTCTCGTGCAAGCCTTTGTCTCTAAAAACGGTTGTCTATCAATGTAGAAAAATGGTATTAGTCCATGCATAAAATTAGCTGAATCACTGACATCCAATCAAATAACTCTATCCAAAGTTAGTGACCAGTTCTGTCAGACTGTGATTCTTCCTAGATATGGCGATAAACTACATAGTGCAATCTGAATTCTGGTCTGGGGATTTGAGGTTTAGAGGAGCGTGGAACCACTATTTAATTGCTATTGTTTGCAAATCGGCTCTGACTCGGGATGATAGCACCTGAGAGAGTCCCAAATGTGGATAAACACTGACCCTTCCACCTACAAAAAATCCCCATGAAAGTATAAAAATACGTTTTTATAGTAAGAAAAACAAGCAATACTTTCTTATTTACATTATTCGGACTATTGGCCTCATCTTTGTCACCATATTCATTACAACGTTTCGGCCATTGTACGCTCCGGCCCTCTTCAGGTGGTTGGAATGTCGAATCGAACCCTTTATTTCGCTCGCTGGGATAGACTGTTCTATTTCCACATGCCATGTTTAATGGATGTCAGTTATCTCCTGTAAATTCCCCTCTGCATGTTCTCCACTGCCATAGCTGGGTATTGAACTCACACTCTTTGGTCCTGTCACTCGATCTAACCAACGGCTTTATCCTATGATGAGGACAATAGTCCGAATAATGTAAATAGTGTACATAATACCTCATCTCAGAAATATAGACATATACTGAATATTACCAACAATGCCCATTTATAGTAAAACGATCTACACTACAAAATTCACAAGCAATACATTTTAAAGCAAAATGACTAGCAATACATTGTTATGGCAAAATGACAAGCAATGCATTGTTATAGTAAAGTGAACAGCAATATTTTTTAAGCAATGGGCCAGCAATACATTTTTATAGAAGAATTAACATCAGTATATTTTATCTGTAACCTAAATAACATATACTCGGAATAGCAACATTATTAAAGGAAAATGACAAGCAATACATTATGAATGATTATGTTTCTTACTTAAATAAATTATATTTCTCAAAACGTTATATTTGCCAATTAAATTTTCTGGGATTACTATGTGAACGGAAATCATTTTTTATTTATTTATGAATATTATTTATATTTCAATATTGACCAGTGGAACTTAATGTGAGCTTGCTTACACTCATTTTAAATATCGCAATATTAATAATAAAATTAAAGAGGAATTATTAACAATAAATTATAATATATTACAAACCGTAACTTGCGCTAATAAATAAATTGTGATAATATTAGAAATTAATCTGGATATACATGTTTAATTTGATTTTTATGCCAACATAATCGTAAGTTCATTTCCCTTATTTAATAATCCCGGTTTCTTAAAGTGTTTTAAGATAATTATTTTTCAACCAAAAATTGGTTACATTTATTTCCTTTGCCGGTAAACGATTTTGGCATTGCTATGAAACTACAGTTAATTAAAAGGGAGTTGCCAGTCTCTTTCACTTTCCCGATTAATTACAGGGAGCAGTCTTTTTCTGTATTTATTAATTAAATCCACTCTGAAAATTAAATTAAATTTAGAAAATATATTTCCCTGAAACAAATATTAGTATCCAAATATCAAATATATATATATATATATATATATATATATATATACACAAAGAGAGAGAGAAAAGAGACAGATACTGATATAAATAGATATGTGATGTAACTGAAAAATGAAAATATATTTTTGTTATTAAATATTTCTGCTATAGACCACACACTTCAAATTACCTCAGTGCATCACAATATGTGTAATAAAAGGTTTTTAGAGTAATATTTCTTGGTTGATTTACTGGTAATTTCCATGTATTTAGTACATTTCAACTTCATCATCATTTTTTAAAGTAGGAAAACATTTTACACAGGTACCTACTGCAACAATTGAAAATTCTTGGGAGATACTCAAATAATCCATTAGCCATATCTGTCTTAAGGAAAACATACCCGAACCATGATTTATACTCCTCCACGCTTCACAGTTGATATACAGTTCTTGTGCGAAACTGTTATTGTGGCCAAATTATTCGATTTTGCTCTCATCTGTCCAAAGTACATTATTCAAGGATTTCCTGGTCTCACTCTAGTCGGACAAGCATTAATCTTTTTCACCTTTATTTGACGTCAATGTTCTATTCTTTGTATACCTCCAAGGCAAATCTTACTTACATAATCTATTTCTAGTAGAAGTCGAATATACTGGATACCAAATGTGGTAAGAGTTACCTGTTTCTCCCCCGATGATACTGTAAGAAATGATGGTGCATTTTGAGTATTTAGTTGTCTTCACTTGATCTGAATCTATTACAGTAAGATGCCGTGTGAATGCAGCGGTTGAAGGTAAAGATATTTCAGTTGTTTTTTATTTATTATAAAGCATAACTATGGTTTCAAGAATCGTTCCAAACTATTTAGATTCAATAGAATATCCTTTTAGGATGTAGGTAGTCCTGGATTTCTAAACATTCTTGCTCTAAATAAATTTTGCTCTTTGCTATCTCTTTTTTTCTCTTATATTATTTACTCGATTATTGTTAGTAAACATTTAAATACATAATTTATTAATAAAGATAGGAAGAAAAAATTTATTATCTATTATTATTTTAATCTCAGCCCAGTTAAACACATTCACGTCAACAATAAAAAAGTAGTTATATTTCACGTTTCTATAAGACAAATTGCTCATAAATCTTATCTGACGTGGTTGTAATCTTTTATATTTGATGTCGTACATTTTTTTCTTCAATAATTTCACCCCAAGCAAGGCGACGACACAAACTAGGACGCAGGAGATTAGAAGGACTGAAAGTGAAAGACAATGAGAAGATTGAGAACGGGGAGGACAAATATGAACACCGTCCAAGAAGAGAGAAAATTGCGATTCAGGCTGCATTTAAATTTTTGATGATTGTAGCTATCAGGGAAGCAAAATATCGGATGCGTAATCAACAAGTACGAATTACGAGAAAAGATTTTTTTCGAGTAGCAGTAGCTGTTGTATCTAGCAAATCTAACAGTAAAACAGTGAGATTGAATTGTCAATCTTGTAATACAGTTAAATTCATGGAGACAGGATATTAGTGGCTCATCAGATAAGTTTACCATGAAAATATCTGTAGAAAAGTCAGACGGAAATCATATTACAGAGACATTATATGCGATGCCTGGTCAGAATCGCGTACAGACAATTTTTCGGAATGTGTTAATAATCGATAGTCTAGATATGGAAATAGTATTTAATTCACGAACGAATGGTAGATTTATAAATGTGCAAGTTGGATTCATACGAGAAATTATTCTAGTAGGAAACTGTTAATAAACTTTCCTTGAAATGGAGGTAGCAATTGTCTGGATATAATCACCCCACTTCATCTCAGCGGAAGACGTGTGTCACTTAGGTGTAGAGTGTTGCTCTCCTGGAGCTTAGCATAAGCCATATTGATGGCAGCCAGAAATTGTTATCAATTGTAATACAATTAAAGAAGTTTTGTCTTGACAGTGTTAAAAGTTACAAGCCATGCCTTGCCCCAGTAACCCACTGACTACGTTCGTTTTCAAGTGCAGTTACCAGGCTCACTTTGTCGGTTGTGTCGGTCGTGTCGGTTTTTCTACTAAGACAGGAGTAAATAGTTGGGTCATCTGCATATCTACCTAGATGGGAAGTAATAGCATCAGGGACATCGGAAAGAGCGTATGTCCAATGATATAGCACAAGGGGACACCCAGTTTAGGATGAAAACATCTGGAAGATTGCAACTTCAATACGACCTTCATTACCCGGTTTATTAGAAACGAATAGATTAAGCCAAACATTCTTGCTGTGAAACTGTAACACTTGAACTTGGTTAGAACACGAACATGCGAAAACTTGAGTAATTTACGGTAAAAGGTAAGAGACAAACAGGGCAATAATTGAGGTGTCAGTGTGTTCACCAGAATTCCTAAAAACAGGATCTACAGAGGAAGACATCTAACGAGATGAAAATCAGGTTTGGTTTGTTTTATTTTACGGCGTATCAACCTCAATGGGTTGTTTAATGCCGACAATTCTTTTATTGCTGGTAATTTTATTTTTCAAAAAATGTATTGCTGGTAATAATTTTACTTAAAACATTATTGCTGCTAATAATTTTGACAAAGTATTCTGGTATCAAAACCTATTTTTACATTTTCATATTGGTTTGATCAAAATGTGGGGGTTAACTATTTACCCATAGCTGGGAACCTAACAGGTGCTGCCACACCATGTCAGGATGGGCCTGGGAACACTGGCAATTAAGAAGTGGCTCCAAGTTCCACAAAATATCCTGATCAGAGGCCTTGCTGTTGGATATAGTTTATCTCCATACCCCGGACTTTGAAAATCAGGAGGCAGCTAGGTATTTCTTGTAAGGTTATAAGAGAACAGGAGGGAGCTGAGGAGCACATTCCTTTAAGACGACTGCAAGCATCCCGTCACATCATCTTGCTTTGCAGAGATTTATTGTACAAATTTTATAATTTTATTAGAACATATATATATATATATATATATATATATATATATATATATATACGTGACGAGGTTACGCGCAGATCATTCAGTTGAGCATCCGTTCTAGTGGGGGGAATCTGGCAGAGGTACTACATTTCTGTTGTAGATGTCAATACTTTAAAGAGATTGAAGAGAGGAGGACTGATTATATGTTATTGATCCGCACAGTCTTACACAGGCACCAGTAATCACTAGAACAAAATTGTGAGGCTCTACGGTATCTCATTCCATCAAAAACTTGTGACTTTGCTTCTTTAGTTACACATTTTTAATAATGACAAAATTCAACAGAGCCGTCGGTTACAATTACACGCCTCTCTCTGGTATAACCCAAAAAAAATTATTCTCATGGGCTACAGCATCTGAGCAGAAAGTTGAGAAACGAAGTGATTATCCTGGTTTCAATTGGCATTTCCATGATGGAACGACAGATTCGATGACGGCCTTCACCCAGGAAGAGAACTCAGTCACACATTTATTAACGCTTTAATTAAAATATAATTCCATTAGACATTCTAAAGGGAAATGGGTCCCAGTAGGAGCGTTGTTAACAGATACATATTCCGCAAATAAGTAGCTCGTGACAGATGAGGGAGCGGAAAGATACTACCGCATGATCGGAGTTACCAATAGGAAAGAGATGCAGAACAAGAGATGTTTTCGGGTGGATATAAGTGAGAGTTGTCGCCCTCGGAATTGCTGGGGATACGCTTGCAGAAGTCTACTAGGTTAATGAGAGCTTGTGTAATAGAAAAGTTCGTGGTCTAGATCCGCGCGATGTCAGTGATTGTGCCATCTTATATGATGGATATTGAAATCGTCGAACACAAAGATATTTACCAACGCGTGTAGAGAGAAAGAGAGACAGAGAGCTATATCTCTACAGTCAGAAATGTTATCTAACACGCAACAGTAATAACAGGAATGGGGACGATAGAGTGAGAAGAGTTAACTTGCCGAGTTTAATAAAGAAAGTCGTAGGCACATATCATAACAGTCCAGAATCTTAATAAATATTTCTCTTGCCGGTGTCAAGTATTCCCGAATATTGGTACCAAGGCAATGCATATGGACACCAGAGTCCTGAAAACAAAGAATTTAGCCAATAACAGATAATTCTGTGATGAGATTGAAGAATTCCGATTGCTTTCACAGAAAGCTAGGATTGCCAGAGAATATTCCAAGAGGTACGATTCCACACTGCATGAATTTATGTGAATAGCATAAATATCGGAGAAAAAAAATAGAGATTTGTTTTTTTTGCGCGCGCGTTGGTTTGGTTTGGTTTGTTTTACAGCATATCAACCTCAATGGGTTATTTAATGACGACAAGATTTTTATTGCTGGTAATATATTTTTTCAAATGAATTGCTGGTATTTTTTTCTCTCAAAAATATAGTTTTGGTAATATTTTTTCATCAAAAATGTATCGCTAGTAATTTTTTTACAAAAAAGTATAGCTGGTAATATCTTTTTTCAAAATTTCAGTGCCGGTAATAATTTTTTATTCAAAAACTTATTGCTGGTAATAACTTTTTTACAAAGTATTTCTAGTATTAAAACCTATTTTTAGACTTTCATAGTGTTTTGACCCAAGATAGGGAGTTAACTATTTGCCCGTAGCTGGGACCCAAACAAGTGTTACCACCCCGGGTCAGGGTGGACCTGGGAATACCAGCAATTAAGAGGTGATTCCATGCTCCTCAAAACCTCCTGATGAGAGGCCTTGCTGTTGGACGTAGTTTATCGTCTTACTATGCGGATGTAGTTTATCCTCATACCCAGTACGGTGTTTTCGGATTGGATTGGTAGTATTTTGTTTTTAGCGTTTCGTCATGTTTTTATATTTTGGAAAATGCCAAGAATAATGGTAGCTAACGGTTGTCTAAGGCAAAATTTTCCAGCTGGGAATTGGCAAAGCTGGGTCTCAGGGTGACATACAGGGACAATTTTCCATGCGCGACGTTGCACTTAATGTACTCCGATAATATAGGCCTGTTTATCAGAGTTCGGGATCATAACTTCCGGCAAACAGAGAACCGCCAATTCGGTTGCATGAGTCTGACGAATCGTAGATTCCATCCAGTCATATCGCCTAAAAATTAATGGGCTAGAAATTAAGAACTTTTAAGAAGCAATATATATGAGATAGTTCCTTTCCTCACAAGAAAACTGCATTTTTATTAACCAAATATAATATATTTAAAAAACAAAAACAAATTTATTTATTTAATTATATTATTCCGTTATTTAAATACTGTTACAATGAAGATCAAATGTCTATATCTTAAAATATATTGAAAACTAAATGTTTCCCTGCGGGGCCTTAAATTTTTCACATGACTGTATTAGAATTAAAAATGCGATCTCTGTACAAATACAATACTTATAGTGAATAATGATAACACAGAATGAAAAATAAATAATATATTGAGAATAGATAAGAAAAAAAATGTAAGCTTAGAAATTAGATAAACGATACAAATAAAGGGAATGTGTGGAATCGAAAACATTTTGTATTTTGAATAAGCAAAAAATAATATGGTAGAGAGTGAACAATTTGACAAAATCAGACATTGAGGTAAAAGAAACACAAAATCATTAGAATTGAAGAGGAAACAACTGAAAAAATAGTTCTGAATCTGACTACCTTAAAAGAAATTATGTATTTTACAAAAGCAGTCATAAAAAAAAACAATGCAAAACTTTAGGTAAATACAAACGAAAGTAAGGAATCAACATAAATAATCATTACGCCAAAGAGAAATAGAAAAGATTTCGAAGTTCTTCCGGCAGAACTCTGAATATTGGATGACGTATCAAAAGACAAAAAATAAAAACAGAATATTATTTTAAAAAAAAGAAACTTATATGTAAAAGAAAAGAAAAAAAATGTTATTTCAAGAGGTTTGCTATAAAATATATCCCCCAAAAAGCTATCCATCTAAAAGCAAAAAAGTGGATATATAAGAAAAAAAAAAAATATATATATATATATATATATATATATATATATATATATTTTAGAGAAATGAATGAGAAAATTTCTATAAGGAAATGAAAAAGTTAACGAAACCTATGGAAAAATCAGATGAAGAATACAGCAAATTCTGGAATAATATATACGGGATTCATACGAATTATAAGTGTACAAGAAAATTGACTAAAAATCTAAACAGAAATATGCAAAAATAGACGGAGTGAAATTAAAGGACAATAGATGTTAAAGTGTACAAACAGCACTCAAAATGACAATGTAATTCTGCAGTAATAACTTCTGCCTCTAATTTAACTTTTCTTTTTCATCATATACACAAACAGATAAAGATTTTACAGATGCATTCAATTATTCTTAGAAAAAAACATTGAATGTTTAAGGCATTACTTATTCACTGTGGAAAACAGTTGACAATGAGAAACTTTTTCGAAATTCGTGATCAATCATAAGTTTGTCCTCCGCGTATCAGACCAAAGATTTAAACTGAAAGAAAGTGTATACTCCTACGCGATAATATTATTCTTAATGAACATTTAAGAAACAGGCACATAAAATCTAGTTAGAATTGTAATCATCAAAGTCTAGTTAATGCGATTCTGTTGAAAATTATTCATTAAAAAAAACAAACAAAAGCAATGCACAGACAGATATAGGTATGTCCAATATTTCGCTAAAAAGTGGTATACCTTGACGACAAAAGGTCCCCAAATTGATAAAATAATTTTTAACGTTTAAATATTTATGTTGTTATTACAGAGGAAAGACCAAAGTATTTTCTGAATATTTTTTCAGATTTTTTAATCCTTCCTATAAATGTTCTAACATTTTATTAAAAAATCTTTTTTTTTTTCGAGACAAAAAATTTCGTAAAATCGAACTTATCGACATTTCTGTCGGAAAGATCATAGTTTGTTAGTTAAAAAATCATGAAAAATCAATTACACCTTTTTCTTTTGTTATCTTAGGAAATTTAGAATGATTAAAGTATACTTAATGTAATTTGAAAGAAACATTACTTACATTTTTAGCAGAAAATGTTTTAAGAGAGATATTTCCAACCAGGGTGGTCTATTTTGACAGGCGTTGATTGATGTACGTCAATATATTCACAACTTAGGGCACGTAAATTTATTGGACGGTAGCGCAGAAGTGATATAATTCGTTCTAATATAATTCGTTTAAGTGAATCTGGTTAGTAGATTTATTTTAAAAAAATTCACTTTCAAATTTTTTTTTTTTTTACCTTACGTTTGAGGAAGAATTGTGCACTGAAAATAACATTTAAATTATGAAAGAAAATCAAATTTTACAAGTAAAAATAAAACAGTAAAAAAAATACATTTTTTTAAATTGAGGTTTATTTCAGTCATGAAATATTTTTCTGAGAATATAAAAATTACATGAAACACCATTAATTGAAACGGGTTAACGTAATGAAATGAGATTTTATTTCTTTTTTATTAAGGCAGATTTTTTTCTATTTATTAATAATTATATGGCAGTAATTTTAATATGAGTTTTATTTTATTTATTAATAAAATTAACATGCTATGTTGGTTTTGTTTTGACTCAACAAGTATTTTTTAGTTTGAGTAGTAGCGAGCTAACTCCAGAAAATTTAAACTCCAAAAATCGTTTTAATTGATAATTTGTCGTGTGGATAATAATTCCAAAGTAATGTACAATG
>OZ038482.1:35686414-35806414 GCA_964036315.1 Acanthosepion esculentum | reverse complement strand
CTGAATGGACAAGTGGTAATCTGTTTCAATATGTTCTGGGAAGTAAGGTGGATTGCAAATTGTCTCCGAGCAAAATTATAGTATGGTATGTCTAACCACCCGCGCCACATGGGGTTTAGCTTTTTCTTGGAGGAAAAGTACACACTTGAGATTAACCAATGCTGGTTAATTCTGCTCCTGCGCCTGTTGCACACCAACTGTTGCGAGTACAGGCCAGCGGGGATAGATCATCTCGCTAATAGCAGATCATAGTGCACTAGCTGTGGACTAGATCGCCAGGTACAGAGCATGATCTTTGGTGCATTTAGAGGTGCTCCTTTGGTATGAGTCAAACAATCTCGTGGTGACAACGAATGTTTGGCACGCATGAGAGTTTCATACAGGACCCACTTTTTGTCACTAATAAAGGATAGGTCAAATATTACTATATTGAGGTACCGGGAAAGCAACGTTAGACATTGTTGCTTGTTGGCCTCCGACTATTCGGTGCAGGTGAAGTCTGACTGTTTCACGAGAAACCTGGAAGTGCATTGCAAGCCTTCCCAAACTTTTAGCAGTTGAACTGCTCTATGGATGATTTCAGGGCATCATCGTTCAAGATCTGATGTGTCCCTCTGCTGGGTTCACCAGAAAAGTACATATCCCCAGACTTGAGCGTCTGGAATAATCATATTGCTGTGCAACATTTTCTGCAAATTCCATATGTAAGACATAAAGTTGTTAACCCAGAACAAACTGCTTGGACACTGACATGTTTCCTTGATGCTGCTTGAGCTATCATGGATATGAGTGCGCAATACACCTTATTGTCCACAATTATTGACCACGCCAAAAGCTATCCCTTTATATGAAGCACTCATTTGTGTATCAGTTACCACTTCTTCCTTTTTCCCGTTAAAAACACCAAGGACTTTTTCTTTCTTCATAATTTGAATATTCATATCTACATTTGGGTCCTGATTATTTCATTAAGACTATTCATTTAATTAGAATTATCCATACAAAATGTATATTTATTGACCGAACAACTCGTATTACTGTATAAAGATTTTAATTACTTTAATTGGCCTAAGGGTCCTGCTTTTCCCTTGTTGTAAACGATATCTGGGTAATAAGAAGTTATGAGCGGTTCAGGGAATAAGGCATCTCAATCCTCTGCTATAGTACTTTGTAATACTGAGATCTTTCTTGTTCATTACGCCACACGCAAGATGATAAAATCACTAAGACAGAAGGCATTGATAATGTGAACATATCTCTCGAAATGTTTATTCACGAGAGAAGCTAATAAATGAAAAAAGAATACATGAAATGTCGATTGACACTGAATTACATTTACGAAGATAAAAATTGAAAACCAAGAAGCTGGAAGATATTTCCACAAGCTTGAAGAGTAAGAGATTAAACTGGTAACACAGAAGATTGTTACATCTTGTGAAAGACCCAAATGACAATCTGGTATTGCGGTTACAGGGACAGAGTTAAATGACAAAATGAAGATACATGACTGAAGACAAGATGCCAGGTCAAAAGCAAAGACATTGCCTATTTTACTTGCGATTATATCAATAATACTTAAATAGATAGAGGGCGCACAAGAGGTATTGTATATTTATAAATGTGTAAGTAGTACATTTTCTAGTGTGATACTTTAAAACAATTTTCAAGAAGCATATATAGCTATTGATTCAATATAATGATTCCACTCGAAAACGTTTACATTCAATCTTTGTTTTTGTTTATGTGGAAATTTAACACACGGATTATTGTTATACATGTTCACCGTAGTCTAAATGTAGAATCCAACTTAAGTAGTTTGTTCAATGAAACAACACCAATATCTAGTAGCAGCAGTTCAATAATTCTTAAGGTCTTCCATATCAGAGGGTGGCAGTGAATATTCGGATAAAACAAAATGGCGGCCTTTATACACGTCGGATTGAATATTTCAAGTCTTCTGATTGGTTAATTTTCTATTGGTGGACTATAAAATGAGCCAGCTCATTTTGGTTGACTTACTAGTATCCAACAGGTATCCAAAAAGCTGTAACAATTATATCATTACTTACAGTTATTATCTCTATCCATTTTAGTTGGGAAGTGGAAATTTTTCAGTTGATTTAATCTATTTTAACCATTTATATTACAAAATGGTTGCATGCAGATGCTAATCCCGTCATTTCCTCAGGAATGTCTGGAACTGACGAATCTGGTTCAGAAGAGGAACTTAAATTTTCGAAACGTAATTTTACCTCTTACCATACTCAATATAACTTATAAATTTCTAAACGGAAATCACTTTACAGTAAAACATCGACGCTTCAAGAAACTTATTTTTACAATATTGTCCATCCAGGACTTTGTTCAACAGCCACTTGTGCAAAGACGATAATGTCACGAAGATGTAATGCGATACCGGATGGGAAAGAGAAGGGGCAGACCTTAGAATGAACCGGAATACCAAGCTTAAAGAAGAAACAATTGATAAATATCTGCTCCTGTTCAAAAGACTAGAGAGGAGAGTGAATCGGACAATGGGAAACCCTATCTACTCTTATTGAAGAAACATGTA
This sequence comes from Acanthosepion esculentum, assembly GCA_964036315.1. Classification (NCBI taxonomy): domain Eukaryota; kingdom Metazoa; phylum Mollusca; class Cephalopoda; order Sepiida; family Sepiidae; genus Acanthosepion; species Acanthosepion esculentum. Next base: position 35,803,842 of record OZ038482.1, on the reverse strand, counting down.
AATAATTAGGAAATAAATGTTCAGATTTTAAGGCTACAAGTATAGCCTTGAAGTAGACTTCAAACAGAACCGGAAACACTACCCTAATAAAGAAAACACGGGATAAGCGACAACTCCTGGTCAAAAGACCGGAGAGGAATATGAACTGGACGGTATGCAAACATTATGTTTTTCTTCAGAGATTCTGTGCTCAGATTAATATGATTCTGCTTTTTTTTTACACAAACTCCGGTTTCCCAATTTCTTCAAGTTATTATACGTTGCTCTTTGAAGTTCTAAAATAATATCATATTTATAGTAACTGAGTTAATAGTTAGTGTAATCTACTTCCGTTGAAACTAACTTTAGTTGCCTTTGCTTCTGATTTTGCAGTAATGAAGTTCGAATATATTATACGCAGCCTCTTATCAACCAATATGTACTTATCTTGGGAACCGTTAATGCATTTAGCAGCCTATATAAAATAACGTAATTTATTTTCAGGAATTGTTCGTGGAAACTGCAAAAATCCAAAAAATTATCATGAAATAAATGATAGCGAAATTTAATGTGAGTTCTTCTGGTTTTAAAGAATCAAAATCAATTTCGTGTTTGGTTCTGATTACCCTCGATGATTGCATACCAGGAAGCCAAACGATTCCGTTGAATCGTCGTGTTTTCAAAATTAGGAGACAATGATACTGCGTGGAATACAAATCAAGCAAGGAGACAACAATCATCGCAAAATGGGTAAATAAGAAGAAAGTGTAAACCAGGAATGCCCATGGATTTTAACTGTAAAATATATAATAAAAAAATAAAACAAATGTTATTGGATGTTTGGCTAATCAATATTTATATATTACATTGTTAGGTCGATAATACATTCTAAATATAAAAGCAATATCTCCCCTGACACCAGAAATATGCTAACATATTTTTTCCAATTAGAGACTACCAAAATACATATATACATCTATGCATGTGTGTGTGTGTTTGTGTTTATATTTCTGTTATGAATCATATGAAGACCTGAAAGCTAGACCAATAATAAATATACTCAAAATAAAAAAATAACAGTACCAATTTAATTAGAAAGAAAAATACCTAAAATAGATCACAATAACACTAATTACCGTGAATTGATATTAATAATGAATGCAACTTAAAACCTTTCTGTGACTACATTTAATGCTGCATAGAAAACAAAAAAAATATTGCTGCTCTGATTCTACTACTATACACTACAGTAAAAATAATACGAATAATGAGGCAGTAATAAATACGAAAATTATTTCCTTGCCATGAGATTATATAAAAAGTAGTAGAAGTACCCGGCGTGGTACGGGATAAAAATACATACTAAATAAAAATTTAAGCATTTTGAAAACTTCTTTATTAAGACAAAAACATTACACATATGAAATCCAAATAGTTAAATACAATATTCTAATTATCTTAAAAATATATTCTGAACCTAATATGTAAACACAAAAAATCAAATTCAATATTTTGAATGTAGAATAAAAGTGAAACAAAACAAAAAAATAAAAACATGAAAATATAACAATTTAAAAACAATTTTCTAATTATCTTCTAAAATTTTCTAATTTAGTAAATATACATTATTTAGATGAAATACAAAACAAATGAAATTAAATTTCCTAACATTATTCTAATATGCAAATGTTCAGCAAACTTGCGAATCATCCTTGAAAAATCGTCATGACCGTACTCATTTCTAAACAAAGTTTTTTGTTTCTGTTTATTCTGATGACATGAAAACAAAAGAATATGTTTGCTTCAAACCATTAAACACGCAACATAAATTTGCCCATGCGAAAAAAATCGATGCATGCCATCAAGTGAGTGTGACTGTCCTTTGGCATTTTTTTTATGGACATTGCAAAGCTTAGTTTCACTGGAAACTGGAATCTCGTGAAAGGAAATTTTACATGATTTAGAATCAAAGGTATTCTTAGGATGAAATCATCTACTTTACCGCATCATGGCAAAAGTTTCTTAGCTACAAACTGGTTCCATTATAGTGTTTGGTGGATCTAGATTTCTCAATAACACTACTGGGGCAACTCATTTGAGATTTGATTTGTGAAGTTTTAGTCAAGATGAATCTAATGGGTTCTAAAACTAAGCTGGATAATTCACTACCTCTGAATGATCTACAGATGTATCAATGGACTATTTATTTCCATAAGTGATGTGCGAGAGAAGAAACTGTTAGCGTAGAATTTACAGCTACATCTAGCAAGATAAAATGTAAATTGATGAGATCTCGACCCCAGTCTACTGCTAGTAATTAAGTTTTTGACCATCACATTTATTTTGAGGAACATGTCAGGTATTCATTTGTTCTATAGTATCAGCCGGTAATATTTCGAGCATGGTTTTACAAATAGCTTAAATAATTTATTGAAATTAGGTATTTGCCCTTTAGTTAGATATATTCCGGTATATGGAGATTCTGTTTCATCCTTTTCTTCATTCGAGAGGTTGCCTTTTTTTTCTGAAAACCACATTTCAAAATGTCACAGGGATTGATTATTGACTATCAATCAATGAAAAGAGATGGATTCGTACCTTTACCCAAGGGTACTTGCGAGTACGTTCGTTAGATTCACTTGCGCACAAATACTCTTGGGAAAGGTATGAATCCAACTTTCCTCTCCCGTCGCTATGGGTTGAATAGCAGAACAGACTGAGTTCTTTAGCCTTGGTTGACAACCAGACTAACTCAGAAAGAAATGGCAACCTACTGCAGGAAAAATAACTTGTCAATTATGTATTGAAAGATAAATGATCGCGCAAGCGTGTGTGGAACTTAACTTACTGATTGAATCAATGAAAATATTTACTTTGTAAATATATACCACTCTATATCTCTCAGTTCTAAGAAATGATAGAATATTTTATATGTTCTTTTAATTTAAACAAATACATATTTTAGTTTTTCCTAATAATACTTTGGGACTGAATTTAAATTCGTTCTTTATGTATTTCTCAATCTTCCAGTACATGTTCCTATCTCCGTAGCAGATACAGTGACACGCATAAGTATTGGAAACATGTTATTTTCTGTTATAAGTCTTCAAAGTATTCCACAAATTCTCAATTGGATTCAAGTCAGGAGACTGACTTGGCCAATTGTGAGTACTAATATCATTATTTTCAAACCATTCCTTTGTAAGTTTTGCGTTATGTTTGGGATCATTGTTGTGTTGAAGCACAAAATTCCGACCATGTCCTAAAGAAGTTGCAGATTTCTGAAGGTTCTTCTCTAGAATCTTCCTGTACATGCAACCATTCATTCTACCATGGATAACTTGTCACTCACCAGTGCCCTTGGATGAAAAGCATCCCATATCATAATTGAACCACTCCCAACCTTAACTGTGGGGATGGTATTGTGTTTGTTGAAGGCAGTGCCATTTAGTCGCCAAACACTTGTCTCTCTGTTCCTTCCGTCCAGATCATCAGTTTCGACAAACTTTAATCGGACTTTGACATGTTTGGTTTTCAGTAAAGGCACTTTTCTTGGTGATCTTGGTATGGTATCCTTACTTAAATTAATTCCAGCATCCTCAAGATCTGTTTTAATTTCAGAACGAGTAATGAAGGGTTTTCTTTTGCACATTTCTGCTGATCCGCCTTGAAGTACTCTCATTTATTTTTCTCGGTCTTCCATTTCTTGGAGGTTTTGCTGTACCGTCGCCATACTTTCTGATGATATTTCCTACTGTACTTACTGCTAGATTCATTTCTTTGCTAATTTTTCGGTAACCGTGTCCTCCTTTGTGACGTTCAATGATTCTATCTCGCATATCTCTGGATAATTCTTTAGTTTATACCATTTTTAATCCTTGAATTGCAGAATGCACATCAAAGAGTCAGATGATTAGTAGCACTATCTTGTAAACAATTGTGTGCTTATCTGATTTGTCATACGTAACATTCCAATACTATAGAAAATTTGAATATTTCAAGTCTTTTAAAATACAAAGTTTCGATTGGAAATTTGAAAAAAGTGTCATGTATCCAATACTTTTGCATAGAGTAAATTTGATAAAAAAAAATGAATGCAACCAGAACATTTTAATTTTCCTTCCACATACAACTAAAACAACTTTACAAGATATTACTTACCAAATATCAGGCAAAATGGCGAACACAAACTAGAGTTATAAGAGAAAATAACATGTATCCAATACTTATGCGTGTCACTCTATATAATCACGTTTTCACCTGCTTTTTTTAATTCAATATGTCCTATAATATACCATTTCCCTCCTTTATAAGTAAAACATCCCATGCCAGAAAAATACAATACAATCATCCTTATTATTTTAAATTATTATGTGAAATTATATATGCAATAAATATATTACAGCACTTCCCTATATACAGTGTTTTCCAGTGAAGATGATTCCTCTTCTACGACCATGAGTGGATTCATTTCGAGGTATCACTTTAACTCCCACACTGTTTGCCACAGCGCTTTATTGATTGTCATAGAATGGGTCAGATGAACCGTGAACTGGGTCCGATGCAGAATGAATGGAATATGTGTATCGCTTGGTTTAAGTTTGATACTTGAATCAGTACTCTCGTGTGAGAGTGGATCCACTTATAATTGACGCTTCGATTCTACGCTCGTGGAGCTGAAGTGCATCCAAGCGAGTTCCGTTGCATAGACATTGTGTTATGGGAAGGATTCTGAGAAGATTAATAATTACTGGGACTGCTAAGTTAATGCGATGTAGTGGCATACCGGAATGTGTAAGAGAGGATATAAATTCAATAGGATAAATCAGAGAGCATTTTGGGGATATAATATATACAAACATATTGTCGGAGTTAATGCCCAAATTGTTCACTAGGGGGTCTCTCACTACCTACGCCATAAATACTGGGCGACTTCTTGCCTCGTTCTCTTTTACATGTCTTCATTTCATTAAACACCTCTACAAAGTGAGCTCTCGCAAAAGACAGCGTTTCCCACTTGTGGGAGACGCTATGAACATTATATACACATACATGTAAGGAAGAAGATTCACCAAAAATCAAACACAAATGTTCACACACACGCAAATGTTATTGTCTTACTGTCTATGTTCATTGTAAAATTGTGTCGTTTAATAAATATATTTGTTTATATATATATATATATATATATATATATATATATATATATATATATATATATATATATATATATATATATATATATATATATATATCGGTTTTGTTTCTTTTCCGTTCATCTTAGATTGGACACAACTAGAGTCAGCCATTTTCTCCCTAATTCCACAACACTCAAACCCACACGGCCCTCATTTATATATATATATATAACCCACTTTCTTTGCGGTGGCTGATGCAACTGACTCGGTGTATTTGTTCCATCTCAGATCAGCAGACAGCGTGAGACCTAGCAGCCGCAGGGAGGAGCTCTCGAGAAGTTGGTCATCAGACATTCTAATGGGATGCAGGGATGGATCCTTGTGGCGATTGATAGAGAGCAGTTTTGTCTTAGAGGCGTTAAAGATAACCATCCATTTCTCACCCCAGATCACAACCGATTGGAGGTCCTTTTCAATTTGAGCTGCCAGGTTAGCTTTGTCCGCCTCACTAGATTTGTGTTTGAGGCAGGAGTAAATAGTGGTGTCGTCAGCGTAGATGCCGACTTGGGAGTCTATGGCGTCAGGAAGGTCGTTTTTAAATATGAGGAACAGAGTAGGGCCTAGGATGGAGCCTTGAGGAACAACTGCGTTAGCGGGATGGGATCTGGAGATGAATCCACTAAGAACAACCTTCAAATCCCGGTTTGACAGGAATTATTGTATTAGGTCAAACAATCGACCTGTGATACCATAAACCTGGACCTTGCGGAGAAGGCCGGCATGCCAGTCTCTATCGAATGCTTTGGAGATGTCAAGGGCCACGGCACGAGCTTCACCGTTGTTATGAATAGCTTGGCAGACAAATTCAGTGATGGCCGTAAGCACATCGGCAGTAGATCGGGCAAAGCGGAAACCATACTGCTTGTCTGAGAGCTGATCGTTGTATATCAGGTGATTGATCACTTGGGCGTTGATAATGGCCTCGAAGACTTTGCCGAAGAGAGGTAGGAGACTGATAGGACGGTAATTCGAAGGGTCGGAGGGGTCATCAGAGTTCTTAAAGACAGGGACAATGGTTGAGGACTTCCAGCAGTCAGGAAAACCGGACTCCTTGAGGCAGCGGTTGTACAATTTAGAGATGGCAGGCGCCAGTTCAGGTGCGCATTTCTTTAGGGCAATGGCTGGTATTCCGTCACCACCAGTAGCCTTGTGGTGATCTAAGTTAGAAATAATGCCCAATACCGACGACGTGGTTATGTGCAATCCGTCTAGGAGGGCCTCAGTTCTGGGAGGGAAATCGGCAAGTGCACCCCGGAAGAATCTAGCGTAGAATTGGAAGAAAACTTCCGAGCGAAGCATTCGGCCTTGTCAGCAGAGGTGGTCAGGACCTCAAACTGATTGAACAGGGGAGGAATGGAGGGTTTGTTATTGTTCAGGACGCTCTTGCAGAGGCGCCAATAATCTCTGGAGCCAAATTTGCGGGATGCAATACGTTCCTTCATGCGAGCAGCAAATAGTGACTTGGCATCGTCGAGGATACGCTTATCGAACATTCGCCCTTGCATGGAGTAGTGCTGCCATATATGGTCTGGGGCCCCTGCTGTTTGCCTCGGGGTTCTTGATAAGATCCAGAGACGGATAGGCAACGTGATTGGCCCTGATCTGTCATCTCGTCTGCAGTCGCTCTCTCACAGATGCGATGTTGCCTCGCTCTGCCTTTTTTACAAGTACTTCCACGGTAATTGCTCTGAGGAGTTGCGTTCGTTTGTCCCCAGGCCTCGTGAATTTAAACGTCCCACCAGGCTGCACCCCTACACCGTGGAAACTGTTAGATGTAGACGTCTTTTCTACTCCAATAGCTTCATGTCTCGCACATCTCGCCTATGGAACTCCCTTCCCTATTACTGTTTCCCTGACAAATACAATCTCCAACGGTTTAAGTGTAGCGTCAATCGACATCTCCAGTTACCTTGATCTATCCACTTCCATTCTCCACATCCTTTCATTTTTCATTCCTATCTGCTCTCTCTCCGGATCTTTTGTGGCCCCCTTGACTTGATCGACCCACTGTCTCTCTTTCTCCACATCCCCTCCCCCCTGCCACTCCTATCTGCTCTTCCTCCAACCCTTCTTTAACCCCGTGCGTGATAGTGGCCTCCGGCCTTGCTTGGGGTGATATGATTATATATATATATATATATATATATATATATATATATATATATATATATATATATATATATATATATATATATATGTATGTGTGTGTGTGTGTATATATATATATATATATATATATATATATATATATATATATATATATATATATATATATATATTAAGCGTATTAACATAAAGACGGCACTCACCATCGATGTAAAAACATTAAGCTTGATCCTTTCGCTAGTTTGGACGTAAAATTAAAATTAATCTGTAACTTTTCGTCCTTACTTCTCGCTAATAAACCTAAGTAAACCATTGGCAGAACAACACGGCCACGGAATAAAGACACCCGTTAATCGATGAATAACCAACAGATATGGATTTTATTTCGGTTTTAGATATTAATGGGCTCCATCTGACAGAATCGTAGCTTAAATGGTTAATTAAAATCCTAATTTAACACGGTAATTGGACGCGAACGGTCGGCGTGTAATGTAAATAAACCGATCTCTCCGGTTTGTTTAACTTAGTTTAGGCGCAAATCTTAAGATTAAATAACACAATTCTGTAAGAATTCTTCTCATAATATCGAATTTATTGGATTTTATGGATATCAATTATAAAATATTTCGAAATTGTCTCGGTTGGTCCGTTGAAAACAGATCTTAACGACCGTTTCATCGACCGGCTGTATGAACTTTTTTTTATATTTTTCGAATCCGTGTATATTAGATTTTTATTTAAAAATAGACGCGATTCGTTTCCGCACTTGCCTTGCCGCAAGTTAACTTCGCAAGGGTCTGATGAATTAAATGTAAAAACATCCGCTGCGTTCGTTATTTCTTCAAGAATATAATGCAACATTAAAACAGCTTAAGCTCCAGTTTCTCCCATATTATTAACGATAAAGAAAGCGTGAGAGACACGTACGGAAGATGGGTAGATATGTACAAGCGTATTAATATAAAGATAATCCGTAGGTACAAGCGTATTAATATATAGATAATATTAATAAAAAATATTATTAATATTATTATTATTATTATTTGTAATAGTAGCATTAGTAATATTATACCAATTTTTCGTAAAATAACTACTGGACCTCTAACAGGGGATAGTTTTGTCGTATGTGCAGTCCGTGTCAGTTATTCTGGTTTGATACTGGAGCGAGAGTTAACTAGAATAAAAATTACCCATTAGCTAACAATGTTAAAACTGTTAAAATATACTGCTCTAAATGATCACAACAATTCGAAGCTAACGGTCTACGAGATATATATATATATATATATATATATATATATATATATATATATATATATATATATATATATATATATATATATATTCACACCACCCAAAAAAAAAAAAAATTAGCTCAACAGGAAACACCACATAATACGAACTGATATTAAACTAAAAACATCTAAATCCCCATAAATAACCTCCACCCCCAGGTAGCATCCCTCGGGCTAAATACCTTACGCCCCAAACAATCGCTAACATAAACCCACTCTCATTAACAAGGCGTCTACCAGAAGAGGACTGACATTGAAAATATGTTTAAAACAATACTCCGAGACAGACACTTAGAGGCTGATGATAGCCGTGTACAGAACGGCTTGAAATAGACTATCACTATGTTGAAGTAATATTTTGCTATAAATAATATATATGCACTGTTGAAACGAAACATACAGCTCTCTGTGGATCAGTTTTATTAATTAATATTACTAGGATCCACGAAGATTATATACCAACGGATCGATTACTTTATATATATATATATATATATATATATATATATATATATATATATATATATATATATATATATATATATATGTAAGGCATGAATTCACCTCGTCTCCTTCATCCTATGTGTAAATTAATAACATTTATATTTGTAATTCATTATTATCACAAAAAGCATCTTACAATTTAAAAAGTTTTTAAAAAATCTATCTTTAAAACAACTTGCAAAAGTTTGATAATTCGTAAAAATACCCTAACCATTCACATCAATTGGTGACTTTCAGCTGCAATAAATAAATAAAATGCAAAATTACCTTGAAGATATAATAGTGAAAGGAATTCTTGCTGTTTTATACTACTTCGGACAAAATATACGGTATAGCATCCCTCATTGCTAAAAACCTATAACACTGAACGTCGAGACATATATTGAGAAACTCTTTTAAAGAAAACATTTTATAAATTTTAACAGAGAGTAATGCTAACGATTCGGTTAAGGAATGACTAATATTTTCTAATAGGGAAGCGGTTAATTGCACCATTACAGCATCAAACGACAATGTACAGAAACAGATAATTAGACAAAGGATCGTGTAAACCGATATCAATATCCTCCACAACACAATAAGATTTATCATTTGAAAATTCAAGCAATGTTTCCTAACATCAAATCATTCGACAGCAAGACATCCTATTAAATTAATTAAACATGTAGCTATGTCCATTTATCGGAAAATAAATCGATACATATTCATTAATCGGATAGGTTTTCAGAAGCACCTCCAAATAGCTAGGACAGAAGGGAATAAAGATGCACTTAGCAGAACACTCTTAAGTATTTCTCTTACGGATTTCTTGAACAAAAAACTCTCTTCTGAAGTCCTGTTATGTAATGACTCATGTACATTTAATTTATAATGGTCTGTAGGAGTATTCAATATATGGAACATCCTGGTGGAAACTGGTTAAGATATATCTAAAATAAAACTTCGCACTTTATTTCAAATTTGCAATACCATCCCAAAGGATAAACATGTTAGAGAAAGTATAATGATTTAGGTCTGCTTTCATTCTAAGTCGAGTAGGTGCACTACATATACTTCAAGGAACAATAGACAACGCTATGTATTATGAAATACCGGAGAAAAAACTTGATTCCATCTGCCAAAAATGTTTTTCCTTAAGCAGCCTAATGAACCTAATCATCCTGTAAAAATGCTTTGATTTGGCAAAAATAATGGTTATATTGTGACCAAAACCAAAAGCCTGACTTAAATAACACGGAAAGTGGAAGGAGTTTAATGTCAGTATTCATAAGGAGAGTGTCAATATCTTGAGTACTGTGAAGATAATTTGATGCAGAGATATAAGTTTCAGCCGATATCTTTTTATGAAAATTTCTGAGGGATGTTACTGATGTCGCCTCAGACAGTTATTGCCCTGCTTATTATCAGCTAAGTGAAGTGGACACAGGAACCATATCAGACGACCCTGGCAAAAAATGACACGGAGTGGAAGAAAAACGTGGGTTCTAGAAAAATTACTTTTTTAGACAAAGGTAACAAACAGAGAATGTTGTTTTATGTAGGAGAGTTGTCACTATCGCCGAAAACCGAGTGAACGGATGGTGACGAGTGGTCGCCTCACCACGAAATGGAAGACACGGCCATTAGACATGCCCCACTCACTTCGAATCAACTCTGGCTCACTCGTCTACAGCAGAATGTGACAACCGAATAAATTGCTGATATAATGGGTTCATGGTGTTATATTAAGCATATGGTTAGAGATACAAGAAGACACGACAGTGGTTTCAGAAATAAATAACAGAATTAACAAAAAAATACAACGAATAGTTAATCTAGTGTAAGGGTCTCACGTTTAAAGAAATAGATAAGTAAAGCCGACCGCAGAGGCTTACGGTAGGAGAGGGAGAGTCAGTCGTAAGTTATTGCGGGGACGGGATTTGGCGAGTTATTCCTGGAGATGGCAGGCCAGTTGTGTTTGGGTATGGAAGTGGCGTTCCGACGAGCATGTAAACCCTGGCTGTTGTGCAGACCGAATGCCGAAAATGTCCCTTTGATGGGCTTTTATCTCATTTTCCTAGGATCAGATCGGTTCCAATTATTATTTCATTTATTTAGTCGGGAGTGGGTGCTATTGGTTGGAAAATTGTTATTATGTGTTCTTTGGTTGTGTGAGAAAAGCAGAAGGTATGTGCCGATGTGATGCGAACTTGGCGGAATTTTCCGTTCAGTCTTGGTTTTCGGAGTGTTCACATTCGACCACTGTTGGAAATCTGTGTAACATGAATCAGAATATCTGGTTTTACGACGATTACAACAATGGTTTTATTTCGTTCGTGACGAATGTGTTTGTTTTTAAACTACAAGCGTTTTACTGGAAGAAGATGCAACCTGAGAACGAACCTGGTGTCCGATCCGATTTGAAACGTTATGGGAAAATATTGACATAATTTCTTTGAGAAAAATAATTCGAATTTAATTGAAAGTCTGATAGCCGTCATAGCAAATAAAGGATATAGTATTAAATGTTGACATCCAATTTTCCAATATTCTCCCAAACTTTTATCTTGTAACATTTGGTATAATTTCAAATAAATTAGGATAGAAATGATTTCCTTATATCTGGTTACATATATAATACCCAAAGAATTGAATATTTTTAAGTCAATCTTTTATATTATAAACATATTAGAAATCATATATTTCTTAAATAAAACTTCCAATACTTTTATGTGCCCATAATTTTCCGTATGAGCGTATGAAATTCACATTCCAAGCAATCCCAAAGCAAGCCAAGGAAAATCATTCCCATGTGTAGATACATCCCACAACTTTCGCAACACTATATCCATATGAATAAAGTAAGTGGTAAAGCATATTAATATTTATGAATTAGTTTCTAAACTTTCAAATTTTCCAAAATATTCATGGGATTCTTATAGTTCAATTTCCTGCACAAATTTTGAATTTTTTTCCACAGAAAAATGCGACAAATAGCTCGTGAGCATTTTACTTGAGGAACGTCTTATCTCTTGGTATTTCCTGTTGAGAGAGGTTGAACAAAAACTAAGCTAGAAAATACTATATTAGTAATACCACTATTTTAATACTACGACTATTAATATTAATAATCCTATTAATAATACTAATAATTATTTATATTACTACTATATTATATAAATAACTACCATTACTAATAATAATACTAATAATTATATTAATAAACTCATTATTATTAAGAATAATAAGTTTAATAAAATAATTAATAGTATTATTAGTAGTAATGGTAGTATTTTAAGTAATATAGTAGTAATGTAAATAATTATTAGTATTATTAATTAATAATTATAATAATAATAATAATAATAATAATAATAATAATAATAAACAGAAGAAGAAGAAGAAGAAGAAGAAGAAGAAGAAGAAGAAGAAGAATTCTCATTACTCTACATATTCTCTACACTGTTATATTAAGTTTTATTTGTTCTTGCTATTCGTTTTATACATCGTTTGCTCATTAATCTTCACACATTTCCCTTCCTTTGGCGGATATCAAAACAGATCCGAGACAATTTTATGTCACTGCTTTTCAGTAATCTCCTGCCGATTAATAAAAATCATATTTGTTTACGGTCACCGGTTTGATTGGCATGGCGGCAATTATGTGAATCAACTGTGACCTTGTAATGAAAATACCAAACATAACAACATATAGGATATGAAAATCCACGCTAGATGAATCACATCAGATGTCGTTTCAACATTTTCCTTTACGTATTCTTTTAAATTGTAGTGATAGAATACAGCTCAATATATTTGATCATGTCACCCCTATTGATCAGTTCCCATTAGGAAGTCGTGTTTGGGAGAGAAAAAATAGTTTTATAAAATAAAAACAGTAATGAAATAAACCTTGAGCAAAAGGCTTTATATATATATATATATATATATAGTGAACATTGGATTCAACACTCAGAGGCGACAAGCTATTTTATGCTGGACGCTATCCCCAGGCCGCATGAAACAGACTCTCGCCTCTAAGTGTTGAATACAATGTTCACTTTTATATTTATATTTGCATACGCTCTATCTCTGATATTGAGCACTTTATGCCATAAATATAGCACACGTCAAAACTATATTTCCCGATATATATATATATATATATATATATATATATATATATATACACACACACACACACACATATATATATATATATAGAGAGAGAGGCGATAGCCTGTTTCATGCTAGATGCGATCGTCAGGCATCTAGCATGAAACAGATTCGTCGCCTCTAAGTGATGACTTCTATGTTCACTTTTATATTTACATACGCTCTATCTCTGATATTGAGCACTTTATCCCATAAATATAGAACACTTTAAGACTATATTTCTTCATATATATATATATATATATATATATATATATATATATATATATATATATAGGCAGAAATCCTTCTTTTATGCAAGTTTCATGAAAAACAACAGACAAGGTACTACGGCTAAGTTTTTTATTTAATTTTTCTTGTGTACGAACAAGAGCTTTCTTTACTGGAAAAAGGGTGTGTAAGAACTGTCCAAATGTTTTATTTTTCCGAGCGTTTCGTCTATACCATTAGCCATTATCAAGGATGATTGATTTTTCAACTTAATTGAGTGTGTGCATTATGTATATGTCTTAGTGTGTAGTAGTGGTGTTTACTCGAAAAAAAGGTTAAAATAATGGCGGCTTTAATAATAAAAAAGAAAAAGCCTACGCTTAACAATATTAACTACGAACAAAGCCACAACGTGCTAACCGTATTTGGAAATTAAACACCACTACTACACACTAAGACATATACACAATTCACACACTCAATTTAGCTGAAAAATCAAATCATCCTTGATAATGGCTAAAGGTATAGCTGAAAGCGCTCGGAAAAATAAAACATTTGGACAGTTCTTACACACCCTTTGTCCAGCAAAGAAAGCTCTTGTTCGTACACAAGAAAAATTAAATAAAAAACTTAACCGTAGTACCTTGTCTGTCGTTTTTAATGAAACTTGCATATATATATATATATATATATATATATATATATATATATATATATATATATATATATATATATATATATATATATATATATTAATATGTTAAGACCCTTATACGTGAAAGACTGTGAAAGTGAATAGCGATAAACAGTGTGGGTAGATGAATCAAAACTGCAAGTAGTGTGACTGTTTCACAGCCGATTAAAGGAGATTTGGAGGATTTTAATTCTCTGGGTGTACTGACACCCTGAAAATGTTCGTCGAAATTACAGGCGTTAGCGATAAAATGTTCCACAGTTTCTGATGATAATCACATTTTTCTGTCGTACTTAATATATATATATATATATATTTCATGGCTATAGATATGATGCCCAGCACAACATCGCCAGAATTATGGAATATTAGCACATAGGTACATATTCTGAAAAAATATCATGTATCCTCCAATCTTGCAATATTTGAATTGCATGAAGATAATTGTACATGCAAGATAGTCACAGCCCATCACCGAGGAAATAAATAATATGAGAGCTGTGTTCCATATCATTTATACAATACTATCAGGTCAATTACCCCACTAACTAATTAACTAACGGAATATGTCAACTTGAGCGCGAACCTCTCCATGTTACTCACGTTTCAGTTGCTTGTCTGGGCTTCATTCTAATTGTGATGTTGATTAAATGTACAGCCCTTTTTCTCAATACAAGTAACGTCTATTCAGAAATTAGTATATTTTTTATGAAATGAAAGCAAAAAATAATAATAGTAATAGTAATAATAAAATAATAATCAAAAAAGTAAAAAAAACAATAATAATAATAATAATAATAATAATAATAATAATAATAATAATAATAATAAGAAGAAGAAGAAGAAGAAGAAGAAGAATGGAATAGGTTCCAATAGAGTAAGGGGTTCCTGAGAGCACAAGACTTAAGAAAATGCACAAAAGTGTAAACAAAAGTACAGTACATTTCTTATGAAGTGACTTTAGCTATCTTACATGTGTGTGATCTTAGTTTTATTTTCCTCAATAAATGGTCAGTGGAAAATGTCATGATGCCATTTTTGACTTTAGGTCTCCGTTTAGGACCAGGAAAGAAAAAAGTATACACCAGACATCAAAGGATATAACAAAAAAAATTATTACTTTATTATTATTATTATTATTATTATTATTATTATTATTATTATTATTATTATTATTATTATTATTATTACTACTACTACTACTACTACTACTACTACTACTACTACTACTATTATTATTATTATTATTATTATTATTGTTGTTGTTGTTGTTGTTGTTGTTATTATTATTATTATTATTATTATTATTGTTGTTGTTGTTGTTGTTGTTATTATTATTATTATTATTATTATTATTATTATTATTATTATTATTATTATTGTTGTTGTTGTTGTTATTATTATTAACAATAATATGTGAATGTAAAATTTCCTGACCTGTATCATGTAGAGCCGTGACCAAACTATTGTCCTTATGCACTATAGGGGAATTGTCATTTAATTGATAGGACTTTTCTTAATATATGGGATGTTCCTATTAGGTCGAACTTCTGGGCAATTTGTATGTTGATGTTACCCAGGACACTTTATTAAAAAGTGTTCATTCCGTTTCTCATGAGGCTCAGATCTCCGATTACTATTGGTACAGTCTCTGTTAATCTCGATCTCCAGGTCATTGTATCTGGAGAATTTCTCGATAGTTTTCATGGAGGTGTTTCTGTCAGATGGTTCTGCTATGCCAATAAGCATACACTTTCTGAATTTCTTGTCTTTTATTATATTATCAGGTGTGTTAGCTTTTCTTTCCCTGTCAGTTTGAATTGGCATTCCAAGATGTGAGTTACATCGTTATTTTGATAACTGTATCTGGTTGGTGCTCATAAAATCTCTCAGTGGTTTCTTTTTTGTGCTTCTTGCATATCTTCCAGTGCATATGTCGCTACCTTGCTATGTGTGTGTGTATATATATTCATTTATTGCTAGTTCGGGATATTCTGAGATAATATAGTCGACCGTTTCAGCACATTATCAAACAGATCCTTCATTTCGAGTTAGTTAAATACTTGATATGATACGGTTGTGAGTCTTTAATTCTTAGCTCCCAAAATTAGGCATTTTGTATAAGGATTCAACCCGTGCTCCTCAATCAATGATATGTTTTGTGTTGGTTCACATTTGCTCCTTCGATTTTTTCAGGTATTTGCCATGCAATGGCTTGTCCTTCCAGTTTTTATTTGTAGTTTCACTTGACCAAATCGTATTACTTTCGGTTTTAATAGTTTGGCGTAGATGATATTCTTTTCCTTTTTTGTTGCTAGGATTTGAAGTATATTAAGCTGCTTCGTGTTATTATTATTATTATTGTTGTTGTTGTTGTTGTTGTTGTTGTTGCTGTTGTTTTTGTTGTTGTTGTAGCATACCTACGGACGATAATGTGTATGTCCCCATTCACATAAATAGAGTAGTAAATGCTGTATGTTGGTTTGCAGTCGGAGATTCGTCATCAGCTGTGTTGGTCAAACTCTATGCCTCCGGACAGAGAGGATCCCCAGACGAGGCTATGTCGAAGGGCCGAGTCTAGTCTCGGGAAAGAGCTACATGACGCCGTTTTATACAGGGTCTACGGGGAATTTTTGGGCGAGCCTACGGGCTCGGATACCCATATAAATATCGGTTTTGTGCCACACCTGACAGCCCGGGACCGTTGGAAGATAGATATCCTGCAGTTCGAGATTATTGACTCACTTCTAGTAGTTGACTAATTGTACGCGCCGTATTTCAGAGTGATTTTCCAAGCATACCTTAGATGTGGCACAAGCCTGAAATAAGGGGCGCTCAGTGAGAATTAAACTCACTACTGGGTTGTAATTATTCTAGCGAGACAAGCTTTTTAAATATCACACCAGGTCGAGGTACCCATGGCGAATCTTATATTTGTTGTTCTTGTCCTAAGTATTATCATTCATTACCAACCTTCGTGTGATTATTCTGTTCAGTAACCTTCCTAGGTTATAACAAATATTATTATTATGATTATTATTATTATTATAAATAATAATAATAATAATAATAATAATAATAATAATAATATTAATGATAATGATGCAGAAAATGAATTCTTAAATGTTTACTAACCATCCGACATACCTCATATTACACAAATCAATCATAATGTGCATTTCACATTCAGGAGACTCAAAACCATCTTGCTTTACTTGCCGGCATCATATGATCGTGCTTACCGAGGCGTAAAATAATGCCGCTGGTACCCACTTTTGATATTAGTTGAGTAATATGTGGGATGGTGTGGGACATGGACTCTTCATATGAATTTTTCCCTGAGTCTATCCCTCTAATCATTTCATTCCCTCGGAATATCTTACTACTTTAACTCTGTAACACATTCTATCTATGTTATGTGTGTGTGTGTGTGTGTGTGTGTGTGTGTGTGTGTGTGTGTGTGTGTGTGTGTGTGTGTGTGTGTGTGTGTGTGTGTAAATTGATGGAGTCTCAATTCGGAGCCATTTTACCTAACGTCTTTTTAGGCTTCTATGAAGAGAATTTATTATCTGACCCAATGGACCTGATGTTTATTTTTCTTATGTAGATGAAACTTTACATCTTTTCATTAATGACAATGAAGCTGACATTTTCGTCCCTTAACAATATCCATCCAGCTCTTAAGTTCACACATAAATAACTAATTCTTCCCTTCCTTTTCTTGGTGTACTTGTTTGTTGAACTTATTCGGGTTTTCTCGTTTTGGTTTAACGAAAACAGACGTTTACTGGCTTATATACCCGTTGGGGCACTTTTTGTCCTATAAATCGTAAGTTAATTTAATTATGATTCTTACCCATAGGACTTTAATGATCTGTTCGAAAATCCAAGATGGATGCTGAGAACAGGATTCTTATTACTTAAACTATGCAACAATGTCTATCCATTAGACATGTTTTAATATATAGTTAAAAATAAAATTCCGTAGTTTAATACAGTCAAAAGTGCTTCAGTACAGAGATATCCTGCGTACCTAAATCTTCCTTGTCTAGGTAGCATTAGTGACAGATACGCTAAGCGGGTTTCCTTAGCAGTTCGACAATGATACTTGTCTGCTAATACTCGTGAATTTTTCTCTGCTACGCCTATACTTGCATCGATGCGGAAAGACGTTCTTCCACCTCACCATATTAATTGGCTGATTTATTAATTTAAATGTCGTTGCTGTTCGCACGGCAAAGGACGAACGACTCAAAGCCTTGATGTTAGGATTAAGCAAACACGTGCCTACATAATCCGGATCTTTAATTATTCATCATCATATGTCGTGAAAAATATATACGGATCTTCTATCGCGGAACACATTATAAAAAAACGAAATTGTGTTGTTAATTTCAGTGTCGTTTCGTTTTCTGTCTTGATTATGTCCTATTGTAATTAACACCTAAATATATTGGATGCCATATATATTTTATCTGTGAAATATTCCCTTTGAAAACAAGGATTTTGTCCTTGACATCCAATTATTTTCCATTCAAATAATATCTTTTCACATTGTCTCCAGTTCGTTTATTGATAAGGTATACATATTTATTAACCTCGATTTATCTTGGTTGACCGAGTTACGAAACAGGTTAGCTGGCTTGTTTTTCATTTTTTTTCCACTTAATTTTTATCATGTGTGTATATATATATATATATATATATATATATATATATATATATATATATATATATATATTCAAAAAATATGATTCCATCGCTACACAGGAATTACCATGTTTAAAAAACAGAAGATAAAAACTACCAATTCAATTACAGATATTAAATTAAATTAAATACTTAGTTCTGTTTCATTTTTAAGCGAATTTTGTAATAACTTATTTTGAAATTTACGGAGTTTTATAAGCACATACATTCATAATATTAGTTTGTATGGATATACAGAAAACGAATCATTTTAATAAGGGGCGGAGGGTATTCATTTTCACTGACAACAAAAGTAACTAATATGTTGATACAATAGTTGTTTAAAAATAATTATGATCTAATATATATATATATATATATATATATATATATATATATATATATATATATATATATATATATATATATATCTATATATATGAAGAAATATAGTCTTAAAGTGTGCTATATTTATGGGATAAAGTGTTCAATATCAGAGATAGAGCGTGTCTAAATATAAAAGTGGACATGGAAGTCAGCACTTAGAGGCGACAGTCTGTTTCATGCTAGTGCAATCGTCAGGCTCTGACGATTGCACTAGCATGAAACAGACTGTCGCCTCTAAGTGCTGACTTCCATGTCCACTTTTATATTTATATATATTTATAAATATATATATATATATATATATATATATATATATATATATATATATATATATATATATATAATACACACATATATATACATATAACACGCACACATATATGTGTGTGTTATATATAATATATATATATATATATATATATATATATATATATATATATGTGTGTGTGTGTGTGTGTGTGTGTGTGTGTGTGTGTGTGTGTGTGTGAGTGCTTATGCGAAGGAAAAAACATTAATAATGACTAATATAAAATTATAGTACATGTATTCTATTCCTAATACACAGACAGAATCCAACAATAAGGCATGGCAAAATATTATACCTAATAATTATGTAATATAAATATTTGTCATTCAGAAATACATAAAATATATATAAAAATACATATTACTGAGGTTATAACTGCGCCTTCTTTGGTCAAAATTTAGTCATTTATTGGTGAGACATGAGTTGGCTCTCCTGGACGCAATGATTGTCAAACCTAATGTCAACTCCCACCCACTCTCGGTAGTACTGAGTACATCCACTGAGCTACAAAGCATTACATTTGAGGCCGGCTTGACTGCAGCTTGTACCGGGAAGTTATCAGAGTTGACAGTCAACCACTTTCCGGGTTTTCTGTCAGGCTCTATTTCCATAGCTTATTCCGTGTTTGGATATAACCGCAAGCCACTGGTGTTTTAAAAACCCGGGAATGAAGACTTTGATTTTGAACAATAGATAATCCTAGCCTATTTACATGCAGATTCACTATAACAACCCAACTACAATAAATAAGTCATTTGAGATGAGGACATTAAATTATATACATCATCATCCCTTAACCACAACAAAAAAATATATGATAGAATAAGATTCTATTCATCTGCGTCCACTAATCTCCTCGAACGTTATATAACCAACGCCCTAATATGTACAGTCCGTTAAGAGAATTGTGATAATTGATGAGGAAATAATTTTAGATTAAATATTTCCCATTTAATTTTATATTATTTCAATGAATTCCATTATTTTAAATAATCACACTATATTTGGCAACTGTTTATTATTTCCTTTTTAAATCATCGCTCGGCATGAAGCATATAGTAGCTAGCATGGTGCTCCCCATGTATCATGCAACCGCTCTCTGCCATCATAGTCTTGCACATTCCTCTGTGTTTCGGTTATCCATTTCCTTGATCGATCGATTAAAATTACCATGACATTTTTCAATTATTGTTTCAAAATTTAGAAATACAAATTCAAATGTGGCCCTTTAGTTTCATGTGGAAACGAAGATTTTCAAATTACATCAATTTTTATAATTGGGATATTTATTATCTAAGAACTTAGAAATTTATTCTTTGAAATACACCCAGAACAGGTCGTTCATTGAACCATCACTTACTGCATGAAGGATATTTTACAAAACTAAACCCAAGCTTTAAATTTTTCTTCACCTAAAACAAATATATTTTGGCTCAACAGCATGGAACAAATTCCCTCTTCGGTTTTGAGTGTGAGTAACAGTTAAATTTATTATTATGGTCCAGGTTAGGACCAAGGAAGAACAACACGAACACAAGTGTAGAAATAAAGATGTGGGAGGCGTTAGTATGACTGTCAGTCTGGGTTGGAGTGAACTACTATCGGTTCGACGCGATTGGTCCCTCTCTCTTGAGAGGCGTAGTATACATAGTTTTAGGAAGAGTTCATTCTGTTGTTATAGGTAAGGACCCATAACATTAATCAAAGCATGTTATGAGTCATTGGCAAATATTACTTCATCTTAATTCAGTATTTATCCGGATGATTTATTTGGTGCCAATATTTAGAGTCCTTTTTAAGTCCTCCTTCTTAATCGAATGTAAAAACTTCGCTGCTATTGTCTTTCATACATGAGACAATATGTGAATCCGTTTTTTTTTCGACCTTATTTGATGCAAACGTTTTATGCTATTTATTTTCCTTATATGGAGTTTTAGGATTTACTTATTTAGTTATCTTCATCATCAGGTTTAGGTTTTCTTCTCTTTTCAGTTATCATATAGATGTTGGAAGGTAGTATGATTTCTATTCGTGTCTGTATTTTGAAATGGAATTTTAACTCTAGTTCGTGAGATTATATATTTCGTGGACGGTTATCATTATTTATGAAAGGCACTAATACGTAATGGTTTACTTAGGACTAAAAAGAATAGAGTGTAAGAAATTGTAAAAGCTTTATTGAGAAAAATGGACAATGAAATATCAGGATTAGATGAGACAGAAGAGAACGATTGACATTTCATTAAAACTTATGGAGATTATAGTTCACTGGAAAGCAAGAAGCTGGAAAAGTATTTCCATAAATGATAAATCAAAACAAAGAAATTATTTGAATAGATATTACGGCTATATTTCGCAATTGTTACAGTAAAATGATGGCATCTAGCTGATAACCTCTATTACGCGTAAAATCATGAGGTCGCAATATGATATAGGAAAGATCATCAGAATGATTGAAGTTATTTACTATATTTAGTTGTTAAGTACGTATATGCGCATTTGAAAAT
The DNA here is from genome assembly GCA_964036315.1 of Acanthosepion esculentum. Taxonomy (NCBI): domain Eukaryota; kingdom Metazoa; phylum Mollusca; class Cephalopoda; order Sepiida; family Sepiidae; genus Acanthosepion; species Acanthosepion esculentum. The sequence continues at coordinate 35,781,811 of OZ038482.1, read as the reverse complement.
AAAGAAATAATCTAAAGACATGAAAAATATAAAGACTGCCTTAGTTTATTGAAAAAATAACACGATCTCTGACACGTATTTTTTAAAATCGAATTAATCCCAAATAAGGCACTAAATTAACAAAAGTGATATTTGGTTGTGAAAGAATTAAAAAACTGAAAACATTATGAAGGCGCGAGTACAATAGAAAAATAATCAGCTGGGCAGTAGATAACGAACGACCTTGAATTTAAATTGTTAATAATAATACTAATAAAGATTGAAACCAAAGAATATTAAATCAGAATGAAAGATGATAACGATCGACATGGAAATTGAACAGTCTAAGATCAAAGTTCGCAGGAAACCAAGGAGCCGGAAGGGAGTTCCAAAATCCAGAATTCCGAGAAAAGAAACTGTTAGCATAGAACTTACGATTACATCTAGCTAATTCCGCGGTAAATTGAGGAGACCTTCTTGGCAGTCTAGTAATGTGCTTAATCTCGTATGATCTTTGTGCCATAGAAAAGAGCCCACCCACACAATTGCCATGAAAGTATGTATAGGAAAATCACAGGGAAGCAACTTTACGGCGATGGGTAAGAAACTGATGCCTTGACGCCAGGCCAGAACCAAAAATATTGCTAATTCTCCTTTGCATTTCATCAAGAATCTCTTACAAAATAGCAGAGACACTAAAGCATATGTTGCAGCAATATTCTAAACATCGATGAATGTTAGACTTACAGATATGTGAGATAGATTCTGGAGATAAACATTGGCTAGCCCGAAAGAGTGAACGAACTTTCTTAGCAGAAAACTTAACAGTATATTCAATGTATTCATTCAACTTCATGTCAGACGAGAATGTTAACCCGAGAAGGCGCAACGAGTCACTCTCCTTGAGGTAAGCATCAGCCATGCTGCTGGAAGCACGAAAAAGAGTCTCTCAGATTATTAACAAAGAGCTGTTTAGTTTTATCGTTTTAGCCGTAATATTTCAATGCACTAGAGCAATTAGCTGTGAACAGGGTTCGTGTGACCCTCCCCTCACCCCTCGCCAGCACTGCGTTCATTGTAACTTGAAGCTTGGCGATAAAGGTAAGCCGAAAACTATCACTAGTGTCCTGCGAAACGGGTAGTCGGCAACGAACGTTTTCTCTGTCCGAGTGACTATCAATTCACTCTACCCAAAATTCTCACTTTCTTGTATATATATATATATATCTTTTTGTTTTGTTTGTTTTTTCTTAACCCTCGTTCTATTCACAGAGCTTGCTAACTATATATTTTTTTATTTATTTATTTATTTTTTAATATAGGTCAATGGGACTTTAACTAAGTTAAAACTTACTATTGTGAATGTGTACAATACTATGTCATTCCTATCCCCCAGTACTCTCAACTAGTGTCAGCCCTGCGACTATCCCAACTACATCCCCCTCTATTGTTTTGTTGTCGTCATTGTATATGTTATATGTAATAGGAGTAGGTAGGCTTTCCTACCGCCCGGTCTACACTCCTCCCCCTCTATTGGACACGATTAGAGGCTCAAGCCTTGTTTCCTGTTTAGGAAGGGGTTCCCTGATCTCTCTCTCTCTCTCTCTGGCCTCTGTACTGGCGCTGCTGTGTTTCTCCCATGATGTGTGCAGTCTGTGGCATTGCCTGTTCATTCTGAGGGTACACGGTTGACAGTTCCCTGGTTGCTGTTTCCGACTAGTAGTTAGGAGCCCTAACACTTGCGTAGCATCTTGAGTGGTCGCTCTGATCAACAGTTGCATAATATCGGGGTGTCTGTAGTGCCATGTCGCGCATCGATAGGTGTCCCTGCAGTCATCTCCGGTGGGCAAATCTGAGGCCACATTATGATTCAGGCTGTGCCAAACTCTCTCTACCCACGTCATGGGTGATAAGCGTCGGCTTCCTTTAACTCAGGCCTTCTCTTCTTCCAACACCAATTTCACATGATTCACATGACTTACAAAAACCATAAATACAAACCAAAACCAGCCCTACAAAATCACCTAAACCTTTAAACATTTCCTTCAACATCGGTGGCATTAGAACCAACTTCTGCAGTGTGGAATCTTTCCTCATTGCAAAGTTCCTGGATATACTGGCCCTGTGTGAGACCAATCTTGACTCCTCTATCCCTTCCTCTGATCTCTCGATCCCTGGATACCTTCCTCTCCTCAGAAAAGACTCTCTAACCCACATGCATGACCTTGCTGTCTACGTCAAGGACCATCTCCCTCTGGCTAGAGAGTGCTCTCTCGAATCGTCGGACCATTCGTACTTGTGTCTCCGGCTATCTCTTCTCAATGCTGTAAGCTATCTTTTCTTCCTCTATCGCTCTCCATCCTCTCAGGACTGTGGAATACTCGATGTCATTTCTGACAGCATAGACAAGGCCCTCTCTCGCCATCCGTCTGCTCACATATTTGTGTTTGGCGATTTTAACGCCCATCACATCAAGTGGCTTAAGAATGCTACTACCGACCTCGCAGGCATTCATATTCTCAACTTTTCAGTCTCACAATCCCTCACACAGATAATTGATTTCCCCACGCGTTTTGCTTACAACCGGGACTGTAAGGCCTCACTCCTCGAGCTGTGTTTTACCTCCATACCTGAGTCTTGTAGTGCCACGCAGCTCTGTCCTATCGGTAACTCCGATCATGCTGTAGTGCCTGTTATTATATCCTTCAACCCCACCCCCTGCAAGGAGCCTCCTACCACCAGAACCTCATTCTGCTACCAACGAGCTGACTGGGATTTGTTTCGTGATTTCCTCCGCGATGTCTCCTGGTATGCTGTATTTAAGCTGCCCATTCAAGAATGTGCATCAGAGGTCTCTTCCTGGTTTAAAGCTGGAATTGACGCTTTCATCCCCTCAAGGGAATTTACGGTCAAACCGCGCTCCTCCTCTTTGTTCTCAACTGCTTTCTCAGTCGCCATTGCTTATAGGAACCACTTCTTCCGCCTATTTCGTAGCGATATGTCTGACTGCAATAGACGCCTATTTGCCTCTGCCCGTAACGAGTGTAAGCGTGTCCTCAACGAAGCTAAGTCACTATTTGCTGCTCGGATGAAGGAACGTATTGCATCTCGCAAATTCGGCGCCAAGGATTATTGGCGCCTCTGCAAGAGCGTTCTGAACAATAGCAAACCCTCCATTCCTCCCCTGTTCAATCAGTTTGAGGTCCTGACCACCTCCGCCGACAAGGCTGAATGCTTTGCTCGGAAGTTTTCTTCCAATTCAACGTTTGACTCTTCCGGGGTACCCATGCCCGATTTCCATGCCAGAACTGAGGCCCTTTTAAGCGGATTGCACATATCCCCGTCATTGGTATTGGGCATTATCTCTAACTTAGATCACCACAAGGCTACTGGTGGTGATGGGATACCAGCCATTGTCCTGAAGAAATGCGCGTCTGATCTGGCGCCTGCCCTCTCTAAATTGTACAACTACTGCCTCAAGGAGTCTTATTTTCATGACTGCTGGAAGTCCTCATCCATTGTTCCTGTATTTAAGAACTCTGGTGACCCCTCCGACCCTTCTAATTACCGTCCTATCAGTCTCCTACCCCTCTTCGGCAAAGTCTTCGAAGCACTTATTAACATCGAAGTGATTAATCACCTGATATCCAATGATCTGCTCTCAGACAAGCAGTATGGTTTCCGCTTTGCCCGATCTACAGCCGATGTGCTTACGGCCATCACTGAATTTGTCTACCAAGCTATTCATAATAACGGTGAAGCTCGTGTCGTGGCCCTAGACATCTCCAAAGCGTTTGATAGAGTTTGGCATGCCGGCCTTCTTCGCAAGCTTCAGGGTTATGGCATTACAAGTCGATTGTTTGACCTAATACAATAATTCCTGTCAAACCGTGAATTGAAGGTCGTTCTCAATGGATTCATCTCCAGCTCCTATCCCACTAACGCAGGTGTTCCTCAAGGCTCCATCCTAGGCCCTACCCTGTTCCTCATATTCATAAACGATCTTCCTGATGCCATAGATTCCCAAGTCGGCATCTACGCGGATGACACCACAATTTACTCCTGCCTCAAACACAAATCTAGTGATACTGACAAAATTAACCAGGCAGTTCGACTCGAAAAGGACCTACAATCTGTTGTGAACTGGGGCGAGAAATGGTTGGTTATATTTAACGCATCTAAAACAAAACTGTTCTCTATTAACCACCACAGAGTTTCATCCCTGCATCCCATTAGAATGTTTGAAGACCAACTTCTCGAGAGCTCCTCTCTGTGGCTGCTCGGTCTCACGCTGTCCACTGATCTGAGATGGAACAAATACATCGAGTCAATTGCTTCATCCACCGCAAGGAAATTTGGCTCCCTGTACCGAGCCAGGAAATCTTTCTCCCCGGAATCGATCCTCCAAATCTATAAATCAACCATTCGCCCTTGCATGGAGTATTGCTGCCATATATGGTTTGGAGCCCCTGCTGTTTGCATCAGGGTTCTTGATAAGATCCAGAGACGGATATGCAATGTAATTGGCCCTGATCTGTCATATCGTCTGCAGTCACTCTCTCACAGACGCGGCGTTGCCTCGCTCTGTCTTTTTAACAAATACTTTCAAGGTAATTACTCCGATGAGATGCTTTCGCTGGTTCCTAGGCCTCATGAATTTAAACGTCCTAGGAGGCTGGCATCCCGTTCCCACCCCTTCACCGTTGAAACTGTTAGATGTAGACGTCTCTTCTACTCCAATAGCTTCATGTCTCGCACATCTTGCCGGTGGAACTCCCTTCCCTATTACTGTTTCCCTGACAAATATAATCTCCAACTATTTAAGTGTAATGTCAATCTACATCTCCAGTTGCCTTGATCTATCCACTTCCCTTCTCCACATCCTTTCACCTTTCCTTCCTATCTGCTCTCGCTCCAAATCTTCTGTAAACCCCTTGCCTTGATCGATCCACTATCTTCCTCCACATCCTCTCCTTTACCACTCCTATCTGCTCTTCCTCCAAACCTTCTCTAACACCTTGCGTGCTAGTGGCTTCCAGCCTTGCTTGGAGTGACAAGCTTAAAAAAAAAAAAACTCAACACATTTTCATTTGCCTAAAACATGGAAACAATTTCCCTTATGCTTCCAAGTAGTATAATGCAGTTCAGTATTTTTAACCGTCAAACTTTCCGATTCTAAAATTCTTGAAAGTGAACATAATAATGTCATTTGGGCAGGAGTATTCCAAAAGTAAACACATATTTTTAATCTATTTTTTCTTCGATCAGTATGGATAATGCTAACATTCAGGGGAGCGAGTCAATGCGAAATCTTCATTGGTCTGAAGTGAAAAGATCATATTGAAACAAATGCTACGTCTCCTAATATCAAGATTGTTATAGACATTTATCTCGCTAGAATCTTACACATGCATCATTACATTAAATAGCGTTCCCAAGTCTAAGCTCGGGTGTCTGTTTTATATCTACTGATAGTTTAAAGATGTATCTGCGATGTTATCGGTTATTACCAGGTTTCATTCACGTTTCCTCCGCCGTAACGTAGTTTCTCTGTGTCTGTTCTATGAATAATTGATCTGATATGTTTTTATCTTTGCTGTCTATAATTTACGAATTTAACCACATTACTATATTGGCAAATAGATCTCATCATTTTCATTTTTCTTCTTTGCTAACAGTTTCCTGTATAGTCGATCTCATGTGTGCGATGCTTTTGGGGGCTTTCCAGAAAACTTTGATCTTCAAAAAATTTAATGCAATGTCAATCGGTATCTTCCGTCCTGTTCGGTTATTTTCCTTTTGGATTAAAATGTTTAGTTTTAAAAACATTGTAGTGGCTTTCTCGCCTTACAATAATTTTAAAAAATGTGAATTCTTCTGTGAATAAAACTTCATATCAATAATTACTATCCATCCGAAAGTAGTGATTATAGCTAATTTGTTTTCTATTTTATAAGAACATTATATGAATTTATTGGTTACATAACTTCGTTTCGTCTAGTTTATAATGAGATATCCTGGTATCTCACAAGAAGAATATTCGGCGGTAAAAAATATTTTACTATAGCAGTGAAATAATTAAAAAGTCTATACATTAATTTTACCTTAATTTTTTTTTGATAGCTCTCGAATAATCCATATTCTAAAAGATGAATTTATACTGTCTGTTACAGACTGTGCGTAACTTTCCATCCTCGTATATAATAGAGTGACGTATCTGTCTGTTGCTCATAAGTAACTATATGGGCTCATACGATTTAATGTATACACATAGACACGAATAAGTACACATACACATAATAGGAATTAGCTGGAAATAAGAAATTGGAATAAGATATTCAACGATAATATTGTCTGAAAAAGACCTATCGAACAATAAAGCATATATTTAGGGACAAGAATAAAATAAATTTTTACTCTAAAATCGTGATAATTATATGATTGTACTGAAGTTTCCAAAAGTTAGTCGACAATTATTAGAATTATTTTAAAAATATATTGTTTTTATTTGTGAATATATTTTTAGGTCTGTCATCCAATTAAAATGTTCAGGCGCACACGCAAGCAACAATAAACAGGGTCTGAATAACACTGAGATATAGATATCTGTGTTGAGGGTTTTTTTTTCCTTTCTCTCTTGCAACATCAACTTGGTGGCAGCAAAGAATGGAAGCCGAAATGTACGACAATTTTGGATGATTGTTAGGACTTCTGCATTTAAACTGCATATATCTTTAAATAAATATAATATTTTAAACGAGCAGACAATTCAGATTTGAAATATTATCATGTTTCACATAACGAAATAAACTGTAATTATTTAAAACATATCATTTATTCTTAACAGCAGCAATATATATAGTGATTTTCTAAGCTCGGCTTAGATGTGGCACAAGTCCGACTTTATGTAGCACCCAGTGAGGATCGAACTTCCTACTCAGTTTTAATTGATCTAGCAAGACAAGCTTGCCAACAATTACGATATTTATTTCTATTAAAATACAGAAAATGTGGCACAAGTCCTAAGAAACGGGATGGGGAAAAGTACAGTCTTCAGCTGTCTTAATTTTAAACTTAGCTAGCCGCAAACACTGGCCTAAACATACAATATTCATAACACCAAAACAACACACTTTTACTAATCTTTATTACTACATCCACCATAATACCTCATGGTCTCAGTCCTAAATAGTCCCCATATGTAAAAATCGTCGCTTTCTAATCATTACACCACATCGAGATGCTCCTGCGGCAATATAAATAAGTGCAGAGATAAAAGTCGAGATTACACATGTAGCAAATATAATCCAAGTTAAATGTTTCAAAAACAGATCTCATTATTTATTGATATTAAATTAGGTTTCATAAATAAAACACTCCTAATTGTTTACGAAAAAACAAACAAACAGGACAGACGATGATGTATAAAATACAGTTATTTAGTAATTAAATGTACTGAAATCAAATAAAATTTTCTACAAATGTAACCTTGTGAAACATTCAGTATGTAAATCTTTCTAGAACTCACAAAACAGAATTCATATTCTTGTATCTTTGGGCGCATTGATTTGAACATGAATTTTAAAAAAGTTAATGTTCCTTATTATCGCTTCTATGCCAATAAGGATAATGTAATGCATCACCAATTATTAATTACCAGATAAATATCATACATAAATTTGTCAACTATTTAAAAAAAATATTGATTATCCATACGATCGTGTTACTTCCAATTCACTGAGCAGCGTTGCAAAAGATATCACTAAGAGAAAAATGTACACTGCGGCAACTTTATGAATAATGTAAGAAGGTTATGAATTATAATTTGGTAGCATCACGGAAAATGGCCGAAAGTTGTTTATAACTCAATTGGCCATTTTTGTACATAATAAATTGGTGGATATTCTCGTCACGATTGGCGTGATTTGGACGAGAGTTTGCAATTAATGGTGTTATGAAGTGTATTTCTTAAGTAAATATCCCTATAATGAAATCATTAATTAGAAATTAACGAGACATTTACGCCATTGATAATAAAAATATCAAGAAAATTCTAATAGATTTTGAAAATGAACACATCCAATTTTAACGAGACATATTTATATCATTTCAGTAGTTCCGAGCAGTTAAAGATGAATCATAAAAAATCAATACATTGAAAACTATAAGACAAATATGAGACCTAATCGTAATAATATGAGATATGACCCAGGAGTAATAGGATGTAATGTTTCTGCACGCAAAACACAGTGAAAATAATTTATTATTAGTTGCTTGATATAATTTCAAGTTCATTATAGCAAGAAGCTTCAAAATAATGAAAACTGATTTAAGAATCACATTTTCTTCTTCTTCCATGTGATGTATCATTTCAGAAGGACGGTAGTCAACGCTTCTCTCAAATACGTTCCCTGTTATAACCAGTTCCGTCCGTTTTACATATACCACAAAAGCTGTTATATAAACGTCTACACAGACTCCTTAGTCAGTGACGCTTTCAATCAACCTACCTTGCTTTTAAAGTATTTTGTGAGTAGTATATTCTACTTTAAATTCATTCTCACTACATTCTCCAGAACTGCATCTTATTGCAAGAAAAAATTCTCATTCTTTCCCATTTCCCCATTAGTCTTCATTTTACTAAACTTTCTCCTTACTCATATGATCTGTCTATGATATTCGCATCATCATCATTAGAATCACATGACGTCCCGCTCCATTCTACTCTTCTATGATGTAATTGTTTAGCATTCCGTGTCATATAGGAAGATTTACAGTAAAGAAAATTTTAATAGTTTTGGCTTTTTTTAAAAGGTTTGTAATGTCAAAGGATACTCGTCGTCACTTTCGTAATACTCGTTGTAGTAGAGACTTTGTAATCGCAGATGCAACCATAGTAACGCCGGTGAAAAATGCGGGTGTCAGACGCCTTTGGATAACACTCCCACTAATAATATTTGCTCAAAAGTAACCACCGAATATTAATCCGTATAGTGAAATATTTATTTATATTTATACAAATTGTTGCACAAGACCAAAAAAGATTGAGGCAGCGGACGGTTTTCTTCTGTTTAACGTTAAAATTAGCTAGCCACAAACACTGACCCAAACATACAGCAGTATTCCTAACACGAAAACAACGCATTCTTACTTACCATTCTTACTACATCCACAATAATATGGCAATGTCTCCATGATAGTCCTAACTATTCCCCATATGTACAATTCATTGTCAGTGAGGGTGGAAAGCAATAATATAACAATTTAAAAATCTAAACCCTAATGAATATTTACAAAAATAAATAAAAACTATGTACAAAGAAACTAAACACACACACTAGCCGAAACACGCACGCATAAAAACACACGCCTTCACACACCCACGCGCGGGCACAAACACATATACAGACATACACATATACATATATATATATATACATATATATATATATATATATATATATATATATATATATATATATATATATATATATATATATGTATATATATATATATATATATATATATATATATATATATATATATATATATATATATATGTGTGTGTTTAATTCAAGTTCCTGATTATCAGCTATGAAACGTTTTTATTTATTATCGACTATCAAACAGTGAAAGCCTCCTTCAATATTAAATCTAAGATTTCATGGTAAGTAGTTACTTTTAATTTTTAAAATAATAATATTGTTTAATTAATGTATAAAATTATATATATATATATATATATATATATATATATATATATATATATATATATATATATACGCACACACACACACACACACACACACAAGCAGGCACATCCGCCCCAATTTCTGACCAGTGAGGCGGTTTGTTAGCAAACCTGAATGTTAAATAAAAAACGTATCAATGGGTAAAAAATAATATTGCGGTGCCAAAGACTAGCTACCTAAAGGTTGTGTTTGTATAAATTACCGTCGACTGGGCAACGGGGTCTCACTCCACTATCAATTCAAAGAAAACTCATAGCGTCTAGAAATCAAATTATGAATGACAACGGTGTGAAGGGCATTAAATCCGGTTGGAATTAACTGTTGGCGGGTTATGCTAGGACATCTGCAACATGACTCACCTGATCGTAATCCGGGCCACTTTTAGCAAAAATGGTGTAAAATCATACGGTATTAAAATATATCGATCTTAAGTGGTTGAAAGCGTAATTATAAAAAAAAATATCAATTATGTTTTAGACACAGGACACTGACATTTGTTCATTAATAAAAAGGGAGTTTTTAATAAACGGGTGTCGGTATTTTTCTCATTGGGTTAAGAAATTTGAAGACCAGAAGAACATTTAAATGTTCAAAATGTGTAAACTCAATCAAGGGTTACTATTCAGAAAAGTCAACGTGAGGTATATCTCCAAAATTTTAAGCATCAACAGATTTTATCAAGCATCAACAATAGGTGATCTCTAGATTTCTTGGGTTTTACGGCTGTTATTTCTAAGATAATTAAAAGTCATATCCGGATTTACTGTTGGCGGTCACAAGCTTAACAATATAATATATGCCGTTAACACAGGTCTGATAGAAGATACGGAAAGAAAACAACAAAACCCACTACAGAAGTTAGCGAAGGAAATTGAGTTGAAAGGACTAAACATGAACTACAAGAAGATAGAATCCATGGTTATCAGTGAAAGAATTTGCCCCAAATGCAAATCAAGCCGGTACAGAAATTTAATTATCTGAGAAGTGTTCTAACAGAGGACAGAAAGTCCGAAACTGAGATCCGAAGACATGTTGGGATGACGAACGTTGCCTTACAAATTTAAGCAAATTATAAAGAGACAGGAAAATTTCGTTGGAAACAAAGGAAAGAGTACTGAACTTTTATGTGATATCTGCCCTCCTTGTTTGACAGCGAAAGATGAAGAAACGACTTGAAGTAATAGAAATGTAGTTCTACAGAAATATGCTAATGATACGATAGACTGAACGGTCGAGCAACGACTACGTTTTGGAGTGAATGGATCCTAAACGCAAACTTAGCATCAGGAAGAAGCAGATGGAATTTCTGGGACACGTAATGAGAAAGGTGGCTTGGAAAATCTGATACCCACGTGACAGATTAAGAGAAACAGTGTCAGAGGAAAGAAGCACGTAACAAACTTGATGGCTTGAGTTAATGGATGGAGAGAACAGGGTTTGGGAGAAATAACAAAAAGTCAAAACTTATTAAGAGCTACACGTGACAGGGAGATGTGGAGGGCCATTATAACCTACGTCCTGAACATACATGACCCATACCATTAGCATAAATGTTGGTGGTCTGTATCGAGCAATAATTCGATAGACGAAATAATACTGAACAAACCATCCCGGGTCTCTTCATTCAATTTTAGGCGTTTTCAAGTTGAAATAATGGTCACTTGCAAAAACCACAATAATTAACATATATTATTTTAGAAAGCTATCGTTCGCGATACCAACTTTCAGAGAATGTTAAATCTCGTTTTCGAAGTGAGGAAAAATATTTCAAATTCGTGATTTTTAATAGCTTCCGAATGTCTTTCTAAAATAGAACAGAAGCGTTGTATTTCACTCACATTTGCACTTCATGACGTTTGGCTTAGTTAATTACTTAATTAATTGCTTTTAAAATATTAAATTGGAAATAACATCAATACAAAAAGCTGCCTAAACTCGTTAACGCAGATGTGCGTGTTAGTAAAAATTTGATAAAACTTAAATGAACGTGGTTTACTCAGAGGTAATATAGAAATAAATTCTTCATAAGTTTATTTTAATTAATGTTGATACTATTTTAATTTGGCGTTTACGGTGTGAACATTTGATGACCATTCAAAGATCTTAATATTATGGTGTCAATATTTGCTGATTTACACTCAATATCCCTAATCGGGTTTTAGAAGTATCAAGCTGATAAAATTTTTATTTATTTATTTATTTTTTAAGTTAGGATCAAAATGTTCTTTAAACGAAAAGACATGGTCATCTGATAGTTCTTAAGCATAATATTTCACGCGCAATTACAAAGAGACACGGGCTCACATACACATTGCTGCACATATACGCAAATCATGTAATATTAACATAATTCTTTTATCCTTAGCCTTTTTTAGCCTACAGTGGTATGCAGATATTAATTCAAATATTTGAGATCTCAGCATCGGAGATGTAAGTTGGACAAACATATTTATGTTTTCCGTAAAGAGAGAAATATCCGTCCATGCACTTAATATTATGGCCATTTGTTTGGTATATTTACAGATTAGTAATAATATATAATCTGTAATAATATAGGTACTGGCCTGGCATCTCTACTTCAGTCATTTTTCTCCACCGGCCCTTCATATATTTGACTTCTCTATAAAAATTTTCATGGTAATTCTGCTGATGTGAATTTTTCTTTTGCTCAAAAACTTTAATAATTTAAGCGTGCAAATATGTCAGTGTAAATGTCATATGATTTTACATTAGAAATGCTTAGATGTAACCTTAAGAAAGTAAATCCTAAATGTCTCTTCCCTCGTAATTCTCGCTTACGGAAGTCACTTCCAGTTTCTTCCTTTTTAGTCAGTATTGATCATTAAAAATTTAAATTCAATGTCAACCGTTATCTTCTGTCTTCTTGATTCCAGCTCTTTTAGTGTTCCTTCTACGTAATAATATTTACTTCGTTTTAAATTCTTTCACGTTCAGTAACACCTTACGTCATAGTAGTTTTATTGCATGTCAGGGTGAAATATATTTTTTAAGAAAATCACACATTTTTCCTGTTCCTGCTATCTGGCCATTTAGCTAGCAATTTTCAGAGATGTAATATATTTAATGCAATCATGTTCTTCATGCAAGTAATGACGTAGAACCAACTATACGATTTTCTTTATAAGATGATATCAATATTTCCATGCTTACTTCTATTTTTCAATCCAGTTTAACCACAGGGGATTATGTTCTATTCTAGTACAAGTGTAGACGCATCTTCAACATTTCGCCCCCTAGCCGTCTTCTATGTTTCGGTCCTTTCTTAAATATTCCGGATGTGTCAGTATCAGTTATTTCCCTTTAACTCAACTCTCTAAGTTTTTATCCATCTCTATTGCAGGCAGGTACTGAACTTACAATATTTGTGTCAAGTCACTGGGTTCGACGAACGTTTTTATTCACCCTGTCATGTATCCTCAGTGAAGAAATATAATGTCCGGTTGGAAATTCCAATCACCTAAAATAGGCCGGAGCGTACAACGGCCGAAACGTCGTGAATATGCCAACGAAGATGAATACAACAGCTCGGAAAATGCAAATATTTTACATACTGTTTGCCTCGCTAGCGTGCTTTTCGGGCATATATATTCAATTTGAAATATTTATATTTCAATGGTACTTTAGTGAGAAAAACTATTTATTATAATCTAAAAGTTTAATGATCGGAAACACATACTGCTTAGAGTCTGTTCCTCAAAACTGTAGAAGAAGTTTCCCAAGCAGAACTTCCTTCCTACTAATGCAATATGAAGCGAATTGGCATAATTCTTTTTTTGGTTGTGGCATTGTGTATCACAGTTGCAACGGCCAAGGCTGGTGGAAAAAATGAATGCAGCTGGTCAGAACACTTGCTTTCGAAGTAGCGACTGAATAGCGACGATTCATCAGCGGGAAATGAAACATGTAGAAATTAATTCATCATCGACAAGGCCTTATATACGGTTTGGAACACGTGTGGACTGAGCAAACGTTATATATCGTTGTATTCTTGAGGGATTCTTTTCAGCTTAGCGTGGTTTGTGTTTAAATGTGTTTTTTTGTGATCAGGGTATTCTGTTTTTTATTATTTTATGATGGCATCGTGTTTTCGCTTTTCTATACTACACATTGTCTATACAGTTTGGCTTCATTAATGTGGTTGATATTTTTTCAGATAATATTGATTTCTCAAAGCATTAACTTGCTTTTTTATTTTTTATTTTTTTGCTAATTGTTTTGTAGTCTCTCTTCATTTTTCTCTCTCTTCTCTTTCTTTTTTATTTTCTTTTATTAATTTTTTTTTGTCGTAAATCAGGATTGTCGTTACACGAGGCTATCTATGTTTTCCGACTAGGTATTCTGAGAATGGTTTCCCCTGATTCCTCTACTAAAATAGGGTTACCCTGGTCAATCTGTCCATGTTCTTTCGTTCTAGATTTAAAAACATTCATTTGGACTCGATTTTATAAAAGAATTATATTCTTACATTTTCTTTTTCCGGTCGTGGATACATTACCTTGGAGCACTTCGTATCTTTGCTGAGAGAAAGCGAGGTATTTGGTTGACTCTTGTTATCAGACTTGTTACAGGAAGCCTGTGATTAGATGCGTATTAAGTGTTCAATACTCTAACTTTTATCATGAACTTTCTAATCCAACTAGGCTTTAATCGTGATGTCAATATTTCTTAGATTAATTTATCACGGTGTGAACTATATTTTTCTTGGATGGTCAAATCATGCTTTTAAGATATAATATCTCTGTGGAAAATATTTACATCGAGTTCGCTATTACAGTTCGGGTATTTTATTTGAAATAATTCGCTAATGTGTATACCATGTTACGTATTGAATTTTTTAATGTTTTGATATTAGAATTATATCAGTTTCAGATAAAATCGTCTATATATCAAGTCGGTTATCTGATAAGTTTATTTAAATTAAGCGATGTCATTGTGGAGTTAAGAAAACTTTAATCTATGATACTATCGTAATTGTTTTGATAATGAAAAATATGGCCGAAAATATTCAAATAAAAATAAATAATTTAAATTTATACAAAACATCTGTAATTTAGATCCGTACTAGCAACAACAATGTACATTAAATCACAATTAAAAGAGCTTGTCGAAAGCATCCGATAAAAACATATTGAATTAATTCTTTCTGGTTATATAAACGTGGTACCTAACTTTACCCCATTGATCTTCGTCACGTAATGTTTTCTATGTAAACATGAAACGCTTTATATGAGAACAGATTGTAATAAAAACTAATGTATATTTTTACTTCTTCCGTTATCTAATGCCACCAACTATTTGCTCCTGATGAGAGAAATAATAGTATTAAGTTTAGTTTTAGCAATCTTAGGTGAACATGATTAATGTTTCGATATCATAGACTTCCCCAAATCTGTGAGTCATCATGTCACTGAAGTTGGAAATATTGTTCCTTTGTATTTTAATGAGCGAATTTACAGGAGACTTGCACTTGTTTTAATATGTATCAATTCATTGACACATATTTGTCAATTGAATATATGGAAATTTCAAGTGATATAGTCCATCGCATGAGGAAGTCCCTGGTTTCGCACATATACATGGATAATAAAACAGAAATGAGTTCCAGATACTTGTCCTAATGAATAATTGATTAGCCAAAATCAAACACTAAGTTTTGGTGACCAATATACGGCACTGTCTGGTAGGCTGTCAAACCTTTCAACAGGTTGATTATATAGTCAAGTGCGATAGAGCTACACGCTTGGGTGATTATTGTCTGTTTCGTTTCATGACTACTCACAATAACGAATAAATGAGATGGTGAAAACAAGGCAAGTTAAACGGATGCAAGGTATCCGCTTCTTTCATGGCACTGCAAATGCTTAGAGTACTGTCAATACTTTTGTTATTTAGAAGAATTTCAGGTTTGAATGCATACATCTTTCACAATACTTAGCAGCTGTTGATGATTTTACTATTTCCTGTTGAAAGACATTAATAGTAGATTCAAAGAAGGGCATTTTTTTTAATGACGTGGGTGATATCGGAAGTATGATAATATTTCAGTGACAGAATATCGCAACATATTTGTTTTTAATTTAAAGAAACTTGAGGAAGGACGTGCCAAAATAAATGTCCCAATTGCGTTGAAATGCAGTGTGAATATACTAAATATCACGCACGTTTCAGGGCTCAAGATACTTTAGCTTTTCGATCGGAACGTGAACTTTGCAGTTTCCTCGTACAATAAGTTTTGCTATATTGAAAGGCGAGGCTTACGTCCAAGGAATCCTTTCTATTTTAACATTTTTTATCTTTATAACATCAACGGATGTTAGTGGTCTCTCAGTAAATCCTGATGTTACGAGTCAATAATATATAGGTTATTTTGAAGTATTAAATTTACAACAACTATTTTTAATTCCAAAGCCACGATTCCTATTTTATCGTGTTTGCCCATAATAGCATCAAAATATGTTACTGGTCACTCACTATATTTTGATGACAATGGAGTAATGGATAGCGGCTCGGGTTTCGGAATCGGAGAGTCGATTTTGAATTCCATTCAAATCCATTACATGCTAATACCCTTGCGGAAGGTATGAATTCTCTTCCTATCCACGAGAGAAGAGTAAATAACTGGATAGAACGGGTTCTATCGACTTGGATGCCAACTGGTCTAACGCAGAAAGAAATGACAACCTACTGCGGAAAAAATCTGCCTTGTCAGTCATGTATCAAAAGATACATGAACGCCTAAGCGTGTATCACGGATGGCACATAACTGAACTTGTAGGATATTTCACCATGACATAGCTAGCGTCTGAGCAGCAGACTGACAGAAATTGTTTGAAAGCTGTGTCTGTATGAAGAAAATTTGCGTATTGATTTTCACAATCTGGACCCAAAATGTATACACCGATATTCGTCAATGATTGATTTAAATGTGTTGAGATAAATCAGTAGGAGGAATTGTTTCTAAGAGAATATAGGTTGCTCTTTCCAGGTGCAATTATATACAACCAAACTATACAGATGCTTGGGTAAACGCATATTGGGTAAGGAAACATATAGCGAGGATAGTGCTTTTCCTGGTGTTTCCATGGAATAAAATATAAAAATGTGATATCAATTATCAAATATACCCAATAATGTTTTATGTTTTTATGAAAAGAAACGTGATTTAGGTATGAACTGATTATATAGGATTTGTATAATTGTTGTTTTTAAATGGGAAAAAAGTTTTACAAGCACTTACTTGAGCCCTGAATGTTATAATTCCTGGAATTATTTACCAACATGTCTTGAATGTAAACCGATCTTAACTGCAGGAAAATATATTCAGTTTTATTGTTTCATAAATCATATGTTCAGCAGTAAATTTTCTTTTGTTTATTCTTAATTTTAAGTTTTATATGTAAATTACTATTACAAATAGATATATATATTTATAAATTCGCCTAGACAATAATAGCGTATTTATTTTGATCCAGTTTATAGAGTGTGCCGGATAATGTTTAATTACCCAATTTATTTAACCACAAGGCCGAAAGTGTTCAGAACATGAAATGTTAAATAATTTACACTTGGTTATACTTTGTCTCTGTTGAATCTCTACGACATTTTTTTAAATGCAAGACACTAGAATTGATGAGTAAATGAATGATTTAAATATACATTCTGAGAGCTATATTTTGATCATTAATTTGGATAAAGTCACTTTCAAATATACTAGCTCACATCCATATACAGAGAAAAGTCTGAAGTACAAAAGTCCTTATATATGACATGTTCATTGAGGATGTTGGCATTCATCACTCGCCACAATTTCCTGGCCTTTATAGCTGTTTAAATGTATTGTCTTTTTGTTATCTCTTCTAAAGCATGATTTGCTGTCCATTTATTGAGGATCTCAAGGTAAATTATTCGTCGTCTTTCTCTTGCCTTCAGTATTAGTCGTGAGTAATAAATTTCCCAAGCAGATTTTCTTCATTGTGTGCCACTTTTTTTGTTATTAAATATAAGTGTCCGTTTTGTTTCCATTTTCTATATAACGTTGTTCACATGTTAGCTTTATGCTATTTTCAGCATCCTACTGTAGAAACAAATTTATCTTGCTTCACATTTCTTTTTCATGTGTTAACATTTTCTGCCTTATAGGAGGAACGATATTACGTAACATTTCAGAAGAAATGATAATATTTTTAGATTGTATTCTGTTTGCGAGTGACTGTTTACCGACACATGTTACAAAAAAAATATTTAATTTTAATAATTTATATTCATCAATATGGTTCCCACCACCGATACTTATGAAATATGTTGAAAAAGAATACATTTTTAATTTTAAATTTAATTTTCTGCTCATCAGCTGTTAAATTTTTTCGCTCTTATGAAAAATGGAAATATATTGTTCTCTCAGTATTAACTCGGGGATGTCAAAGTAAGAACTTACTTTGAAATTAGATAATAATAATAATAATATTAATACTGTTTCAAATTGCATTTTGTTTGGAAGGGACTTGTTACCGACATGTTGTTTTTGTTTTTAAATAACATATGTTTGCTAATATTCCTTTCCTCACCGCTAGGCGCGAGCAGTTAGCAAAAAATATGTTTGTTTTTTAAATTCAATATTCTGATCTTCATACATAAAACCTATTGGAACAGGCGTTACAGTCGTAATAAACAGAACAACACAGGGAAACAGGTGTGAAGAAAATGCGTGCAAGATTTCCCCAAAAGTAGATAAATAAATAATATATATAAATATGTAAAACCATACGGATAAATAAATAAAATATTAAAAGCAAAAGTGATATTATATTTCTGGATTGTTTTGTCATCAGGCGGGCACTTGAATAGTCATTCGACACGTGTGTATAAAATTGGCGCCAAATCCAATACCTTCATTCACAACTCTACACGCGAAACCCTGATGTATAATAGGAACTAATTATCTCCGACTTAATTTCCCCTTAGTTTCTGGCAAACTCATTCCGTCTACATATTTTCTTGTATGTTAATATAAGGTGATACATATAGTCAATTTAGTTCCGTTTTATTTCCACCGGCTAGCCTTTACATTTCATGCTTCTTTGGGTTATCATCAGCACTCCGGAAAGATTTTTTTTTTAATATATAAGTCTATTAGGGTTAATGTGAAACGCTAATCATATACTCTTTAAGATAAGCAAGCCAGCATAGAAATTAGGTTAGATGTATGGGAAATCAATGAAATCGATAAATATATTGGAATTGTAATGGTTATATTAGAAATGCAATCAAGGAATTCAGAAGAGAAATCAAAACAGGCTCTTATTATCCATTAAATCTCATATAATATTCATTTACACTATTATTGAATTACAACGCCTATTTCATTCCCATCCATTTATCATATATTGGTCATTTTCTGGATAATCAGATTTTAGTTCCAGCCTGAATTAGGTTACAGATTTATAACTGATAATTTTATGATGGCTGCTCAAAGAATAAAAACCGTGAACGTTAATCAGCGGAAATCCTTTAAAATATTTTCACTTTGAACAAATGAATTCTTCCATCATTTGTACATTCAGTCAGATAGAAGTATATAACCACAACTGATGTATTGATAATGTTTTCAAATAGACCTTTCTGAATCTTTTAATGCATTTTAGCTGCTTTCATTTTAAAATTAATCACGGCCAATACCACAATGTAATAAGAATAACAATATGAAGAGATTTCTTTATCATATACATATATAAAAACTCCTGGGGATAATATTCGATCACAAACAAATAAGGCAGCTTTTAAAACAAATGGAAATAAAGGAAATATGATTTAATTTTTAGAAACAATAGGATACTTGAAAATAGTATAAATATTTAATAATAGCAAAATAGATATAATCAGTATTACTGAAGGAATCATTCCGCAGAGATTGATACTGATGAATACATGAAAAATTGTTTATCTTAATCGTACTACGTCTAAAGGTATATATTTGTAATGTTCTATGTATTCGTAGACGTATGATAATGTATATTTTGCATTAATTCATTCTTTCTGAAATGTAAAATTAATGATATTTATATAACAGAATTGCGCAGGAAATGGTTAAATCTATTAATCATTTGAAATCGTGCGATTCGAATTGTAATGACAAATCTTCTTCGCTCGGCAAATTGTCTTCTTCTTACAGCATGCAATGTTCTCATTGTGTATTTGTTTTTCTTTTTTAAAGAGAATCTATTCTACTGGACTTCTGTTACCGAAAGTTTTCAGCGAAAATCTAGCTTTCATGTCTGTATACAGTCAGGGATTTTCAAAATATATCGCTGTTAACATTTACAGACACGTAATACGTATCGACATTTATTAGTCACACCGAAAGGTTACGTAATTTAATCAACATCGAGCCTGGGAAAACCAGATGCCGTAATCTTGTATTGGGGCTGGTGTAATGGATAACGGGTGAAAAATGGAAACCGAAAGGCCGACATCCATTTTCACTCTGGTTGGTTATATTCACTTACACGTAAACAAAATTAGAAAATGCAGGAATCTCCACTTTCCTCCAGCTATGGGTTAAAAAGTAGCCTTGATATCATAAGTATTTAAAAAAGATCAAACACTCTAAAACTATTTTCTGACTTTGATAACTCGTTGTAAACAAACAAACCAAGAATCACTCAGCATTATTTTCAAACACTCACACATACACAGACGTGGGCATGCGTTCGCGCGGTCCAATAGTCATGTTTTTTTTTTCTCCCTCAAACCTTTTATTTTATGGCCCTTTCCCATCGCTAAAATCCTCTCGTTCTCTTTCACTACAAGCAAGCTTGTTGCGCCTTAGTGTCATTATATCCTTACTTCGGCTGATATTTTATATATATATATATATATATATATATATATATATATATATATATATATATATATATATATATATATATAAAGTACACTTTCAAATGGGCAGTGACCGATCACAACTGCTAGTTTCATACGCTTTCGCACAATCATCAGCCGTAGTTTGTGAATATTAAAACTCTATCTTATATTATGGCATTGAGCACTCTTTTTTCCCTATGTGCAGTCTTATGAAAACTCATTTTGGAGCTGCTTTTTCTTATTTCTAATTGTAAATGCTACTGACAGCCTGATGATTGCGCGAAAGAGTATCAATCTTGGAGTTGTGTTCGGTCACTAACCACTTGATATTTGACTAATGTGTAATTCTACTGAAAATATCCTTAATGTGTAATTCTACCTCAAATTTCCTACAGGAATGTATTTTATATTAGAAAATAGAGGAGACCATTATGAAATAAGAAAGGAATTCATAATCCAGAGGTATTTTTCTAGATATATAGTGCTTACATGTGATATTTTAGGCGTATTTAAAGAATAATAATACAGAAACTGAGTAGGAAATTAATTGTTAATTATTTTATTATATCTCTTTCGTTTAATTGGTGATAAGTACGAGGTTGACTGGCTGAAATATGTCTATTAAGAATTTTAATCTAGCCGAACCATTATTTGACATTTCTATTAGTGCGCTCTCGTTTCTGCAGGCGAATGAGAAAAATGGCGGGATTAGAGTAATGGTGAGGGGCGCTGTCTGGTTGGGATGGGAATCTGAGCTGATATTTATTGACGAGTGGTTGAATGGTCCAAAATACTGTCAAATATTAGAGAAAGAACTACTCCCACTATTTGAAGCTAATCAGAGTGACATGGATGTTTACATTTTTCAACATGATGGAGAGTCATGTCATACGAGCAAAGTAGGAAAGGCCCGGAAGTAATCGCAAGGAATCAAGTCACTGCCATGGGTGTCCCAATGTCGTGGAATTAATCCAATAGAGCACGTTTGGGAGCACCTTGAACGAAATCTTTGAGAGCCTGCAAACAAAATCACGTCAGTGTCAACCCTTAACGAAACATTGATAAAATGATAAAAATTGATAAAAAAAGTGTCAAAATATGGATAAGACGATTGTTGATAACTTGCTCAATTCTGTGAAAAATTGAATACAAGGACAGAAACTATCAAATGCAAGACATACTCCATACTATTTCCAAATACTTTTTTTTATTTATGTTGATTTGAGATTAAAGAATAAAATTTTGAAATTGGATGCAGTTTATTTCTCCTGGCTAAAACCTTTACTTAGGCCACTGCAAAAACTGTGTAGAAAATTATAACGTTAATTATTTTATTATATCTATTTCGTTTTATTGGTGATGGCTGAGAGTTAGACTGGATGAAATATGTTTATTAATCTTTTTAATCTTCCCGAACCATCATCTGACATTTATATTGGCGTTCTTTCATATTTGCAAGAGCAATAAATATATACCGATGTAACAACTTATTTTCAGCATTTCCTAGTAAATCATAATTTCAAATTAGTTGTATTATTTAAGCAAATTTGAAGAATGTATTCGAAGACGATTTAATATCTCAACGCCAAAACAATATACTTTACTTTGCCATTTTGTGGTGCGTCGCTCAAAGAGAGAAGTTCCATTCTGAAACTATACGCTCTTCTGTTTTTCTTTTACAAGTACCTTCGCGCATCCATGCACCGATACATTCTGGTGCAATTCCTATTTGTGGCCTCTTTAAGTCTGCATAAGTGTTACCATTTACCATATTTTTTCTGTTATTTGGGTTGTTTTATTTCCATTTTGTTTTTCTAAAATCCTTTGATTTTTCTATAATCCTTTGATAATTCTTAATGTGCCCTGTTCCTCCATATTTTTAAATCTTTAATTCGAGAGAATGTTTTATCTGCAGGAATTATAAGACATTAAGAATGAACATTAAATTTCTTCTAAGATTATTTTTATTTAAAATTTATATACTTTTTACATGCCTTGAATTGAATGTCCTAGATCAAAGTTGTCCGAAAGTTAAATGTGTGCGTGTGTCTGTGTCTGTGTATGCGCGCGCGAATCTGTATGTATAAATAAAATGCCAGATATAACTAAAATATCTCTATAAAACAACACTATGAATAAAGATAACATTTAACTTTTGTCTTTATTCATATATATATATATATATATATATATATATATATATATATATATATATATATATGGAGAGAGAGAGAGGTGATATTTAACGCTTTTTCAGTATGCACAGGGACATTAAACTTTGATCCGATGCATAACGGCTATATGCTGATACTATACAGAGAGCCGAGGAATCAATCTCTGATCCGATGGTCAGAGTACAGATATTTTGATCCTAGCCAGAAGCGCTGATCCTCCAGCTCAATAGTCACGTCATTTTTACAGTTACGAAGCCAGTAATAATCATAAAATCATTAAGCCCACCGACGACACTGCAACAATGGGATATACGCAGATAAGTTGATATCACACATTATCCAGCGTTAACCACGGATTTCTACATGCAATGCTTACAATAAAAACATCATCAGCAACAACAAGAATAACAACAACATCAATGATAATAATAAAATGGATGGCTAAATACTTCAGGGTTTAAACAGCGATGAGTGAATTTATGAGAGCCGTGCAACACAAACAACTATCTATTAGGAAATAACAGACAAATATAACAATGACTTATAACAGGTCACCTTGAAAAATTGTTGATTCTGATAAACTTTGCAAGACTTGTACCTTGCAAATTATTACATACTTCAAGTGCATTGTTTAATGGATCTGTTATAAAAAGAACGTTATAGGAGTTTAGGAAATTGAACTATAATTTGCTACAGTTATTTTCAGTCAAATCCTCACCAATGCTACAAAACAAAAATATTAACCCAAAAACTAATATCGTGGGTCCTTAAATAGCATCGTCAAAAGAAATACATAAATACTCTGTTGCGTACAACTATATTTCAGATCAATTATTAAAATACCTTCGATCGTATAAAGCCTGTGGGTTTTAGAGAAGACAATACTTTTGCAAGACGCGCTGTTTGGCACTAGAGTATCTCAAGCAAAAAAACTGCATTACTTAACAGAGCTCAATCGGTTTTAGGAATCTTAACGACAGAAATAATTAAATAAAACTGAGGCAAGAAGTTATTTTACCCTATTTGGAAATATTCGACATTCATAACAAAATCCCAGAGCTACTCTTGGTTAAAATTCATAAAAAATTCCTACAAAAAGTTTTTCAAGAAAATACATTCCTCAAGTCAAGGGGTGTTGCCGTTTTCATTATTGATGCAACTTCATTCCTAACATTTAGTTTGAAGTAGTTCGGAATGTCAACATCTTGATTATGTAATTATATTCTCACATGCAACTCGAAGAGAAAATAATGGCATCATCAAGATGTTGATATTCCAAACTAATTCAAACTAAATGTTGCGAAGAAAGTTGCATCAATACTGAAAAACGCGATAACATTTAATTGACTTGAGAGATGTATTTTCCTGAAAAATTGTATTAGTGGGAAGTTTTTATGAAGTTTTACAAACAGCTGAGCTGAGAGTTTTGTTATTGAATGCCGAATATTTCTATAGGGTTTAAAATTTCTTCTTGCCTTTCGGTTTATCATAAAATTATTATATTTCAGAAATATGGAAACTATCAATTTATTTAATATTAATTAAATAAACCAAACTTTGAAAAAAGGAGAGTCATTTTGTTTTTTCGTATAGATATTTTTCATTCTCAAATTTGAAATTATTTAATTATTTTTTTGCGTACCTCGTGAAATTTTGTTATTATGCGTGTAACAACTGTTAATTTTCTTAACTGGTAACTACTATGTTAACCCTTTCAAGTCGATGCTTAACACTTATCTATCCAACATATTTCCATATTTTTGATTTACTATCTCATCTTTACATTTACACGTCCATACATCCAATTTCAGTGTTTCACTTTCATTTTCCTCAATATTCAAATCTCTGGCAAATACCTGTCATTTCACCATTTGTTTTTGTTTGTTTCATTATTTGTTTTGATACATTTCATTTTTGATCTTTATTGCACAATGACAGTTCCATCAACTATGTTCCGTCTTTTTCATATTTTCACGTGCAAAACAAACAGTTTTGACGCTTCTGGTCGGGACTGTGTCATTACTGTAATTGTTTTGTTTCTTTTCTTTCTCACTGCCATTTACTGACTCAGGTTCATGAAGAGCAAACTAAATGAATTCTTTGTGGGAAACGAAGTTTTCTTTTTCCGTAATTTTTATTCTTTTTTATTTTTGCATCTTAATTAAAACTGTTGAGACATTTTTGTCTTCATTTTGAAAGAACCTTTGTTTGCTCTTTCCCCGACATTCTTCAAGACCGATCCTATTGTTCTGACAATTATGAAAATGACAGTTTCTGATGTTTGCGCCAAAGGTTCCGATCTTTCTTATTCTTATTTTTCACGTTTTGCCAAGTTCAGCATGTTGTCCAACATTACAATTGTTTCCATTATTATATTGAATCATTGCTTCGTTATTGTTGATATTTGCAAGTCGACTTCGATCCTCGTTAAAGTTCGTAACTCTTTTTAGTTTTTTTTCCTCAAATACTTGGAATCAGTCCTTTCAAATTCCTTCCTCCTTTTTTTACCAGCATGTGATATTCTACCTGCATTATTCTCCTCTCTCCATCTCTTTCAATATAAACTTCCAAATCACTTTTTAATTTTCTTTTTCGCTCCTAGATTTTATCAGTAATCTCTAATTCTTCTTTTTATTCACTAATTTCTTCATTGTCTTCTGTATCAATTCTTTATTCAGTAATTTATTCTATAGCTTCTGAACCCCCGTTTTTAACAAATGTGTTCCTTATTCTCTCCGTCATCCCTACATTTATTAATTACTTTTAACATACACTCTTCATGCTTCAATTTCAATTTTATTTTTTGCAACTTCTTCTCCGGCAATAAGTCAGTGGTTCCCAAATTCTGCTGTGCTTGTCATAAGTGCAACAGAAGAGGATAGCAGGTGATATACGGAATGATTGAAAACAATAACAGTTTTAGACACAGATTTTGAAAAAATTAATATGCCAAAAAATTAATATGATTTCGAAATTTAAATATTATGGATTACTTGTAATTGCATGCATTCGTCCCTGTATAAATTGTTATAAATAATTACTGACCGATTTTATCACTGTGATATTTTTGCATTATATCAAGTAATAAAACTATTGTTAATTGTGTCCGCAAATTCGAGGAGAGCATTATCACTGATAATGTTCTCAATTCGAATTCGTGGTTATATCTTTTTAAACTCTCTTTATTTTTTAAATACTTTTATTACATAAAATTTGGTATTTTAATTACGAAAGAACGACTGAGAGGAAAATGTTTTGGAACAACTGCCTTATGACATCATTAATGTATTTGTTATTTTTTTTACTACATTCTACATCCAGACTTTAAGAAATAATGTTCCATTGTCCAACATTATTCAATAATCTCTTCGTTTTTTCGTATTCTGCTATTTATACAGAAATTTGTTCACTATTTATTTTCCTCTGCTACTCTTTAACTAATAATGTAGTCGTTGTTTTCGTCTCTATATACAGACATTTTTCACTATTTTCCTCGTTCACTCGTTAAATACTAATTTATTTATTATTTCCGTATCCAACACTCTATTTAGTAATTTATTCACTACTTTCTCCACAGCTCCGTTATTTAGTAATTTGTTCAGTATTTAGTCACTAATTTTATAGTTGGTTTCTTATTGCTCCATTCATACACTAATTGGTTCAATAGTTCTACATCCATAATTACTCCTAAGTTTCGGCATCCATTATTTATTCACTAATTTGTTCGTTACTTTCTATTCTCACTCAATGCATTAATTCCTCTACCAATCGCTGCAACTTTTCTTATTCACTAACTTCATTAGTTTATGCGTTTACACTTTATTCTCTCATGTATTCAACATATTCTTCTTCAGCCAAGTTTTCCCAAGTACACCCCAATCCATTCTAATTTTAACACATTTATTCATATATATCCTTTACCTGCGTGTTTTTGATTTCTTTCTGAATTTTTCTTCTCTTATTTAACATGTACACCATTTATATAATTCTTTTATCCTGCATTTTCTTCTTTTTTTCTTCTTCTTCTTCCTGAATTATCTATCTTCTCTTATAGGTTCAACTTCTAAGTCGTCATTATTATTATTATTATTATTATTATTATTATTATTATTATTATTATTATTATTCCTGAATTAACCATCTTCCCTTATACCAGAGGTTCATTTTCTATGTCATTCTTTGATATTCATTCATTCATTCCTTTCTCCTCCTCCTCCTCCTCCTTCTTCTTCTTCTTCTTCTTCTTCTTCTTCTTCTTCTTCTTCTTCTTCTTCTTCTTCTTCTTCTTTAGGTTAATATTCTATGACATTCTTCGACATTTTCTTCTTCATTTCTGAATTATCATTTTTCTCTTATATGTTCATCTTTTACGATATTCTTTGACTTCCTCTTTGACTCTTCATTTCTCACATTTTTTAGGTTCATCTTTTACGACATTCTTCCTCTTCTTCTTCTTCTTCTTCTTTATTATTTTATAGGTTCATCTTCTTCGTCATTCTTCGACCACATCTACTTCCTCTTCTCGATTTATTATTCTTCTCTTATTAATTAGTTTCATCCTCTATGTCATTTTTCGTCTTCCTTTTGAATTGTCCTATTTATTCAAGCGTAAATTTTCATTATCGATATTAACATTATGAACTTGCCGTTGATTTTTATCTCCCCTTAAATTTGTGTTCAAATCTTACAGACAATGTTTGAAGGTAAATTATGAATAGCTAATAAATTTTGATTATATAAGTGCGTCTCTCAAGTTTTACTTTTTGCCTCTTATTTTGCTCATTTCTCATTTAATAATAAATTATTTTGTTAATTTCCAGACCCCTTAGTTACCTAGCATTCAATGCAGGCAATCAAACAAAAGCCGTTGTTCGTGAAAATTTCCTAACACTGGCAATTTTCTCAAACGTCGAAAAAATTTTCTCGTTTATTTTATATGAATTTTATATAGGGTCGTTGTATTTTGTCTTGTTGTAACCCTCGCCGAATTGGGTTTGTATGTCTTAACTTCATATCAGATAAACTAGAACTGTGTTATTAAAACCGATATTACCCTCGTCTAAGATTATCTTATTTGAGATCAGTTCATATATATACCGACTACATTTCAAAGAAAGCTGGCCTTCATTCTGCCAAGCATAATAACAAATAGAATTTGTGTGCTTACCGAAGTCATATATGACGAGACTAGGCGTCAGTTCCGCTTTTAGTCTATTTATCTATAGATCTCCTTTTATGTGTCATTATGCGGTAATTATGAGAATATGCCATAATAAATATATAATGGGAAATTTATAATGAAATTATTATCATAGTTGTCGCATAATTACACGTATAAGGCGACCTATAGATATGAGGAAACCCAGGTAAATCAGGAAATCCATATACATTTTCTTGATATTTATCTGATTCAGTATATGTCGACGGAACGATAAAACTGTAAATGACGTTGACGAAATTCTAATTACCGATGTTTATGATGAGTGCTTTGCATCAGATGATGAAGTTCATACTTATTTTGAAAGGTTTTAATTATTCATATGTATGCCATATATATTTCATTCTGTAATGTGAAATAAAGATATTATGGCATTTTAAATGTTTTGTTGTCTAACACCGCAAAAAATACCCTATGAGGTAAGTTATTGAAAAATAATGTCTGCATGTTATATTAAATGGTGTTGTTATTTACTACCAGAATGATAATTGATTTGATTTGGAATACAGATTGTATGTTATCTTAATATCTGTTATTTAACACTACTATGAAAAATAACGATGCATGCGAACGCACCCATACCTCTACAACTCAATAACGGAATATTTGTTTGCGTTGTTACTTGTGCGGGTTGCTCAGCGTAACATTTTGCGTACTGATCTGTAATCGTATCTCGAATATTTCATTTTAATGCGAAATTACTCTCTTGAATATTATATTGTAATATGAAATCAATAAATGATAGCAAATTTATTGCATTGATATCAGTAGTACAGCATTATAATGTGAATTGTTTCATCTAGAAATATTTACATCGGTATTTACCATACTGTGTCAGTTGATAGCCTACCAATATCAATGGCGCAAGTATACTAGCCGATTTACCGGTGGCGATACACCACAGGAATTTAAGGTTAGCTTTTGCAACAGCTGTAGTCTTTAGGATTTAAAGGTCGACTTATACGCGGATTTTTACGGTCATCTGACTATCTTCTTCTTCATCTTATTTATCACATTTCCAAATATTTCATGACAGTTTTTACATGGAATTTATTTAAAAGCAAATTTAATATTGATTTTGTGTAGTATGAAGTGTGATTGACAATGAAAAATCTCCAACTGTTCGGCTGTAAAATTTGTAACTGGCGCCGAAGGTTTCTGTGTCAGCACCAAAGACAGTACCAAATATGATAAAGACAGGATGAATGAAACAAATAAGGGAAATATGTATTTATTTTTGTTTTAATCATATAAGATATGCGTTTAATAGAACTTTAATTATGCACGTGTTAATTACTAGTGTTCCCCTGACTATGTCTGGCTACTTTAATCCAGTTAACTGTGTCTCACAAAATATTAATTATCCATATAATTTTCCAGGTGAAATGACTGATATATTTTTACTTCAATTTGTTACCAACTGCATACGTGTAGCACAATACTATAGAGTAAATGTTGCATATTCGTACGTGTAAGTTCAATATGTGTTTAGTAATGAATAGGGGGAAGTTTATTTAACTTAGACATTTTAATATGACGCTGCTAAACAAATGTCAAACGAAACAGCGACATTCTAAGAAACAGCATATCTACTTCAAAAACAAAGCTAGTTTAGGAAATATCTTCCCGATCTTTCGTATTTATGTATATATTTTCAAAATAGCATCTTTCTTAAACTATTTAAGTAAATATTTATGTACATACCGATATAAAGGCACTAACAATTTGTTCTAAAAAAGGAATCTAGTGAAGAAATACGCACAAACACCTAAGAGGAAGAAACTATTATAAACACTACGGCAATATTTCTGGGACTATGATATCAGTTCGCCTATCTACGATAGAGAAATCCTTTCATGCCCTTCGAAAATGAATTTGAAGCAAACACTGACTAATGATTCTACCTTATACATAACGGAAATACTTACATGTGATGGCTTACGGACATTACATCTAAACACATGTTCTGGTACGACTATCGAAGTTTAGTAAAGTCGAACATGATCACTGGCTAGATGGTTGACTGCTTGGGAATACAAGGCGCTGTATGCTTGGATGTGCCGGAGCTGTAATGTATAACGACTCGGAAATGGAACTCGAAGTGCCGGGTTCCATTTGTAGTCGGGTTCGTTATATTGACTTACGCGCAAATACCCATGGGAAAAGATATAAATTCATCACTTTTCCCTCCAACGATGGGTTAATTAGAAAGACGCGGATCATTAAAAGCAGTATTATCAGCAAAACATTATTACAATCTAAATATAATTTATTGCTTTTACATAACATGCAATGGGTAAACAAACAGTTCAGAAAAAAATCACGCACTCAATTAACATTTGATTGGCCTGTCAACCTGGGAGAAGGAAACTGAAACTTGTGATCAGATGATATACTGATGAGGTCATACATAGATTCAATTCGTCTATCTGCTTTAATGAAAGAAACTCCAATATAATATTCGACTCAATGCTTATTTAGAGAAAACTCCATCATGCAATACGTGTATCTTTCGGATGGAGTGTCCTTCATGCGATTAGCTCGTCAACATAAGTGAAAGAATATTTTAGATCTGACTCGACCATCTATTTTTGGCAGATCTTAACACGAAATAAGGATGATCACCGAACGTGACTATTAACTTCAAATATCACTGAATAATGATAGGCGGATCCCTCGTTAAAGGTCAGGATCATTAATGCGGAGGCAATAATCCAACGTAAATGTCGCAGTCGCTGTTCACGAGGGTATTTTACTTGCTACTCTCAACCGATGATAGGGTATCGTCATCATTTGTGAAAACACTCCATAATTTAATTCGTGAATCCGATCTTAGAATTTCCATAAATGGATAATTACATGTGAGAATATTCAAAAACCTCCGAAACATGCTTGCAGTAAACGAATATTTTAATAATGTTTAAAGAAATAAAAAATATGTAGGTACTTTATAAAAAAAGGGGGAAAGAAAAAGTTCAAATAATTACGAAACATCATGCTGATATTAATGAGATTCTCTATTTCTATTAAGTCAAAAATTTGAAAACGAAAAGCAAATAAATCTAGCATACGTAATGCTTAGCTTGGATGTTGAATGATCATTGCAAGCATAACAAAATGGTCGTACACGCATAATAACATCAAAGCAAAAGAGTCGAGCATTAATATTTTCATAGAAAATTATAGATGACTATTTAGCAAGCGAAAAATAAATGATAAAAATAGCAATTACGAGTTCAAAGATAATGCTGTTAATATGAAGAGAACACACAATGATTTAATGAGGGAAAGAAAAGGAATTTTTAAAATGCAAGACAAGTGAAACTGACATGACGAAGATAACAGATCGAAATTCAATAACTTCCAATGAATAGCCATCGATTAAAATGAAATAATTTGCATAAGATTGGCTCCGGACTGATCGATATTAGCAGAGTTGAAATCTTGTTCAGATTACTTTAAAATATTGCACTTGATCAGATTTAATCAATGGATTTCCAGAACGCCGGAATCAAGGTATTCAGATTAAACGCTGCTGTCTATTTTCTGGGGTTACTAATTATGGTAAATTTGATTTAAAAGCTTAGAAATACATACACCTGTATATCATTAATTTGGTACGATAATAACTCTGCTATCCCAAACACGCGGATAAGAGAACGGTTTCTTATGGTTGATCAACCTTTTGCAGTTTACATAAATCCACAAAATATTTTTCGCTTTTTATGTATGTTTTTGGGGATATTCATGATATTTACTGATAAAAGTTCTACTTGTTAAACTATAGTTTCGGGGAGAAGAGATGGATTGATAGTTTCTCAGGGTAGTTTGCGCTTAAATTAATAGATCAAACCAGATTGTAATTGTAATCGGCTCCTCGATTCCCAATTGCAAGCCGTTATCCTTTGCCCCACCGCATATCTAATCTTAAAGAACCTGGTATTCTCCAGATACTCATATGGCTAATGAGCAGGCTAGATGTTGCTTAACTTCGGTGATCCTATGAGAAAAGGTGTTTCAACATAAAACTCCAAAAAAATTATAAAAATTTATATTGAAATATATTTTGTAGCTTTAAGGTTGATAAGCCATAAGAAACTGTTCTCTTATCCGCGTGTTTGTGATCGCAACGATATTATCGTACCGATTTAATGGTATGCAGGTTTATGTATTTCCGAGCGTTTAAATCAAATTTAGCATGAGTAATAGCCCAGAATTTAGACACAAGTGTTTAATCTGAATACATTGATTCCGACGTTCTAGAAATTCCTTGATTAAATCTGATGAAGTGCAATATTTTAAGTAATCTGAACAACATTTCAACTGTTCTAATATCGATCAGGAAGAAGAATAAGGATATCACATTAAAAGTCAATAAACACATTTTCGGGGGATTCATGCAATATATTTAACATCGGATACATTTATAAAAATATATGTTTTTTAGCATTCGTGCATTTGTTAAGAATGTTTTACATTTGTTAGCGTAAATAACTTAGACTTTCATTAATACGGCCATTCAAATAACAAGTTAAACAGGGAGATGTGAAGATTGATCTTTCTTCACGATATTTGATTTTTGTATAGACAAGGATCAATTTTCTTGGCTAGTGAAATTATTTGTTTTTTGTGACTTGACCAGGTTTTTGTTATTATTATTACTGTTGATTACATACATACATACATACATACATATATACACACATATATACATACACACACACACAGACACACACACACACACACACACACACACACACACACACACACACACACACACACATATATATATATATATATATATATATATATATATATATATATATATATATATATATATATAATTATATTTCGTTTCCAATCTTGTTTAACACGTAGATATCTTTCCAAATGGACGTTCAGTAAATATGGACGGTGTTTTTTTCTCTGTTAAACGTGAAAAAGAACGATAGATAACGGAAGAGGCCAAGAGATCATTTTAAAGAATTAGAGAATTGCTTGGCTGCAAAAGGCAATATGTGGGGTATTTAATAAATAATAAAATGTCATGTATATTAAATTAATCGTTGATTCGTTCAACATTATTTGAAACTGTACACTTGATGCATGTGTAAGAATAGTAATATATATATATATATATATATATATATATATATATATATATATATATATATTTGTGATGTTTGTGTATACTTGAATGAACAAAGATTTAAGAAAATGCGAATAAATTTTAAATATAAAAAATAGATTTTACGATAACTAATTTCACATGCATCGCTGTCATTTGGAATACAAATATTATTTTAGAAAGATAACACCTGTATTTGTTTGATATAATCTAAATAGTTTTAAAAAATTAAAAAATTCACTAAATATTATACAAATGTAAAAAGAATTGAAATTAAACCAAAAAGAAAACGCACCTGTGTAATAACAACAACAACAACAACAACAACAACAATAATAATAATAATAATAATAATAATAATAATAATAAAAAAACTAAAATGCAGGATGTGCAGAAATACGATGAAACTGAGGACAATATTATCTCAGGATGAGAGGAATTAGAAAAATGAATATACCCTCAGACATAACAAGGTAGCGACACGTGCATTGGAAGATATGCAAGGGTCACAAAATTAAAACCATTGAGATTTGATATAAACACTAACCTGACACAATTACTCAAAATAATAATTTAACTATCCTCTGGGACATGACAAGTACAACACCGTAAACCGGCTGAAGCTGCAAAATACTTTAAAAAAGAAAGCAAAGACAGATGCAACCGATAAGATACAGAAACATTGGCAAGATAAACCGCTTCAAGGCCAATCCTCTGCCCGTACCAAACAAGTTGACGTAGACAAAAACCGTACCCATCAGTGGCTACGTAGTGCAGCGTTGAAAGCTGAAACTGAAGGTTTTATCCTTGCTGCACAGGACCAATGCTTGTTAACTAGGAATTATCAAGCACATATACTAAAATACTCTTTTAGCCCAAAATGCAGATTCTGTGATAAATATCCAGAAACCATTGATCATCTTGTATCAGGTTGCACGTTATTGGCACGCACTGAATATAAGAACCGGCATGACAGAGTGGGCCAATATCTGCACTGTAAAATTTGCAACTTCTACGGGAAGGAAACTGAAAGAAACTGGTACGAACACAACCCAGAGCCGGTTACGGAGATAGGACCTGTTACAATTCTATAGGACTACAGAATACACACTGACAGAAAAATCAAAGCCAACCGCCCAGACATTGTTATTAAAGACCACAAACAAAAAAATTCTTCCTTATTGATATGGCAGTCCCTTCAGACGGCAATGCGTCTTTGAAGATATTCGAAAACCTGTCAAAATACACGGACCTTCAAATAGAAATATCAAAAATGCGGACATGGGAACATCAACAATCCCTGTTGTAGTTGGAGCCTTAGGATTGGTTGGAAAAGAGACAGTAGACTAATTGATGGGATCCCTGGAAGTCCATGACTCAAAGAGACACAGAAAATTATTCTGACAAGTACAGCCCACACTTTACGAAGGGCTTTATCTATGTAAATTTTTTGCAGTGAAAAGTGTCATGATACCATTTCTAACCTTAGGTCCCTGGGCGGGACCCGGAAATAAATGTGTAAACGCCAGATATCAAAGAAAATAAAAAATAATAATAATACTAATAATAAATACACCCACCAGGTCTTTCGTGGATTCTGTTCCGAGTTGATTAAACATTATAAAAAATAGATGATTTATCTTATTTGTCACGTACTTTTTCTCTAGTATCCGATGACCTGTCCCTCTTTGTTCATGAGGCTAGCGCCGCATCACGTTGAATAGGTGGATTACGTAACTTCGGTGATCTTATCATAACCACAGAAGTTAAGTAATCCACCTATTCTATCACCAGCTAAGGATTATTTTCTAAAACTTTGATCAGCAAATCATTAAAAAGCAAAAGGTTGATACGCCATATAAAAACAAATTTCCAATACAAGAAAAAAAATTCTTGCAAGATAATAGCCTTGGGAAGGTTATGAAAGTACCATTTATATCAGCTATGAGTTACTTAATAAGACTTGCATCCCTAAACCATTATTTTCTGAAAACAAAGTATTACAATGTAAAAATAATTTCTGGCTTTATATATCTGCCAAGAATTGAGAAGAATCTTTCTTCATGATATGAAGTATCGAGGGAGCTCTGTGGCTGGGTAGCGAATGAGTTGTTCTATAACATTGAATCTGCAGGAAGCCATGAGAAAAAGATAATAACTAAATACATAGTAATACTCTTGACCGAGGAGCGGTGGTATATGTATGTTTTTCTTTCAAAAATAAAGACTACAAAAACACCGCGGAAAAATTACTGTACTGCAAATGCCTAGTCTATCTATATCAAACTAAGTGTCAAGTGGCGCATGTAGGACTTCTTATAGTATTAACCTAATGCCTCTTTTTGGTGTACTGCTTTCTTTCTAAATGAAAATAATGATGATAAAATCAGACGTCATAAAATCTTATATGTTTACAAGTTATACTCGCATTTGTTTAAAGATAATTTAATAAGAAATATATAACAAGAGTATGGATTAAAGTGAGGTTTGGACACAATGACAAGTCTGATTGATGAGTATGGTTTCGCATAGCGGAAAAATTTCGTTCAAATAGAATAATCTGTACAAATCCAAAATTTGCATGTCGTCGCCATTTTCTAATTCATCTATTCGATTCTTGATTTCGTCACTAAACAAACTTTATTTTTTCCTTTTAATTAGTTGTACATAACAATGTTAGGGAATATAGGCATCGAATATCTCAATTATTATTATTATTATTATTATTATTATTATTATTGTTATTATTTTTATTATTATTATTGTATGTGCAAGAGATATAGATTTCGGGCTTTTCCCGTTTGTTGACCGCAGTGCGGCCTTCCTTGTGGTCATTAGAAGTCCTAATTCAGACATTAGTCTGCAAATGCATTTATAAATTCTCGCAAGGTTTCGTCTCTGTCATACTTATCCGAATTAAATGGTTGCATATCCTTGTAAGTGTACCAATTATACGTCTTGCTGTTTATGTAATGAAATGTAATTTCAAAACTATAGGTTAGATAAGGGGAAAACCCTGCTTATTGTCATTAATCTATTTATGCAATATTCAATCGCCAAAATGGAATCATTTACCCAAATCGAAAATATTTGTCGCCTTTATATAACGTACAAAGGTTTTTAAGCCGTAAAAAGCAAATCGATCAATTGTATGAATTTCGTAATTGGTGCTAATGTCTAACAAACTCTATAAATCAATATAGTGGCCCATGGTGATCTTCTTTGACGAACAGAATTTCTAATTAAACCAAATAGATTTTCTAACATGGTTGCAAACCCACCATTGGCAACGTACCTCGGTTGGAAACATTATC
Organism: Acanthosepion esculentum; assembly: GCA_964036315.1. Classification (NCBI taxonomy): domain Eukaryota; kingdom Metazoa; phylum Mollusca; class Cephalopoda; order Sepiida; family Sepiidae; genus Acanthosepion; species Acanthosepion esculentum. The sequence continues at coordinate 35,745,365 of OZ038482.1, read as the reverse complement.
GTCACATGTAAAATAATAATAAATGGAATAAAATATGGTTAATTTCTTCTTATATGCGATTTTCCTCTGGAAATATAATCTTTTAATTTTAGCCTTTTATTTTTAATAGACTTAATTCAAAATATGAATTGAAATTTGATATCATATCTTTGAAAATGAACACATTGATACAAAATTTACTTATATATACATATCTCTATATCCCCCTCTCTCTCTCTATCTCTCTCTCTCTCTCTCTCTATATATATATATGAGTACAAATATATATATATATATATATATATATATATATAAAAAGTGAACATAGCAGCCAACACTTAGAGACAACAGTCTGTTATATGCTAGATGCAATCGTCAGGCCAGGAGTGCTAGTATTATTCTCGGCTATTTATATATACGGGTCAGTGGTGCATCGTCGGTAGTCTATTTCGGCAGATATTTTAGCGGAAGTCGTTTATTTGTTTATTTGTGTGAAATTATTTTGCTTGTTTTTATTTCATTTATTTTTGTTTTTTATCATATATATTTATTTAAAAAAAAAAATTGATCAGTGTTTTTATTAACGTTGTAAAAATTTGTTTATATAGCTTATTGTGGGTACTCTATTATGGCGGCTGTTTTCCCGGAAGTCGTTTATTTGTTTATTTATTTGTGTCAAATTATATTTCTTGTTTTTATTTATTTTTATTTTTATTTTTTATCTTATATATTATTTTTATTTTGATCGGTGTTTTTATTAACGTAATAAAAATTTGTTTTTATAGATTATTTAATAGTTTTGTTTTTGTTTGGGAAGATAAAGCTATTTGTTGAATTTTGGGGTTGATTGTTGTGGTTTGTTCTGACTATTATTTTGGCGGGAACTGTTTTTAATTTATTTATTTGGATTTGATTACATTTATTTGTTTTTTTCTAAACGGCTAGTTTATCGGTATCGGTAGTTAGTATATTTATATATTTGGATGTATTTAGATCAATTTATTATACTTGTCGTTATTGATTTATTACACTGTATATTTTCTCTTTTTACTTAAAATAAAAAATAAAATAAATATAAAGGATAAAAACGAAAAATAAATTAAATAAAAACAAGCATAATAATTTGACACAAATAAACAAATAAATATCCCATAAATATAGCACACTTTAAGACTATATTTCTAGGATGGGCATTCTCATATGTGTATATATAAATGGATAGATAAAGAGAGAATGGATCCAACTGGCATTGGACAAATATTATATCATACATATGTTGAATATGTAACAACATATATAATATAAAATGCGTTTTTTAAGTTTATTTGAAAAAGAAAACTTATTTACATTACTTCAAGATATGTCCAGACGACAAATCATAATCTAATTGGTGTCTGCAGAAACATGTGAGGTCATTATTTGTAATTAAACAATCAGCAAAATAAATGAGTTTCTGTAGAACACCTGAGGAGACGAGCAACCCCGCTCAACTCATCATTATAACAAGATAGAGATCTAAATAACTACGAAACAAAGAGCGAGACAATTTCCATTGCTCATATTTCATAAAGAGACTCCGACAAGTCTTTTCTCCCTGATTCATGTTGACAATGTATAGGACTCTTTTAAGTGGATTAATCAACACTTATCAAAATATGATTCTATATAATTTCATTTGTATTTCCTTGAATCACTGTAACCACTATTACAGCAAGTCTATTTTATCGTTTGGTCCCCTACCGACACAGAAATAGACGGTGTGAGGGATAGAGACGGACGGACGGACGCACACAGACACACACAGTCGCGCGTGTGCTATATACTTATATTTATATATATGTTTGTCTGAAAAGAAACGGGGCGTATCTGATATTCTGTGTGGGAGTTATCGTCTAAAGTGAGTTCTTGACATAGGGCGAGACGATCAACCAGCATGTCTGCAAAGAGATCCTGCGGCGTTTGAATTGCTCAGTACCCGAAAGGAGACGAGATATTCTCTCAGGACAAATCGTGGCTGCTTCAACAAAACCATGCACCTGATCACCACGCCCTTAGCATAAGAAACTTCCTGGCCGACAAGAAAAACCGAACTGGAACAATCTCTCGCTTTTCTAATGATTTTGCTCTCTGTAAGTTTTTCTCTTCATCAGTCTACAAGAGAACATCAAGAGGATTAGTTTTGAAGGTGGGGATGTCATCAAGAGGACCTGTAAGAGCGGAGCGGAGGGCATCCAAGGAAAATCCTTCCAGAAATGCATAGAAGCGTGGTAAATTGTGATTGAAAAGTTCATTAACAATGAGGGGTTATATTGAAAGAGAAAACATGTAGTTTGTTGTTTGGCATTGAAATAAAATATTTATTTTTTAAACAGGAACCTATACATTCACAAATAAAATCCCTTCACACATACACACGTGAGTGTGTGTACACACACACACACACATACACACACACACACATACACACACACACACACATATATATATATATACATGTATATATATAAATATATATATATACATGTATATATATATATATACATGTATATATGTAAATATATATATATATATACATGTATATATATATATATATATATATATATATATATATATATATATATATATATATATATATATATATATATATATATATATATATACATATATATATATATATATATATATATATATATGATAAATTTTTATGGTCCCAGACGAATTCGAGCAGAGAATTGGACAATGCACATATAAAAAAGACTCATATAAAATACACATAGAAAATAGACATATAAAAATATAAAAAAAATGAACACGTAGATCTTTTAATTATAGAAAATTAGGAAATCAGCCGATTCCGTTATCTTGGTTTCAAACTTCAGGTGATTTCGATCAGTTAAGTTGCTAACGCTTTATTTTTTTCTAAATAATAAAAAAAACATTATGTACGCTATATATAAGAAATATATATATATATAAATAAGCGCACGTGGTGACGTGTGATAGGATGTGAGGAGGAGGAGTAGCGGAAAATCAAGTGTATTGGAAATGTATCGGTGTGGGATTAAATTAAATATACATTTATTCCTTTCATCCCACTTCAAATGAACTTAAAATGATCTTTTAATATGTATACAATGGACATAATATCCGTCCTCTAATTCAAAATTATTTTTGGTCTGGAAATGTTATTATAGCTAATAAGTAGTGTTTTGTACTACAAGATATATTGGAAGGAGGGTAGGCTGAGGGGGAGTCAGTCCAAACAAAATCTGGAGGGGTAACATCAAAAGAATAAACCAGGGTGGACATCTCGACGCTGTTTCATGAAGCACAAAACAGATATGGTTTGCGGCGGCTGAGTGCATCAGCGTCGCTCCCGTCTCCTCTACGATAGATTTGGTCATGAAAAAGGAGGTGCATATATAAGTGTTGCGGTGAAATATTTACTTAGCAAACGGTTTAATATACTTGAAAACCTACCAACAAAAATCAAGTTAATACCATCTGGGAATACAACGCGTTGCATTGAAATGCCTAAAATGAACGAAAGAAACAGATGTGAACCAACAGAAAACACACCAGTGGCTGAGTAGCACCGGGTTGAAAGCTGAGATAGAATGCCTAATTATTGAAGCTCGGGACCAAGGCCTCGCGATCAGATCCTCTCACTATCACATAATCAAGGATGGAACTAAAACGAAATGCAGGATCTGAGAGAAATATGAAACTATCGACCATATTATCTTTTGATTCTCGGAACTAGCCAAAAATTAATATATCCAGACATATCAAGGTAGCGACATATGTGCACTGGAAGATATACAAGAAGGACAAAATCGAAACCACTGAGAGATTTGTATGAGCACCAAACTGGCACAGTTACCCAAAATAACGATGCAAGTATCTTCTGAGACATGTTAATTAACACTGACATGGTGATAAAAGACAACACTCCAGATATTATCAAAGAGGACAAGAAATTAAGAAAGTGTATGCTTACAGATATAAACGTACGAGCTGAGAAAAAAAGCCTCCGTGAAATTTACAAAGAAATTGTCCAAATACAAGGACTTGAAGGTTGAGATTAACAGGATGTGGGGAATGAAAGCCGATAGTAGTAATCGGATAGTAATAGTAATTGGAGCACTGTGCCTTGTGAGAGAAGTAATTACCAATTTTTCTACCAGTGTTCCGAGTAACATTGACTTACAATTTGCCTAAAAGATCGCTCTTCTAGGAACATATACATATAAAAGTGGTTTCAATTAAATGATAATTCTCCTATAGGGGATAAGGACGATAGTTTGTACCCGGCTCTAAATGATACAAAGCAGGAAACTTAATATACACAATTAATAATAATAATAATAATAATAATAATAATAATAATAATAATAATAATAATAATAATAATAATGTACCTAAATTTTGAATAATCTGTCATTGATACTTAAAGACTTGCAGAAATAATAAATAACGTCAATGAAATTTCAGTATGTATCATTGAATATATTACATATCTTCTATCAAATTTATGAAACAGATTACTCAAGAATTATAACGAATAATATGTCAGTTCACCATATAAAAATTGATCACATCTTAATCTGACGAAGACGATTTACATTTTCCATGATGGAAACAACATTACCTACAACAGAAGAGTTGTCGATGTGGCTCAAATTGTTGATATATCAAATACTAATAAATAAAATAATACTGGAACATTGTAGGAAGAGTTTAAAACATCTCAGAACAGCTTTGATAGATTACCGTAAAGAACTTGAAGGTGTGCCACACTATTGAATCCTTAAGACTTTGGAAATGTACAAAGTTTGCTCGCTGATAGTACATTTCCTTAAATTTAGTATGGAACTGTGGCAAACCTCATTATTCCTAAATCTCACTAAAAGTACTGCCACTTCTAATATGTTTGAATTGTTTGAAGAATCTTTCATGGAGACACCGTGTCTCCCATTTTGTTCTTTGTGTACTTAATCACCCTTTCCCATGAACTAATATATGGATACAATTTAAAAAGAAACTGTTTAATAACCAATTCTACAAGGATGGTATCAAACTCTTTGAGAAAATAGCACGACATTGAGTATCATCAATACACTAAAATGTTTCATTGGTGTTATCATTACGGATTGTATAAATGTACAAAATTAACATTCAAGAAAGGGAGAATTACCGAAACACACTAAAATAATCTAGATTTTGTCACAAATAGTAGTGAACTGGAAAAACAAGAATCATACAAATATCTAGGAGTCATCGAAGGAGATGGAATACAGCATACCCAATGGAAGGAGAAATAGCGAGTTGAATTCACAAAGCAAAATACCATCAATAAACATTTCACTCTAACTGTGGTGCAGTAAAATTTCATCAAATTTAATTTGACCAAAGCTGAATGGATATCAAAAGGATAAGTCTTCTTAGTTACGACCGCATACATTATACTGAGGCTGATGTTGATCGTCGTTATTTTGGCTGATCTGAAGGAGGCGGAAGAATTCTTCAGTTAGAACTGTTTTACACAACAATCGTTCTTGAAAGATACCTGGAAACTACAGAATAATGTGTCAAATAACAGGAAAGAAATAAGAATCATTATTCGAGTAATAAAGGAAGCCAATAAATTCAAAAGGTAAATTCAAGTGGTTGAAGAACTGCCAAGAAACCATAATACTCCAACATCAGCGGCAAAGAACCTAAAATAGAAAGCAAATGCAAATGCAATATATCTAATGCAAGAGACCTGCGAAGATGAACCTCTTCCTCGTCAATATTCTGCTCGTACCAATCAAGCTGATGTAGACAAACCCCCTACCTGTCAGTAGGTACGCAGTGCAGGATTAAGAACTAAAACTGAAGGTTATGTACCGGACCAATGCCTGCAATTTAAATATTACCAGGCCCACATAATGAAAAATTGTGTTGAACCCAAATGCATATTCCGTGATAAATATCCAGAAACAATTGACTATCTTGTACCAGGTTGCACGGCGTTAGCAACCATTGAATATAAAACTCGTCATGATAGATTTGGATAATATCTGCATTGGAAAATATGCAAATTTTAGTGGAAGGGAAACAGAAAAAAAAACTATGAATATCACCCAGACCGATTACAGGGGCAGTCACTATGATAATTCTATGGAACTTGAGAATACAGACAATCAAGTCTAATCGATCATGTTTCCTAATCAAAAAACACAATAACAGAATGTGCTTTCTTATTGACACGGCAAAACCTGTATCTTTGAGATCTTCAAAATCTATCCAAATGTATTGATCTCGAATTCAAAATCGCAAAAATGTGGTAATTCTAGTTGTAGTTGGAACCCTCTGATGTATTGGAGAATTATCCAATAGATTCAGTGATGCGATTCCTGGTATCCCATACCTAAAAGGAATGCAACAATATACGTGGGTGATTTAAAATATTTTTTAAAAATAAAAATGATCAGTGTAAAATGTCATGACGCCTTTTCTTACCATAGGGTCCTAGGCTGGGGTCCGGAATGAAGTGTGTATAAAATAAAAATTAATAATATGAATTAATAATAATAATAATAATAATAAAAATAATAATAATAATAAAAATAATAATAATAATAATAATGAGAAGAAGATTTAGAAGAAGAAGATAAATACTATTACTACTAATACTAATACTACTAATACTACTAATAATGATAATATAATAATAAATATTATTGTTACATGATTATTTACCACAAAATATGTTGTGTCGATAATATATAAACGAGATAAATTTTAAATGAATATATTTGTGCATGTATAACATGGATGGGAAAAGGAGGAATTAAACTTTGTCATATAAGATTGTGTTGTCAAATATGTCTTCATTTTGGGATGCAGGGCATTGGACCAACGACAATTAGAAGGAAATCAAGTTATAATATTTACGAAGGGGTGCTTAAAATTCATCTGCCTGACCATGAAGTTAGTACAAAAAAAAATCGGAGCTTTTTCATTTGATCGATTTACTGGAATTTATTTGGACCTGGAAATTATCAGGGGTCGTACACAGCTACTAATTCATTTCTCTTTTCTAATTAGGCGGACAATAACACTGGTATTATATAGAAAGTTACTAAACATTGGGCCACAAGATTCTGTAGTTCACATGGACTACCTGACAGTTATATCGGGTGCTATGATTTGAATAGAATGATTCTGGATATCAGATCTAATACAAGTGTTCCTTTTGGTAAGTTTCACCCATAATGCGTGTGTATTTTTTAAAAATACCATAGCAGTCAAAAGAATGCCCATATAAAATAGTTAACAATGATGTTTGTCAGCGTGAAGATATGTATTCCTACATCAAATTTGGTTATCCTGGTGAAATTAATCGCGTTGAAGACGAACGCATTTAAATTCGACATGCTAGTTCCATTTTCTATTGATTTTGTTGTTCATTTGATTAACGGCATATATAGGTCATTAATGCCAGAATTTATTTTTCTCGGGAAGTTTGATAATAAATATATGTTATTCTACTTTAACAAGAATATACATTTGGGGTCAACACATTTTTTCATTAAGGGTGCTTGGCAATATTTAAATAACAAGCACTGGTCCGGGACATAAAGTACATAAGCCGTTTTTTGTTCATATACAAACGTGGACATAATTACTAGAGATGACGATTTTGTTTTATGTTTTTAAATCTATACTTTGGAATACAAATTGACTTTTAAAAACGTAGGATGTTATATTAATTAATGTCACGAAAGTTCACCTTGATTGTTTGGTTTTGTTTACCGTCATATCAACAGCACTATGTGTTATTTAATTCCGAAATCTAAATATTTTTTAACACAATTTCATAGCTTCAACTACAGATAAAATATATTGCTGATTGTGTATTGTCAGTGATTTTATATAAAAGTTTTTTTTGGTATTCTTACTATTAAAATGTATTTTTCTACTTTTATAGTGTTTCTATGGGGGGGGGGTCATTATTAGCCCATAACTGGGACCTTTACTACTATGCGGAATAATGGTGAAGCTGGGGAAAACAACAATTAAGATATGGTTCCAGACTCCTCAAACCTCCAAACTCCAAATCGGAGGTCTCGCTGCCGGATGTAGTATATCGTCATACCCCGGACACTTTCTATCAAGTAAGAAACTTTTAAAAAGTATTTTTACGAAAAGATCATTTTGCTGTTATTGTTATATCAAGGGAAAAGATTTGTAGATCATTTTGTTACATATTCTTCTTCAGAAGAAAATAACCTATCAATAACCATTTTATTTATCGCTTCGCTAACATATGCTATTCTTAATTGCAAACGTTATGCATTTTCATATTCGAAAGGAAGAAACATTTTAGAAAAGGCGTTTCGATAAAAAAAAAGTCAGAATCAAAATCATATGTCCTCTTTTTTCCACGGGTAGGCGCAGAAAAATATTCATTGTGTGTAAATAGCCAGGAGGCTTTTCTTGCCAGAAATCAATACTGGCAATGACAGAGTGTACAATGGCCATACCATACATCGCAATTATTTGAGTAGAAAGTCCTGATAGATTGATGGAAGCCGAGGACATACTAACAGCGTCGAACAGAACGTCCATTGTGTCAATTGAGTATTGCTGGCCGTGAGAATCAAAGTTTATTTCATTATGCGAAATATGGACATTGAAAGAATAAGGAATAAGGACAAAATATGTCTGTCGGCCGAACAAAAGAGAAGTGAAAATGGCCGTTAAAGAAGAAACACAGTAAATAAAGGCCTGTTAAATGACGCTTTTAAATTCCCAATAATTTAGTGAAAATAATTTCATGATTCAATCTGTCTGCATTGAAAGTATTCAACACAAAGTCATCAAGCAAACTTGCAACTATAAGTTTTCATGATTCAGGCGATTCTCAGAAATGCAGCGCTTGAGGGGTAATTCTGTAAGAACTTTTTCTACAGCTTCTATATATATTCTAGTTTAGTAATAGCAAAAAGGAGGGACTGTAGTGTGTCATGCGTAGTGTTTGAGTTATTTTTACAGTAGGTTTCACTGTGTACAAGGCCTGGAGGCCACTCCTGGTAGAGGTTTAAGTTACGTTTCTATATCTAAGAGGGTAAAATATAAATCGACTCTAGAATTAAACAGAATAAGTTTGTAGTGATCTGACAAACATACTCTTGGGTGTCGGTTTCCATAAGGCAGTGATTTGCGAGAAGAATTTGTTTGAGTAGAATCTCCTTCTTGTCGTTGGAATACGAATATAATGTGGGAGGTTTGTAAATATTTAAGTAGCATGGCGTGTGTTAGCCGTGAAGATTTGACCTGGTGGAACCAGGAGATGCAGTTCGTCTGAGCATTCTCCATAGTAGTCAGTAAGTTTTAATGTTTAATTAGCATTTGACGCACGTAAAGAAAAACAAGTACATCTAAAATATTTTCACGGATGGCTTGATTGTTGGTGGTTTTTGTTTAGCAGCTTATCAGATTGGTTAATTCATTGCGAAATCTGAATATTTCTAAACAGCATTATTTTATTTTTGGAAATAATAATTGGTTAGTGGTGAAGTAATTAACACAAACCTGGGGAGAGAAGGTGTGGTTTGATACATTTCCTGAGGGCATCTGAGCGTACTGAATATATCGACCTCGGCTTTCCGGTTACAAATTCCGAGATCTAATCTATTACACCGACCGCACCTCCAACATTAGAACGCCTGGTATCCCTATGTGAACAGCCACCTATATACTGAGCAAACTCAATGTTGCCTAATTTCTGTGATAGTACATGAATTTTCCACCTTTCGTCGAATGCGACTTGTTGGAAAATATTATGCTACAATGCTAATGTTAGTTTAGGAAAGACATGATAAGCCACGCCCTGCAGGAACGTGGTACATGGGTGAAGAAGAACATATATATATATATATATATATATATATATATATATATATATATATATATATATATATATATATATATATATTGTTTAAGATGCACAATGTATATATATATATATATATATATATTAGTGACAACTTGTACATGCTTGTTTGTGAAAGAGTGTATGTCAGTTAACTTGATTTATTTATATTTAATTACGAATTTGATTGAAGGAGAAAATAAGACAAGATTTATGGCAGGAGACGACATGTTGTCTCCTAGCAACGAGTTTTCCTTCAGAAACTAGATTATCTCTCTCCCCCTATCTTTGTTTTCTGATAGCCTACCATGCACCAAGGACCACCATTAAGCGGCATGTGTATTTCTCGGCCGGAAATTAGAAATCTGTTCTAAAGTTTGCAATGTCGAAATTTAACCAACGTACAAATCGATTGTGACGCCATATAACATGAATGACATCACATCAGCCGAATGGCGGTAACATTCGAAGTAAACAGAAATATGAAGACTTGAATCTGATTTTAAAGCAAAAAAAATGTTTTCGCTTTGTCCTCCGAAATATGGGTGAATGAAATAGACACTTTTAAAGAGGCTAGTCAATAGAAAGAGAAAGGAAAACATATCGCGCTCTTATAAATGAGAAAGATTCATAAAGATTTCAGTAAAAGAAAGAAATTGCTTTTGTTTCTGTTGTTTGTTGAGAGTATACAAGTTTGAAATGACTGCTATTTATAAATTCTAATTAACTTTGTGTTCGGTACAATGAATTTAAATATAACTGAAAGATAATTTCTGGCAAAGTGTTTATCATATATATGAAGTAATGTATATTTAACTGCATTGATGAAGCAGCATTTACAAAGAAATTCAAGTGCCAATCCATATTTTGACGTGGATGTCGCAACCTTTCCTTCGTTCTTTGCAACCAGTTATCTTTGTTTAATTTTTATAGCGGCATATGTGCAATTTAATACACAAATATAAGTATTTGAACATTATTTCATCACTTGAACTATATAAGTTTTGAATGTCAATGTGTTAGTCATTTTACTAGTAAAATTTATTACTGGTCATTATACATTGTACGATAAAATGTATTGCTGGTCATTTTACCATAAATATGCATTGTTTGTAATTATCTTTTTTATAAAAAAATGTACTGGTTGTATTTTTATACTTTCATTTTTTTCTTTTTTGGTGGGTGGTTGTATGGGGATTGAATATTTGTCCAAATCTAGGGCCATAACACGTGTTACTAACCTGGGTCAGGGTGGACTTGGAGAAACAACAATAAAGTGGTTGTTGGATGCTCTTCAGAAGCCTCCAATCTCACGATCAGATGCCGTACTGTCGTCTCTAGTTTATTGTCAAACCAGGGACTAAAATTGTGCATAAGATAAACAGCCGATCGACATCACGTGCTCAGAATAAAAAATCGTACCTAAACATATAAATATGTTTGCTTAAGAAAGAGGGAGCATCTTTATGTAATTGCACAAATTTACAGACACAAACGCACGCAAACACACACAAGCACACACACACACATATATATATATATACATATGTAATATATATATTATAATTTTATAAAATTACTTATTCATATATATATATATATATGTATGTATGTATGTATTTTTATATATATATATATATATATATATATATATATATATATATATATATATATATATATATATGTACTCCCACGAAATTTAAAAAAAAAATGAAAATCATTATTGAAGAATTAAATTTTACCTTTTAATTAATGCGAAATGAATAAATTGACTATTTCCAGTACGTAAATATTGTCGTTTATCTAAAATAAACTTATATAGATTGGTACCTCAACTTCTTGCTCGATTTCTTCGTACAAGCGGACATTTTATTAATTTTAAGAAATTTGTAAACAAAACAAAATTTCCGTTTTAAAAATCTTCCAAAATCAACATATATATATATATATATATATATATATATATATATGAAAGTGAACAAAGAAGTCAACAGTTAGAGCCGACAGTCTGTTTCATGCTAGATACAATCGTCAGTCAGACTGTCGGCTCTAACGTTTGACATCTATGTTCACTTTTATATTTACACACGCTCTATCTCTGATATTGAGCACTTTATCCCATAAATATAGCACACTGTAAGATTACATTTCTTCATATATATATATATATATATATATATATATATATATATATATATATATATATATATATATATATCATGTTATCTGAGTAAAAGTAGCAAATTTAATGTTAATTTGATTTGAATTTCAATAAACATCTCTTACTTATAAAATTAAATCGTAATGTACAAACATTTATTAACGACAGTTTCTGGTTGTCTTTTATTTTATCGACGTATCGATAAATCCCTAGGTTATGGCTAGTATGGATGACCCAAATTGTCATAAATTTCCGAAATTTAACGGAACATGTTGTTTTTCATTTTTAACTACATAGCAATCATTACAAATTAACTTATTTTCAGCTGTTATCTAATATTTTATTGAATTTATGTTACATTTGAAGATGCTTTATGAAAAGGAAATTAAAATACTTTAATTTTTTAAAAATTAATTTGAAAATTTAATAACAGATGAAATTAAAATAAAGATAAGTATGCAATACAATTAATTGATATTGATTTTGTATAATAATTAAAATATTCTTTAATTATGAATAATTAATATATTTTAATTAACATTAGCTAAAAATCATTTTCCTTCTCTCTTCAATCCAAGCACATGACATTTTTCATAATAATGCCTTCTTGAGGCTACCATAGATCGAAAAAAATGGAAGGATTAATGTAAAATAATAATAAAAAAATGATTGTATGAATACAATAATAAAACGACGTTTATTACGCATTCCAATTTTGTATTCGTAAATTTCGTTTCCACCTAATTACAATATCACATAAAGGAAATAAATTAATGCAATATTTTAAACTTTTTAAAAAAAAAATATTATAAAGTACGAGGGTCATTCAATAAATAAGGTGAAATTTTATGTATGAGGACTTCTAATACAGATAGGAGCATACTCTTTCTATCTTATGTTTTTTTTAACTTCTTTTTGACATGGATTTAATTTCTTTTGCAGATTAAAAAAACTTTGAGAGTTTTCGCGATTAACAAAGATGGCAGACGAAGAAGCATGCGCCAGGATTGAACAGCGGTCAGTTATCAAGTTTTTGGCTGCTGAAAGGTGCAAACCAGTTGAAATTCATAGGCGAACGTCAACTGTGTATGGTGCCACATGTTTCAGCCAAAGAAATGTCTACAAGTGGGCTAAATTGTTTAAAGAAGGACGGAGCAGTGTTGAGCATGAAGACAGGCCTGGGAGGCCTACCGAAATGAAGTCTCCTGAGGTGATCGAATCAGTCAATGACCTCATTCAATCTGACAGAAGGGTGACAGTGGATGACATTGCAAGGACTTTGAGCTTATCTGTTGGGACAAACGCAGGGGTCATCAGTCAGAAGGAGTCATCTCGCATCATGACAACGCAAGGTCTCACACAACGGTGCAGACCATCAACGAGCTGGGCTGGGAACTGCTCCCTCATCCCCTAACAGCCCAGATCTTGCCCCTTCAGACTTTCACCCTGTTTGGTCCCTTGAAAGCGTTCACGAGAGACACGAATTTTAAAAGTGACGATGAAGTCAAAAGTGTTGTGAACGACTGGCTGAAACATCAGTCCAAAAATTTTTACGCTGAGGGAATACGTAAGCTTGTGCACAGATGGGAAAAGTGTGTGACAGTTCTGGGAGACTACTTTGAAAAAATATTTAAAAAAAGTAAGCTTCTATCTGTATTAGAAGTCCTTATACCGAAAAATTCACCTTATTTATTGAATGACCCTCGTATAATAATAAAAAAATTTAAAAATGAAAAAAAAATTGTAGTATTTCATTATTCAACGAAAAGAATTTATTTAAACAATAGTGTTCTTATTATAACATATTTAGAGAAGCAATTAAAATAGTTTCTATTTAAATAACGTTATAGTTTGATTACATTTCTTACTTTACCATTTGGAGTAGATTTTCAGTGGAAAAAGTGAAAGTCTGAAAAAGAAAATTGGAGCATTTATATTCTCCATGGTGCCCTATTTTTAACTATTAAAAGAACTTCTGGAAAGAAAAGATAAATTCGCTAAATTTCATGAAATTTAATACATGGGGAGACCATATTTGAAAAAATATTTTTATCATGATTTTCTAAAACAAAACAATAAAAAAATAATTGAATTCATCTGTGAATAAATCCTGAATGTTTTATTAAAATCCGACAATTATTTGATTTGCATTAATTTAAAATTTAATGTCTTTTACACCGGAAAAGTGCAATAAACTCGCACCATATTTTTTAAAAATAATTAAAAATTAAGTTGGGTATAATTCAAAATTATACCCAACACACACACACACACACACACACACACACACACACACACACACACACACACACACACACACACACACTAATACACTAATTACTACTCGACAACACAACTATCCTACACCATGAAAACAATAAATTAAATTAAAATACTAAAACCAATTCATATAAAAAAATTAAAGCCGGCACTGAACAGGATAAACCATGTATATTGCAGTAATTCTCTGAAATGCCTGTAAATGAACAGTTTTTTCACGATTTAATGCGCGGGTAACCATGACATTATAGCCTAGAGAGAAAAAAAATGGATAATTTTTACGTTCTAATGTACACTGTGCACATTGTCAACAGTTTTACATTTAAAAGCATAATAAAAAATTACTGTAATGGATAACAACGTACAACTTTGTATAAATAATTCTATTAATGAATAACGTATAGTTTTGCATTACTTTCACCCTTGAAGATGAACTTGGAAAAAGATCGAAAGTACTTGGGAAATTAAAATAAAGAAATTGAAACAGATATAGCATATTTCTCTCATCCTTGAACGTAAATACATGGAAGGTTATTCATGAGTATGAACGGATTTTTTACAAATTCGCAGACAATGTCTCCATCTGTCTATATTTCTGAGATGAGGTATTATGTACATTATTTACATTATTCGAACTGTTGTGCTCATCATTGTCACTATGTTTATTACAACGTTTCGGCCGTTGTACGCTCCGGCCTTTTTCGGGTGGTTGAAATGTCGAACTGAACCCTTTATTTCGCTGGTAGACCGTTCTATTTCCATGTATAATGGATGTCAGTTATCAGCTATCTCTTGTTAATTTCAAACATATGGAACATTACTTGTTAAAAATATTTGAATGATATATAATAGAAGAAATGGAACCAAATCATAGAAGTAGTAATGGAACTAAGTAGAAATCATAGAAGTAGAAATGGAACCAAATCATAGAAGTAGTAAATAAAAAAAGATAACTTTACTATTCCAAACGGTTTTCCTACAAATTTGAAAACTGTGCACTTATCCATAAAAAAATATTGATCCAATCAATAAATAAAAAAATAAATTAATAAAATTATTATTATCATTATTATTATTATTATTATTATTATTATTATTATTAAATGTTCACTGGTCACAATAAGAAATATTTCTTTTTCTTCCGCCAATAGAATCAGCGTAAACAAATATTTTATCCTTTAACGTAAGCCTATGATAAATTGTTCATTTGACAGGAATCCATTCTACGTGCGTCTCTAAGAAACGCATTTAGCGAATATGTAAGATGATATAAATCTCTATTTATGGATATAATGTACTTTGAATAATACCGATCCGTTTTGCTTGTGAAATGAAAGATCGTGAAAAACTAATATGCATATAATCTAATCCCAGTTTTTGGGGGCTGCTGCCATGTATCCAGGGTAGTTGTTACGTTGTAGGGTACTATTAATGCAGACCAATTCTTAATCTAATGTCTCTGGGTCGCCACATGACTTTTGCTCGGTGTTGTAAGCAGCGGACGATCTCTTTCTTTATGCTGCATGGATGGTGGCAGTTGAAATTGAGGTACTGTCCAGTGAATGTCGGTTTACGGTATACAGATGACTTGAATCCATGCTCTGTTCGAGATATTAGAACATCCAGGAATGGGAGGGTGTTAATTTTTTCTCCATTGTGAACTGTATCAAAGGTCTTATTGAGTTCATGTGGTCTAGTAGAACCTGAACATCTTCCTGGTGTGTCCAGAGTATAAAGGTGTCATCTACGTACCTTAACCATATAGTTGGCTATAGAGATATAGATTCTGATGCCATCTCCTCAAAGTATTCCATGTATATATTCGCCATTGCTGGTGATAATGAGGAGCCCATTGCTAAGCCCTCATCTTGTCGATATATGTGTTATGCCATTCCAAATTGTGTTGTTTGTGTACAGAAAGTCAACATCTCCATCAGGTTATCTATTGGAATACTGGTTCGTACTTCTAGGGATGAGTCAGAGGCCAATCTGTCTCTGACTACTGAGAGTGCCTCCTCCGTGGGTACCTTGGTGAACAAACTCACCATGTCCAAGCTCACGATCTGGTTGGAAATGATGGGAGCATCTTTGATTATTTCCACGAAGTGGGCGGAGTTTCGGACATATGAAGGAGACTTTCCGATCAATGTGTCAATTATATCTACAAGGAAGCGACTCAGAGGGTGGCACACACAGCCTTGACAACTAACACTCGGCCTGAGCGGAATACTGTCTTTGTGAATCTTAGGGACACCGTATATGTGAGGTAGTTTGGTGTAACTCTGCGATAACTGTCTTAGGTGTGAAGTGATCCTTGTTCTTGGTTAGTATCTGTGACAGTTTGCGTTCCGTTTTCATAGTAGGATCCCTTTTTACTTTGCTGTAGCTACCCTTGCTAATGGTGTCTGTGTATGAATTTCTGGTAAAGCGGCGAAAGCTAGCTGGCAAAATAGTATCACGCTTAAATTGATGCAATTGAGTCTCTAGGAAGAATAGTTCATCAGGAAACTTTCCCTGAAAATATTTGCAGAACAGACAGGAGGAACTCGCGTCACATCGTCGGGATTCTACCACTATGCCTGGTTAGGAAGGATTATATTACTGCTTTATTAACGCAATTGTTGGTGACTAATTTATTGATTAAATATCTGGTAGATATATTTGTTGAAATTCTTTGAAATGCTATGACGTCTTCCAAGCTCCGAATCCAGTGAATTTCTAAATCCAATAGAACAATGTCGGTCCACATATCCGTGTAAGTCTGGAAAGGGTCCCATCACCAGCGGGATATTACTAAGATTGTCTGGATGGTTATCTAAGAAAGATGGAGCGCCATATAGAGTCTAATCTTTTACTAAAATATTTGTCTTCGCATATAAACACATGTATGTTCATTGATTCCGTAAATATTCGTTGCAATTCAGTGTATGTCTATGTGTCTGAGATGAGGTTATGTAACTATTCACATACATTTTTTTCGAACACATGGCTCAGTGTATGAAAGCATTGGTTGTAGTAATCCCGTCACTCGAGCCTAAGAGTTGTGAGTTCAGTACCTGACCACAGCAGAGATGAACAAAACTTGGAGGGTTGTGTTACTAAATTGAAATAACTAAAACTGAGACATCCGTTGTAACGTGAACAATCTAACCCGGTGGACGAAATAGTTGGGACGACAATGAGCTTTTAAGGTGATAAAGATATTTCTATACTATATGTGTACAGATGGTTTTCAAAAATCAAGAGTAGAAAATAAGATCTGCCTTCGTCAGTTTTTTTTTTTTTTTTTTCAAAAGGAATAAAATATGGTATTCATTCACTTGAGGGGCATAAAAACAAGAGCGAAAAATATGCATTTAGTACAATTAAACGGTAGTAGAACGGACAATGGTACACAGCGAACCAAATAAATGCTGAAAACACGGAAAGTGCTTGTACCGCTGACGTCACACGAATTATTGAACTTGCGAATTTAACAGCGCCGCAGAAGTAGAAAACTACCGACGCAGTTTATGCTAGATTTGTGTCCAAATATTTTTCCCGTATAGATTATTGATAGTGCTATTATGAGGATGATCAAAACGCTGCAGATGAATAATGAGGTCACATACCGAGGTTGATATAATCAAATTTCAGCCATCTCAAAATATATACCTTCCAGGTTGAATATACTGCACAATCGCCTCTTTCAGAGTCCGACAGCGAAAATAAGAAACACTTTCCCGAACTCAGCTCGATACCACTGAATTACTAATGACCAAGTCGCCATAGGCAATGATGATGTTTATGATAGAAATCGTTTAAAGATATAGAATTACAGTTTATTCGGTTTGGTAGATTATTGTACGACGCTTATGTGAAGGATTAAAAACTACGATATGAGCAACCAACAACATATGAACGTTTGATGGAGCTGATATCATAGCTAAAAGTACTGTTAATACGTGGTTCAATAGGTGTGGATAATGGCAACAAGACAGGGACCGTTCTCACAGAACTACTGTCTATTATGATGGCCAAATGGAAGTGCTGTCTAAAAATAATCCTGTTTACAATGCACAATACATGACAGAGATAATCTATCACATTTGAGACATATGGAGATATTTGTATGGGAGTATCGTCAAGTTATATTTAGCCCCCCCCCCAAGGGTTACATGTGGCACAAGGCCGGGTTTAATGTGGGTTTCCGATCCCGTAGGCTCGGCCAAAAATATTCCCTATTGGAACCCGTAAGAACGGGTTCAGGGATAGTCTACCACCCAGAACGAGACTCAGCCTTCGGCATAGCCTCTTTCGGGTTCCTCTCTGCCCGAAGTTCGACCAAATAACTAGACGCGGGGGCGAGTTGGGAGTATCGTCAAGTTGTTTGCGTACATCACGAGTTAATATAAAATAATTAGTTGACCACTATCGAGTAAATGAAGACTGTACATCTTGGAAAGGATCATGCATCTTGCAAACAGCAGGACTAGTGTTAAGGGATGACAATAAAAAAAAGACTTGTAATAAGTGAGAGAAAACGCATCCTATAAAGACATTCAATATCATCAACAACAAAAAGAGGTAACTGATGGAAATCGAAGACACGATGATGATAAAACGAAAACGTTAACCTTAAACATCGCTTCGAACAAAATGTTAGGAAAAGAAAGATTCTGAATTCAGACAGTGTGAGCATGGTACTGGCAAATTCGCTTATAGGACCGAGTTTCGTGAGAGAAAAAAGCAGCAAATGCTGGAGTACGGAAACTCTGTCGCTGTTCTCCGGAGCCTAATGACACTATGAGTAGAAAGAAACAACGTACTCACGTGAATATTTCTTATGATGACGAGCATTGGGATTTGATGGAAGGTAGAGCTGTAGAAAATTGACACTTTCAAAAATGATCAATGCAAAGCAAAGAGAATAATCGTAGTTAGAATGAGGTAACAAAGGAATGGCGATATTTATAATTGTAAAGCGTTCTATGTTACATGTATGTGTGTATATTTTCACAGACACACACAAACACAAATGCACACACACATTATATATATATATATATATATATATATATATATATATATATATATATATATATGTATATATATGTATATATATATATATATATATATAGAGAGAGAGAGAGAGAGAGAGAAAGAGAGAGATCATCATCATAAGGCCAATGCGGGACAAGCATACGCAGTAATTACAGTTGAAGTTCAGGACTTGATGACATACAATACTTCCTGCTCTGCCTCCGTGGTTGAGTATATATATATATATATATATATATATATATATATATATATATATATATATATATATATATATATGTATATATATATATATATATATATCGGACAAAAAAGTACTATTCTGAAAATTTCGATTAGAAATACGAAAGGAAATACGTAATATACTATTACACTCATAAACATACAGGCATGCACATATCTTCTAACTCTCGCACAGGAACAAATATTGACACATCTATCTATCTATCTATCTCTCTCTCTCTCTCTCTCTCTCTATATATATATATATATATATATATATATATATTTATAAACATATATATATATATATTTCTCTCTCAGTAAATATATATATATATATATATATATATATATATATATATATATATATATATATATATATATATATATATATATATATAGCATAATGAGAGGCCACGTATACTTTCTTGATATGTATATAATATCTGGATAAAATAAATGAAACAAAATTGGGTGTTTTTTTATGAAAGTATTTATTTCTGTTTTTTTGTATATATTTACTTATTTAATATTTCAGACCACCTAGGTCTTTCCTCAGAAATCAAATGAGATACTGTGTTTGTGTGTTTGTTTACAGCGTTTGTTTACAGCGTTTGTCGTGAAGCGTGCATGTCACGTGATGTGCAATGCGACTTTGTTTGAATTTTTGGCGGATGACTAATGATAGTGTCTTAAATGTTGTTTAAAAGGTTTTTTGACCATAACTCAAGAAATATTTCTCAAAATATTTTTAACTGTTGAAATATTTATGTAGATTTAAAATATCCACGTGTTTGTTTACCCTTAGTTTATATGTGTCTAATTTTAGAAGAAGAAAAAAAGAAAAATACTGAATTCTAAAATTAGTCACATATAAACTAAGGGTAAACAAACAAATATTTCTTGAGTTATGGTCAAAAAACCTTTTAAACAACATTTAAGACACTATCATTAGTCATCCGCCAAAAAATCAAACAAAGTCGCATTACACATCACGTGACATGCACGCTTCACGACAAACGCTGTAAACAAACGCTGTAAACAAACACACAAACACAGTATCTCATTTGATTTCTGAGGAAAGACCTAGGTGGTCTGAAATATTAAATAAGTAAATATATACAAAAACACAGAAATAAATACTTTCATAAAAAAAACACCCAATTTTGTTTCATTTACTTTATCCCGATATTATATATATATATATATATATATATATATATATATATATATATATATATATATATATATATATATATATGTATATATATATATGTATATGAATGTTTCTATATGATTATCTCTATGGTCATATGTTTGAAAATTTATATGCATATATATGATTATGTGAATATATATATATATATATATATATATATATATATATATATATATATATATAGATAGATAGATAGATATATGTGTCCGTGAATGATTATGTATATATGCGCATATATATATATATATATATATATATATATATATATATATATATATATATATATATATATATATATATATATATACATATATATATATTATTATTATTATTATTATTACTATTATTAATGGATTATACGGAATACTGTCAGATAAAAAATAAATCCATTAACTCTTTGGAAATCTGTTTAAGTTTCAGATAAGAATTTTAACAGATATGATTTTTTGCTACAATCAACATGTATGAGTAAGACTTTTCTTTTTAAATTTTAAAACTGAGTCTTTCTAATCTGTGACGTTCTTAGTAGCCGATGCTACTCCTACATCGTGAAATGCAGTTTCGATCCCCGCACCAGAGAATAATTTCTTTATTATGATGTCTCAGTGCCCATAGCATTGGAATGAATACATATGCGTTAAAATAAGATCGGTACGTATGTTTCAAATAAATGTATCCCCATAACAATAAATACGACAGATTATATGTATGATTAATTTCAGTTTAACTTTATTTATTTCGGTACAAATTTGCACTATCAATCGTTTTCGATATTGATGGAGAAATTTAAACAAGCTTTCCATTCTTGAAACTCTAATCATTATCACATATTCTGTCATAGTTTTTCCACGTACAACTTGAGCAGGAATAGTTCAATTGACATAAAACAGAAAACATATTCTTTTGATGACATTTCACTATTTGTTCGTTTCAAATAGAATATATTAATTATATAAATCGTCCTCGTATTCTTTTACTTATGATCTAACCACTGTATTTCTTTTGTAATAAACTATTATTTTTGAATGAATATTCATTACATCAAATAAAAATCTAATTCTGTAAATATGGTTGGCTGTTATGACTGACCATTCAACAATAACTGAACCCGGCAAGCTTGGCCTGAAAGGAGACAGCTGTATTCATGTCTGGCTGGATCGGTAATCTAAAAATGGTCCTATTAAAAAAATAGTCAATATATACATTTATGGCAGTTCGAAATTCACAACCAATGTCTGCATACTAAACGGAAAAGTGAAATATGACTTGGCATGGAACTTCGTGGTCCGAAAGTCTTAACACCACACACCAAAAATTAACGAGAAATATAGAACAAGCAAACTGAACTAGATTCAGTTTCATTGATGCTGTCATCCATCGATATGGTCTGTACGAACACCATTTTTGTGTCAGCCATCTGAAATAGAAAATTGTATAGGCGTAACAAGATATTTCGGACCATCCTGTAGCTTGTTTTGACACCACACTCAAGCGTATTCATGAAGGAATATGCGAGATCAAATGAAAAACATTTACAAAAAAAAAACAAAAAAACTAATTTCTATAAACTGAATAGAAAATCGAATAGAATCCCAGAAGACACAACAGTTATCGTATAACGGGAAGCGACGCTATTATATAAACATTTCACAAGATAAATAAGTGGCAAAAATATCAGATTTATTGCATATACTTGACTAAGGCGGGTAAACTTAGACGCTTTATGTAAGAGCATGACGCATTGACTTTTAAACAAAAATATATAAAAGACGTAGATTTTTATAAAACTGTATGTTAATAATATGAAATAAAAATCTGCTAAAGCGGTGAATTCAACTTATGAGACTGGAAATAGGTGAAGATTGTTTGAGCAAGCTGACCCACTGTGAATTGTTCAAACTAGAATATTTAAACACGGTGATGTTCTACATGATCAGAGGTCTTGCTGTTGGATGTAGTTTATCGTCTTACCCAGGACGCGGATGTAGTTTATCTTCTTACCCAGGACGGAGTATAGGTAATAGTAGTATATTATTATTATTATTATTATTATTATTATTATTATTATTATTATTATTATTATCATTAGTAGTAGTAGTAGTAGTAGTAGTAGTAGTAGTAGTAGTAGCGGCGTATAAGTTAGTGAGATTCATATGGAATTCTTTATTGACAATCACTATAACCTGACATCACAGTTCCTTCAGAGTTTCAAAGAAATCTCTTAATCTACGGCAGGTATATACGAGCCTTCATTGCGCCCAAATACACTACAGTGTCGTTTTAGAATTGTCTCCATTGCAGTATATTTTTTTTTCTTTTTATGTGTCATGTCAATTCAGGACAGAGGCGAAAATGGCTCACGACATCTCCCTATCCCTTGCAGCTCTCAAAAAGTATCTTCCCTCTGCTTCCTCCCCAAGACAACGTCCTGTCATCCACTTGCTTTTAATCCCGCCATGTCACGCCCTTTTTTCCTTTGTCTCACTATTCATCTATTCAACCCATGTGTATCAGATTCTCCAGCCGCACTTTCCTACTTACCTATCCCAGAAACTTCAGCTTTCTCTTCCTGATATTAAGTATAAGCCTCATCCTTGTTTGCAACCTCTTTAAGACCTCATCCTTGCTCACGCGCTCGATCCATGATATCCTTAGCATCATTCTGGAGAACCACATCACCGTCGCCTCGAATCTCTTCTTCATTTTCGAGGAAATCGTCCAACATTCGTTGCCGTAAAGAAAGACAGATGTTACGTAACAGCTCAGTTTTCTTTTCTTTGTTACCAAATAATTATTTCTGTCTCGTTATATTCTATCCAGCTTTTGGGATGTATTCTTGGCCATCCCAATACATCTACAGATCTCAGTGTTGCACTTACCGTCCTCTGTCAAGACGCTATCGAGATATTTAATCTTCCGCGTTTCCTTGATTCTAGCGTTCCCGCCCTCAAATCGACTTTTGGGCTCTTCCTCTTACTGATGACCATGCATTCTGTCTGTATTTTATGCTCAGTCCTTTCTTCTCACTCTTCGTCGTTACCTTCTGTAGGACATTTTTAATTTCTTTTCCGTGTCTGCAATCAGCACTGTGTCATCTGCGTATCTTATGTTGTTAAGAATGTGACTGCCAATGCGAAATCCTGGTAGGTTTTCCAATTATCTCAGAATTTCCTCGCTGTATAGGTTGAACAGGTCGTGTAAGAAGACGCATCCTTGCCCTACGCCACTTTTTTATATTCACTGAACTCTTTCCCTGTGCGTATGCATGCTGTTTGTTGCCAGTGTAGGTTCTTGATTATTATGATATCTTTCCCGAATATATCAATGTTGCTGAGCATTTCCGTCAGATGCTTGCGGTGTTACTTTTTAACGTTATCATCCGTCATGGAGTAAAACTCAGAAATATACTATAAATGACACACTATCGGATTTTGGAGTCGATAAGTTAAATCTAGACGCAATTTCCTACCATTTAACCTTGTTTCTGCTTTGGTTGGTTGACTCATCATTCATAGCAGTGAAACACATAATTACTGTCCGAATACGTTCAAATATATTACTTGCTGGAGTAAAGGGGTACTATTTTTGGCCTTGTACGGAAGATTTTCCATTACATCTCCCTTGTATGTATTGCAGATTAAAATTATATATTGATTCTGTAGGACATTCACGCAATTACATGAAATCAAATACCCGACAGAAACTTTTTTCAATATTCAAATGAAAACAAAAGAGATCGAAAAACTCAACCAAATTATAGAAGGAGGAATTTATTTGGCGAATCTCTGGAAAAAGAAAAGTTTATTTGGCAGAAATTCAAATACTGTTTGTTATATTCAATTGTTATCGATATTTTTTTTCCTGCATATAGATTATGTAGAAATGATCGTAAGTCATAGATGCCTTTTCTCACCGGCTTTATCGAACCATGTACACAGAGGCGTTCGTTAGAGATTTGGGAATAGTAATACAGTTTATTATTGGTGAAAAGAATATTGACAACATTAGATACGACGATGATAACATTTTGTTCGCAAATACAGGGAGAAAACTACAGACAGTACTGGTACATGCCGGACATGAAAATGATAAATAATATAAACCTGCTGTAAGAAGATGTAATATGGGGTTGTTAACAAGTGACTGATTTCTATAAGTCTGTAATGATTACTTAAGTTCTTAATGTTATTATCTGTTTTCGAGATAGTTCGAGAAGCAAAAGACGAATTCCAACATCAAGGAATTACATAAATATACAAATCCTTTCAAGTTTACATATTTACATTTCTTTGAAAGTGTATATAAGCGGAGGGACATTTGACACAGTAATCCGAAGAAGTATTGAAATAGAGTTTGATGTCTTCCAAATTGTATTACTGATAATAAAATATCCTTTGTTATGTAGGATGATTTGGCTTCTTCTCATTAGTAGTGAGTGAAATGTCAAAAATATTTTTTTTCTTAAAACATTTTTTCAGTAATAAGAAATCTTAACACCTTCCACGCTAATTATCTGCGAAAAAAGTTTCATTTTCCGACGAATTTTTTTAAAAATTTGTTTTTAATATAATAAGAAACTGGGGTACTTTGAAGTACATGAGCACTGACTAATACTTTTACCAGACGTATGATTTGCAAATGAAATCATTTCATTCTAAGAAGGACATAAAACGAATCAAGATCTACATATAAAATGTCTGTCACTGGTATTTGAACGTTAAGTTTTGGACAATGTTTATGTTTTATTTTTTATATGACTGTAAAAGACGCTTTCTGTAAAAACGTATATACACATATATATATATAGGTTACTTCCAGTAAGAAAGCGTAAGTCCAGTATTAGTTCTTCTATTCGTTTCTAATGTTGTCTTCACGTACTTTTTATGGGGAGGGATGTATTCTTATATATCATTTAAAGCTGGCGTGAATATGTACATCTCATGACGGATGGGAGTGTTCCGAAGCTCCTGTATGGGGAACTGGCCACCGGGAAGAGGATACGTGGCCGAGCACATCTTCACTTTAAGGACGTCTACGAAATGACGATGGACATCGAGAGGTAAGTAAACGTCCCCAACGATCACTCACGATGGAGACGCTATTCACACCGAGTGCTGGAGTGGGAAGAGATGCATCGAAAGCTTTTCCGTCAGTGAGATGCGTGCTAGAAGGAAAGAAAACAGTAAGATTCATCAGCGAAGGGCGCCTACTCATGTATTGGTTGCAAAGTCTGACTATCCTGTGTGGGCCTGTATATGTATTACAGATGCTGCCCCTCCATCAATGGCTGAGGTATAACTCTTTGGGCGAAGAGAAACATATGCCATATAAAAATAGTTAAGAATGAACAACATATGGGTAGAGGAAATAATTTCGAAAACAAAATCCCCCTTACCAAAAAACAAAAATAAAAAAACAGTTTACTCGCAAACCATTTCTTTCTAGTAGTGGGTTCTTGATTCAAAATTTATTTAATATAATTTTACCTTTGATACGCATCTAATTTTTTGCTGGCTTACATTATTTCGTTTTTTTCTATATGCCAGATAAGGCTAGATAATTTCCTCAGAAAGGAGGCTCATACTTGAAAGGATACATATCAGTTTCTGTAGATGATTGAACTCGCTCACTTTACTTTTCAACAGAATTTGAATTGGGACAATTCGGGCCATCTACATGCATTTATTGAGCCTTCAAACTTCCTCAAATGTACAAGTTTTGATAAACTGTTGATATCCGCGCCTTTCTGTATATAAATTTGTGCAGCATAATAAATACTACATTGGTTTAATTAAGTCCGACAGAGTACGAAATGCGTCTGTTAGATATAGTTTTTCAACTTGTCTCTTTTCATTCATTTTGTCACTTACAGATACACTCCATCTTAGAATACATAGCTCCCCCATATATATATATATATATATATATATATATATATATATATATATATATATATATATATATATATATATGAAGACGAAAGCAAAACTCATCATAGCCGTTTCCAAAAGAGACAAAGTATGAAAGATTTATCAAGGCTACAGAGGGGGAAGTCTCTTTGCAAGATGGAACCGTCATTTAGCCAATACTTACTTATTACGATTTATGGCCTCATCATATATATATATATATATATATATATATATATATATATATATATATATATATATATATATATATATATATATATATATATATATATACACACATATATATATATATGTTTGTGTGTGTGTATGCGTGCGTGTTTGTGTGTGTGTTTGTGTTTGTGAGTGAGAGAGAGAGAGAGAGATAGAGAGAGAGTGTCTGAAGAATTATGTTATTCAGTCGCACAAAGCCATTTTTAAATATTGATATATCTTTCCAAGCGGATGTATCTCATCAATATTTACACCTAGACCTATTTACTCATTCTGTTATCAAAACTCTTGTGGCTTTTCAGGTGTAAATCATTCCGAAAAAAATTCAAAGATTTTCGAACTAAAATCTATAGTATCTCAATTTTACTTCTTTGCAGGCCATATCTAGATAAATCCCGTTTTTTCCTTATTGTCTAAATAAGAAAAAAAAAAACGAGATTAAAAATGGAATGACTTGGCCGATGTAGACTAGGGGTAACCGATTGAATACAGCTAAAGAAGTCTATTGTTTAGCTGATGTTCGATCAGTTAACCCCTACTCTACATCGGCCAATACATTCTATTAACCATGACTATGTTTACTATATGCCGTTAATTCTATAGATGTATTATAGATGCAACGAGGAACTCTTGAAGAAAGTGGGTAGAAAACTTTCGCGTGTTACATAGAAATAGAAAATTATATTTGACATACATAACGAGGAAGGAAAGACTTGGGCCTTTGGCATAAACACATACTGAAGCCAGTGTAGCAATGAAAATAATGAAAGAAACATTAATCAATCGTCTGTTGTCTAGTAAGAAATTCCTGAACCTAGAAATTGGGCTCTTAAAAGTATTATTTTTCTGATGTCAAAGAAGACTAGTTGCGACTTTCGTTATGTCAACGAATACTCGTTGTCACTGTTGTAATGCTCGTTTCATTAGAGACTTTGTAATCGCTGATGCAACTATAGTAATGCCGTTGAACAATACTAGTGGCAGACGCCTTCGAATATCATTCGCACTAATAGTACTTGCCCGATAATGCTCGCTCGAATAGTAATCCGTGTAGTGATCCGAATAGAGGAATATTATAGAGGATAGCAAAATTGTTATTGAGGAGAGAATAGAAGTTCAGATTCAAATAGTAATAGGAAATAAACTAGGAATAACGATCATTTGGACGTCACACCACTTCCTTCTTACGCTTTTCTTCTATGTTCACGTGGTCTACTTAATTCAAAGATGGGATCGCCTTGGTTTGTCATCTGGCGATCTATGGTAATGCTCAAGTGTCGGCACCGATACTTTATTCCTATATAACAATTATTTTACTATCTTGCAAGCTGCTGGCAATGATGAGTTCATTCTGTATATACATTTTTCATTAATTGATCTTTATATATTATTCTAAATATTAGAAGCATGTACATTGTTATGTGCTAGTAATTCATGTAAGTTGATGAGAAGATAATGGGTTCATATGAATAATATAAACATATGTCTTCATATATTAACGTAAATCTGGAAAAGTATAATCGCATTTTAGATAAATTTGATATAGACGAATTATAACAGAAATACAGATAATAAAGTTAAGAACCGAGGTAATCTTACTGAAATATAGAAAACAGTCTGCGCCAATATGCAAGCAAAGAAAAATAAATAACTCTGACTAAATGTCTGAGATGAGGTATTGTGAATATTTACAAAATTTACATTATTCGTGCTTTTGTTCTCATATATATTGTCGGACCGAAATTCCATACTATATCTCCTGCAGAAGGCGAGAGATTACATCGGCCGAAACGTTTTGAATTTGACAATGGAGATGAGAACACTAGTCTGAATAATGTAAATAATGTTAAAAAGATCTTCTATGATATGGACTATTTTGGAAATTGTTGTCGACCAGGGATTTCTTTCATAATTTTTGCGTAAAATCTTTATATTTCTTATTCTAAATTCTTAAATATAGGAAAGATATTATTATTATATATATCTCCTTTTCAGTATTTTACGCAAACTCTTACCGGAATCACGCATCCTACACAAGATATCCAACAAAAACACAATAAAAATCAGCTACAGTTGCACCAAGAACATGGCACAAATAATAAAAAAGCACAACAGGAAAATTATCAACAAACCACACGAACAAATTATACCGACGTGCAACTGCAGAATAAAGAACGAATGTCCCTTAAACGGTAATTGTTTACAAAATAACGTAATATACCAAGCCACGACAAAATCACCAGATAATGAAGAAAAAGTATAGATATGAGTAACTGAAGGACACTGGATAGAAAGGAATTATGTACACAAAACATCATTCACAAATAGTAAATATGCGAACAGCACAATTCTTTCTAAGTATATCTGGGAAATTAAAAAAAACAAAACGCACACCACACCAAAAATATCTAGAAAAATAAGGAAAAGATCATTAGCCTACAACAACCAATCAAAAACGTGCAAACTTTGCATGGAGGAAAATAGCTATCATTACATTCGCAGACCAAAAAAAATAATTAAATAAAAGATCTGAGCTCATCTCAAAATGCAGACATGAAAACAAATTTTTACAACGTTAATTAAAATTCTTAAACGGAAAATAAATAAATAAATAAAGTGACAATAAAATGAGCAAAATAAATTAACCCAAACAAATTACCAAATCATACCTGTTAGAATTGACGAAATAGAATAAAAATTAAGAAACAAAATCAATGAACCCAAATAAATAAAGTAAATAATAAACAAATTAGCAAATCATTATGACCAAAAATATTAGTTAGACTATAAAAATCAAACCAAAAATCGGACGAAAAAAATAGCTATAACTGTTATATAACGATAAGAGAAAAAAAGATACTAAGTTACTTAAAAATCGAAAAACGAAAAGAGAACATATACAGTATACCAAGTAAATAATAACAAGTAAAATAAATGGATCTAAATTCATCCAAATAAATAAATAAACTAACAAACCGATCCAGATAATCAATCCAAATAAATACATGAATTAATAAACAAATTAAAAACTGTTCCCGCCAAAATAATAGTTATAATAAACTAAAACAATCAACCCCAAAATTGAATAAATAAATTTAATTATCTTCCAAAACCTAAACAAAACTATTAAATAAGAGATATAAACAAATTTTTAATACGTTAATAAAAACACCGATTAAAAAAGAGTTTGGCATGCTAGTCTTCAGGGATAGGGTATTACAAAACGACTATTTGATTTAATTTAATCATTCCAATCAAATCGTAAAATGAAGGTCGTTTTGAACGGGAACGCCGCCAGATCCTCCATTATAAATGCGGGGAAACTCCAAGGTTTTTCCTGGGTCGTCCATTCTTTCTGATCTTCATTAATGATCTTCCTAATGTCTTCAGCTCTCAAGTTGGCACCTATGCTGATGACACTAACATTTACTCCTTTCTCAATAGTAAAGCTTGCACCGTTGACAAAGACAACCTAACTGCTGCTCTCGAAAATAACATTCAGTCAGTGGTTAACTGGGGGTAGGAAATGGCTTGTAAATTTTAATGCCGACAAAAAGAAATTGCTCTCATTTAGCCACCACCCTGCCCGCTATTTGCAAGTTTGATAGTAAACTCTAGAAGAATGTCTCTCTGAGCCTACTTAGCCTTACGATTTCGAATGAAGTGGAACAATTACATTGAATCATTAGCAGGATATGCTGCAAGAAAGTTAGAAAGTATCGTGCTAGAAGGTTTGTCTTGTCAGAGTCCATTCTACATATCTAAAAATCTACCATCCATCCTAGCATTGCTTGCTTCTGCCAAATCTCGTTAGGTACCCCAGCTGTTCATCTCGAGGTTCTTGGCAAATTCCAAAGAAGCATTTGCAATGTAATGGATCCTGACTTGGCATCTCGACTACAGTCACTTTCTCACAGACGTGATGTGGCTTCCCTAAGTATTTTACACACATAATTTTATGACAACTGGCCTGTCGAGCTTTGTTTAATCCCTGGTGCACTGCGTGCATAAATTTAAGCGTGCTACTAGACTAGCATCTAGGTCCCACCCTATTACCGTTGAAATAGTTGAATGTAACCGCTATTTCTACCCAACTATTTTTCTCACATTTTCCGTCCGTGGAATTCCCTTCCGTTGACTTGCATCCCTGATAACTAAAATCTTCAAAAATTTAAATGCAATGTCATTTGCCATCTTCTGATGTTTTGAACCCCATTCATATTTTATACTTTCCTCCTTCAAACTTTACAAAGTTTTTATCTGACTCTCACTCTATGTAACCCTCCGTGCGAATCAGTGGCACTCCCGCCTTGCTTGGGGTGAAATGCTTAAAAAGATAAACCTGTGATACATAAATATTTCCATTGCGTCGGCGTTCCTACTTGAAGTGAAATAATTAGCGTTTCGTATGAGGGCATAGATACAGCGTGATGATAGTGAGACTCTCTGTGCTGAATCTCACACTACGATGATTGTGGGGCATAACAATTTATATATTTTATGCACAAGCGATTTCCCATAATTATCAAGAACTAAAGGCTAGAAGAATAAGTGGATGGCCATGATCACCTACAGAAAAGACACGGCGCATAAAAAGAAAAATGCCGTGTATCTTCCTCGTATGGAAAATATTTTATTTTAGTGATCGTCAGCGTTTTCCACATTTCTACCTATGTTACGAGCCGCGATCCAAAACGAGAAAATTCGTCCAAGTCAGGGTCGAACAGAGCGGGACTTCGAAACATCCTACCTTGCATAAGAGATTCAGTTAATTGTATATTATGAACATTAAAATTCAAGTTTTTTAAGTCAATATTCCGCGTATTTTTTCAGCAAAATCTTAAGTGTAAAGCATGAACAAACTATCGATATAGCTAAATTCGGCTAAATATTAAAGGACATATTTATAATGTTTCACAAGATTGCAAAAGTTTAGATTTTTGAAGTGGCTTAAGTTAAGTCTCCTCCACAAGCTGAAAAGAAGCGGTGTCTCTTGAAAACATGTGAACTGATCCTGTCTTTACTATCAAATCGCGAAATGAATGATATCCTTAACGGACTCTCTCTAGACACTTTCCTATAAATGCAGGTAATCCAAGGGCTCTATCCCTGGTCCTAATTCGGTTTTGATTTTCATTAATGGCTATGCCGATGACATCAGTTTTCAATTTAGTTTCTACGCTGAGAACAGAGACGTTATTCTTTTCCCGATATTACGTCTGATCAGTTTGATTAGGTCAAATTGGCAGCTGATGGTGAAAACGTCATCCAATCTCTTGTTAAATGGAGCAATGGATGGATTGCTAATACTAACATCTAAAACTAAACTGCTCCCTCTTAATCATCTGTGAGCCTAATTTCTGCCTTCAATCACCATGACTGTGTACTAACCCCCAGCAGAGTAATTGTTGCACTTTCTCGGGCTAACGTTCTCAGCTGGCATGAAATGGAAAGACTAAATTGAATTCATTACTAGGTCAGCTGCTAAGAAATTTCTTTCATTGTGTCGTGTGAGACAATTTTCTCTCCATAATTTATCTTAAATATCTATAAGTCTCTAGTCGTCCATGCTTAGAATATTGCTGCCACATATGGTCCGGTGTCACTGCTATACATTTAGAGCACATCGATTTTGTCTAGATAAGAAGCAGCAATATTATTGGTCCTGTTTTGACGTATCATCTTCAATCACTTCTTAATAGCCGTAAATCCCCCCTGTGACATTTCTATAAATACTTTCCTGATTAATGTTCTGATTAGCTCCTTGCGATGGTATCTAGACTTCATGAATGTAAGAGAAGTACCAAACTGGTGACTAGGTCTCATCAACTTATAGTTGAACTGGCTAGATGTAACCGTATGTTCAATGCTAACATGTTCTATGCACTTCTCATTTGTGGGACTCCCTTTCGGCTCCAGGTATTCCAGTTTAATTTTCAAGAAGTCACATGCAACGTCAATAACTTTATAGTGTCATCCTGATTACCCCCGTTGTTGTTCCCTCACTTTAGTAATGATACTGCTTTCTAATTCATCCACACCCAGTAACCTTGTGTCTTTTAGTGGTTTTAATGCTTTGCTCGGCGAAAACTCATTTAAAATAAAACAAAACAGGTATATATATATAATTCTTATTCAAAGCGAATATCCGAATTCGGTTCAAAATATACAAAAATAAATATTATATCAATTTGTGATGCCTTAATTGCAATATATCATATTTCCTTATTTCAAATCTGTATCAAGTTCGGAATTATTTTTGGAAGTCTATTGTGATAGTGCCGATGAGAAAGCGTTAACTCTTGTTAATATATCTGCCAATCCCAGCCGGGGATTACATACTGCCAGTCTTTCGACTTGGCTATTTCAATGGGTTGCGTATTATCCTTACTGAAAGTCTGAGTCGATGCTAGAATTGATTGTCTAATGCGTACCGGGAATAGATGATTGCTTGACGAAGGGCAGCAATAACGGGTTGTGTACGAGTGCTTTAATAGATGATATCGCCAGAATTACCGCCGGTTTGACTGACGCTAAACGCCGTTTCTACCGTCTAGAAATCATAGTATCTTCGACGAAAATAGTCCGTCTGCCATCAACGTTGTTGAGTGTCAAGACAAATAAACTGTTCTGTGTGGCAGGTGAGAAGAACACAGCAGTTCAGACAAAATCGTTGAAGAGCCCTTGCAGAAGAATGATTATAGATGCTGATCAAATAAACGCAAGATTGGATATTGAAATGGTAAAAATAAATTGCCTATATTTATTCATTCACTTATAAAAAAAACATTCACATCCCTGATTCCATTACATAATTCTCACTCTCTTTTCTGTCATATCTGTCAATCTTTCCTTCTTTATCTCTCTCTCTTTCCCTAGATTTTTTCACAGTTTCCTACAAGGCCTGTCTGTGCAACATTTGATTTACTTTTTCTAACTTCCGACTAAGTTGTTTTATGCCAGAATTAACTTTTCAAAGTTCATTTATTGTATCCATCCGAGTTAAAGAAATGTCACTATATTTTTTATTAAGAATTGCGTGTTATTCGTTTTGCGTCTTATTAGATTTGCGTGATTCGTAAACGGTTGGACAACTTCAAGTCAATTCAAGCTGACGACATCTTCAACAGCTAAATTAAATTTGTTCATTCATTTTTACATACATTCAATATACGATATTCTGAGGTGAAAAACAACGTATATAATTTTGCAGCCAACATTATATACGTTGTATTCACCTCAGAATATCGTATATATATATATATATATATATATATATATATATATATATATATATATATATATATATATATATATATATGTGTGTGTGTGTGTGTGTGTGTGTGTGTGTGTGTGTGTGTAAGCAAATGTGTGGATGTAGATCCGACGGTATGATGAAAATGTGGAAAAGACAAAGCAAAATCCGAATATGTGAGTTTAAACAAAAACAAAATAAAAAACAGTAAACTCACATATTCGGATTTTGCTTTGACTTTTCCATTCCACATTTTCATCATATATATATATATATATTTCACAGAAGAATATCGTATATATATATATATATATATATATATATATATATATATATATATATATATAATCAGGTTTTCAAAAAAGGTTAAAAATCGCTACACAAGAGCAATCGTGTTTAGACACTACAAATATGTCAGCTCGGGCTATGGTAAATTATTGCTGAGTGAACGATTAATTTCAAATGCGGAATACTTCCTTTTTTATAAAGCGAAAGAGAATATGAAAATCTTACCTGGATTTATTTGTGTGTGTGTCTGTGTCTGTGCCTCTGTCTGTGTGTGTGTGTGTGTGTGTGTGTGTGTGTGTGTGTGTCTGTTTGTGTGTACTAATGATAAATATAGATTTGTTCCTCGCCGTTCAATGTAACTCTGAGTGTTATGCCGCCTCCCTCAGGAAAAATATGAAATATTTATTGCAATTGAAGTAGCAGTCTGTCAAAAATTGCAAAAAAAGGGATCAGGTGAATGGTCTCCAATCGTCCTATCACTAACGCAGTTTGCTACATTCACTGACCCATCCGATCGAATAATTTCCATCAACCTACCTCATTTACTCTGCGCAGTTTTGCCACAGACAATATAATACTGAATTGTCACTGGAAATGTCTAACTAGTCCCGTATGTACAATTTGTTTTGTGTGTGGTTGAAGAAATGAATAAAAACATTTATATACAGTTATTTAAAAATATGTACAAACACAAATAATATGTAGGTTAGTAATAGAAGCCACGACAAGTCTAACCATGTCAGAAAAGATATTTAACGAACCGAATGTATTTGATCAAGAAAAATACACTAGCATTCAAAGAATAACAAATACGAAAAATTTAATCCGAAATTCATTCCGCACCTATTACTCGAAAATGGAAATATTTTTCACCTAATGGTGAAGTGGCTGGAAATATCTAGCTAAATAAATACGGGCAAAATCAAAAGAGAGCATATGTGGATGCATACTGTTGCTTAAGATGAAGCAGCACGAAATTAAAAGTAAGATTCCTCTTATGAAGCATTGGTGTATATCCTCGTTCTTCAAGAACTGGTCATAAATCAGTGTCAGCAACGAGACAAACACTGGCGACTGTCTCACATACACATCCTGGGGGAGGACACTCTACCCGCCGACAAGCTATAGCGCTTTAAAAATATATGTCTCTTTTCTCACCGCTCCCACCCAGCCGATACAGTGGTACAAACGCGTAAGATTTCAGAAAAATAACCGAGGAACACCGGTCGACTTAGACTAGTCTACCCGGTGAAAGGTTCCTTGTAGCAATTTCGGAAAACCTTACATATGCCGCTGTTGGTATTCGTGCGTCGTCCGGCGTGCCCACCGGCAATGTGTGACGGCGGCGATATATTGATCCGGTAATGTGACTCCGGCGACACGACGACTTTCTGCATTTCGATGTACTTCTACTTCCAGTTCAGCAACCATGTTCATCGCCTTGAAAGACATTCTGTTTATCCTATAATTACCAGAGGTTGGTCCCTCTTGATAATCAAGGAAGCTGGATGAGCTGTAACTGCGATTACTTCCCCCGCTGTCTCCCAGATTTGAAGATTATACTCTAGCTCCCAATTCATTTTACGCAGCTAATCTAAGTTGAGATGTTTGCTAAGTCTGCAACAAAAGACTTAATCACCGCTTTAATATTGTCTTATCACCTATTCCCAACTGCAGCCCAGTCATTTCCTGGTGTAATGTTAATAAAAACTCGTCCTGAATATCCTTCTCATCGATAAACGATGTGCCAAATTTCCCATCATCTTAGGCTTAGGCTTATCTAATTTTACACGGACGCGGGCAAGCCTATAAATTATATTTAATAAATGAATATTGTTTAGATTGTGATCACATTGTTATGGCTTGGGATGCACATCTGTGAATACAGCGCAGAAGCCCATCCCAAAACATAACAATCTGATCAAAACTTAAACAATATTCAATTATCTGTCTATATTTCTAGGGATGAGGCATTGTACCATATTTACATTCTTGGGACTCTTCTCCTAATATTTATTGTTATATTCTCGGCGTTTCGGCAGTTGTACGTTACTTCTTCAGGTGACTGAAATTTCTAATTGAACCCTTTATTTTAGTTAGATTGTTCTAGTTTCGAATGTCATGCCTTTTCCTGTTGTCTCTGTTATCTCCCTTGAACTCAACACTCTAATCATATCTTTACCACTGCGATAGTCAGGTATTGAACTCAATGTTTGGGTCAAGTCACTGGATGCAACAAACGCCATGTGTTTCTATAAATATCTGTGAATTAATTTTTGAGAATTATAAAATAATGTCTAAGTAACTATTTTTAACCGGAGCTCATAGTGGAATTTTTCTTTTTGTTGTTATTGCTTTTCTCTACCACTCCGTTTTGCAGATTCCCATAATGTATTCATTTCTGTGCCTGACCGGCTTCGTATACGTTCGTGGCCTAGGATATGCGCTGGTTCCTGACGTTTACGTATTTTCCATTCACGTTCTATGTCTATTATTTCAACCTCATCCCACAGGGGGTAGTAATCTCCCTTTTCCATCCATATGAGGCCTGCTACGCCTGATTTTTCTATTTAGTCTCATGCTACGGCTTTACGATGTGTTTGCTGTCTTGCCTTAATTGTGTGGCCTATTTCTTACCACAGCTGCACGGGATGGCGTGCACAAAGTCCTTAGTCATGTTTCTCATCTATGCGGGGTCTTACTTGACAGAATTTCTGCGAACTGTCGAACCACTTTTGAAGGTCGTCCTGATGCTATATGGACCACAGATCTTTTGTATTTTCTCCAATAATCCCTTCACATATAAATGGCAAACCGAAACTGTTTTCTGAGTTTTGTCATCCTCTTGTACCCTTCTATTCCAGTTTGTCGGTGCTGCTGCCATGTGCCCAGAGTAGTTGTTAAGTTGTAGTGTACTGCTTATACTGACCATTTCTTGATTATATATCTCTCGGTCGCACTTATGACTTTGCTTGATGTTGCAAGCAGCGGACGCCCACTTTTCTTTTTACAATTTTGGGCAGTGGGACTTAAAGTTGAGGTATTGACCGGTTAATGTTCACTTGCTGTATATGGATGTCTTGAACCCATGGACTGTTCAAGATATTAGATCCTCGAAGTATGCGAGTTAATTGTCGTTTCTTATATCCTCTGCTCTATCGATTATGTTATTGAGTTCCCATGGTCCATTAGTAGCTGGAACTATATCTGGTGTGACCGGAGTATGAAGATGTCATCTACGTATCTAAGCCATAGCTTTGGCTATTGTGATGTGAAATCTAATGTCATTTCTCCGTCGTATTCGATGTGTATGTTTACTATTGTTGGTGTTATTGGAGAGCCCATTGCTATGCCTTCGGCCTGTTGATATATGTCTGATCCCAATCCGAAGTGCGTTGATTGTGTACCGAAAATCAGTGTCTCCTTCGGTTTATCTACTGAAATACTGGTCGGTTTTTCTAAGGATGGGTCCGCGGCTGTCACTGACTAGCGAGTGTGCATTTAACAATCGGCCTGAGCTGAATATCGTCTTTGTGAATTTTGTCGATACCGTATGTTTAAGGTAGCTTGGTGTGTAACACTGCGACAACTGCGGGTATGTCTGAGATGTGAAGTAGTCGTTGTTCTTGATTAGGATCTGCGACAGTTTTCGTCATTCTTTCATTGTTGGATCTTTATATACTTTACTGTAACTGGAATTTCTAATCAGGTTTTCGAGCTTTTATGTATATTCCAATTTGTCCATAACAACATTCGGTTCTACAATCATTTCTTCTCAATAGCCTCTAGGATAATTTGAAATATAAACTTTAGCACCCACCTAATAACCGCCAGGAAAATATAATGGATTTTACTACAGATAATGCATCACTGACCAGCATGTATACATAGTAGAATAAAAACACAATGCACATGGCTTATGAGAGCGTTGAAACATGAACAATACTTTGGCCGATTAGTGTTGACCAAAGAGTGCATATTTATAAATGCATATGTTGTATATATCTGATATTCAGCATTTTCCTATAAATGGAGCGTAGCTTCAAAATATATTTTTATATTCATAAAA
Source organism: Acanthosepion esculentum (assembly GCA_964036315.1). Lineage (NCBI taxonomy): Eukaryota > Metazoa > Mollusca > Cephalopoda > Sepiida > Sepiidae > Acanthosepion > Acanthosepion esculentum. The sequence continues at coordinate 35,706,787 of OZ038482.1, read as the reverse complement.
ATATATTTTTGGTTATGTTTATCGAAATCAAATCTTTAAGTTAAACATCATAAAAGCGATGATTATTTTTTCATGGCGTGCAAAGGTTTTCTGTCAACTCCATAAAATGTATACAGATTTATATTTTATTAACGAATCATAATTTTTTAACCATGTCTTTTCATCACTAATGTCGATGAATCTTGAGTTTTGGAAAATATGCTAATTGCGTTTTCGTAGGTGACATGTACACCGCTTTAATAAGCTTGAATTTGAATAAAGGCGTTTGTTATAGTTATGAATCATAACTTTAGAAATATATCTCATGATATACTCATGATGATATGCCAACTTTAATTAGGAATTCTTCCATCATATTAATATGAAAGGAAATGTGCCTTAGAAAGACATTGTATTTGATCATTAGTTGGCATTTTTAAACTAAAATTGTGACTAAGTCTTCTTTTGAAATATACACGGTGTGATTTGGGAGTGAGAGATAATTCGAAGACATGTATCCCGGTAGATGGAAATGTTCATAAACCTCGTGCAAAGCATCCACAATCATTTATAATAGAGGAAGTATCTTAACGGCAATGAAAACCGGCAGACCACAACAGTTATGCAATATAGATGAAAGTAAGATTGTAATAATGTAAGTGTTTCATATTTTAAAATTCCACATTCTGAATTTTATATGATGGATTCATAGTACACAAAATCAGGGAAATCATCAATTAGTATATATTCCTGCTTTTACTTTCGGAATTTATTTTAAATGGATTGAGTTCCTTGCAGTTTGAAATTAGATCAAGTAGAATTCCGAAATATGCATTTGAATAATATAATATAATTTTTTTTTAAAATTATAAATTAAAATATTTATTAATTTCTATTTTAGAATATATGAATTATACATTATTCATCACATTTAATTGTACACATTGTTTTAAATATAACTCAACAAATCAGAATTACGTAAGAAATTATTAAGCATAATTATAAACGTTGGTAATATTTTCTTATATATATTGTACAGATTCGTACACTGATAGTAATCTGAAATATACAGAGAAGTATCAATATATATATATATATATATATATATATATATATATATATATATATATATATATATATATATATATATATATATATATATATATATATATATATATATATATATATATATATATATATATATATATATATATATATATATATGTTGGGGGTGTTTTTGTGTGCCTGTGTATGTAAAATCGCAGACTGAGGGCTTGCTTAAATGAAGCATTGTTCGATGCAATATAACAGATTTTAACAAATAGCCAAAAAATACCACTGTTTAAATAATAGCAGTCTCATCATTGCAATAACCAGATATATTTAACAAAAATTATATTATATAAATCTGAGTCTTAAATCAGCACCGGGAGATCGCATTGTGCATGAAACACCGAGTTGTGCTAACAGTGAGATTATATATATATATATATATATATATATATATATATATATATATATATATATATATATATATATATATATATATATATATATATATATATATATATATATATATGTATGGAGGGGCGTAGGTGTTTTCAGCAAGTATTTATTGGATATTACTGACAGCAGTATCAGTGAACGATGTAAATTCAAACCTTTTCCTTTTGATAAAGTTATGGACAAAAAATAAACGACAATTATATCGATAATAATAGAAGAAAAACCGGAAAATATCGATCTTCCGAATGATGCACGTCTTCTTTTATGTGCACTGTCCCTTCATGACATTGTTGACCACGGCCTTCCACATTTTCCTGTCCTTTGTAGCTCTTAATATTTTTTAACTTCTCCCACAACCTTTTCTGCCATCCATTTACTCACACCCAACAAATATTTTACATGCTGCTTTCCTCTGACCCTCAATCTGTCCGGTGAGTTTTAGATTTTCCAATCTCTACTTCCTCATTGCGATCTACAGAAATTTGAAGTCTCTTCCTGATGTGATGTATAAGTTACCTTTTGGTTTCACTTCATCCCAAAAACTTGTTGTCGCTAACATGCTTGTCCCTTGCTATCCCCAGTTTCAAGTTTCTTTCTCATCTTTCAGGAGATTGTCTATACATGAGGAGAGATATAGGTTCAGTTATCTTTTCTTTGTTGCCAAAGAATTTTTCTGTCACACAATACTCTACTTAGCTTTTGCAATGCATCTTTAGCTATCCCAATACCTCTTCGGATATCCGTAGTAATGAAGCTAAAACCGAGAGAATAATGATAAAATTACCAGAACAAACGAAGAATGACAGCACAGAGAAGAATAGGAAAAGGAAACAGAAGAGGAGCAAGAGAAAAATATGACATCGCTGTCATGGCTATTTCCGTAGCTGCTGCTGCTGCTTCTCGCATTGATGAGGAGGAGGAGGAGGAGGAGGAGGAGAAAGAGGGAATAGAAGAATATAGAAGATAGAAGTCTAACACGTCAACACGGATGATATAAGAGGAAGAAATAAAATAAAAAATGTGAAGGGTCGAGAAGAGGAAAGATGAAAACAAGAAGGTAAAAATGTACAAAAATAATAAATGCAAGGCGAATAAAAAATGTATAAATTATAGCGTTGATGATATCAGCCATCAGGAAACATTCATCTTGATCATACTTTAGATAATCATGGCAACAATTTGAAATTCGAATTATAATATTGATGACAAAATAAAAAAATAAAAATGCCCTCTCCAATATAGCGATGTCTTTTCAGCCACATTAATATATAAAGAACTTGACTTGATATTACTTTAGTCTGTCATATTCGCCAAGTTCATATTTGAAGCAAGCAGACAAACTAGAAGAAATCTTTTAAAGCCAGAGCCATATTTTTTGGCATTCTGCTTAGGTGGCAACAATCCAGTCGAAATGAATGTATGAATAAATGCATAAATTTACCCAATCACCGTGGCATTGACAAAACCGGCTTGCGGAAAGATACGATCGATTCTATATAATATCTGATGAAAGCTATGCTATCGTCTTATGGTTGTAGATTCGACAGTGAGATAAAGCAGGCCTGTGAAAAGGACCGTATAGCAGAGGAGTAATCCTTTAAAGGAAGTAAAGGTACGACAGAAGAATGCAGAGATGCATACTTTGGGAAAGAACGCACGTGAAAAGGAGTAAGTGAATGAATAGTGGAAGTATAGCGAAATGGAATTGTGAAGAACAAGGAGGAAGAAAAATAACATCTTCAAAAAATTATTATTATTATTTCTTGTTCTTGTTCTTGTTCTTCTTCTTCTTCTTGTTATTCTTGTTCTTCTTCTCCTTCTTGTTCTTCTTCGTCTTCTTCTCCTTGTAGTGATATAGCAACACGAATTAATTCCAATCTGGTAAGATCCATAGCCTTATAAAGTTAAATTAAATAAAGAATCATTTTAACGAAATTTTAAACAAGCTAGCGAGGAATCAATATGTTGGCGTCTGTTTAAACTGATGTCTTGAGTATTTTTCGTCTATTTTGACTATATTGCTTTAAGCTCGTATTTTCCTGATGTCGCGTGAGAACTCTCAAAATGTACAACATATTTAAGGGCGGTTACTCCTTTCCAATATATAGTTTATGAGTATATTTTCCATATAGGAAAACAGAAGACACCAGATTAAATTAACACCATTTGTATATGGGCTTAAAAACCATTAAGAATTAATTTAATCAAAGGACGTTCTACATATATATTTAAAGGTTATGTAATATCTGCCCTCCTATATGGCCGTGAATACAGAAAAATCTCTTCGCAAAGAAGAGAATTTAAACAACAGAAGTGTTGTTTTAGAAGAGGGTGCTGACAATAGCATGGACCGAACATTTCATCAACGACGAAGTTTTAGAGAGAATTGAAATAAAGTGTACACAACACCAGAAAGCGACTGATGAAACTGTGAGACACATAATGAGGAATAATGGTTTGGAAAATGTGATAGTCACAAAACGGAGTGAAGTCAACCTGGTCAAAGGAAAACAAAGTATAACCTTCTTCCCTAGATTGAATAAAAAGATGATTGAAATGGATATAGGAGAAATTACAAAGATCGAAATTTATTATGAGCTAGAAATGACAAGGAAATATGTCGATCAATGAAGGGGCCATAGAAGAATAATATATGCTATATAGAAGATTATACTGTGCTATATAGATAACTGAAAACGTAGTTATATTATTCGAAATGATAATATGGGAAGTTTGAAAAAGGAAAGGAACCAAAATGACCTTTGAAACCTGAAGACGAATGATAAAATGCTATTCTTAAATTGAATTGCAAATATGGATATAGTTGGATCATAACAGTCATAAACTAGTGTCTGTGCCTTCCTGAAATAAAGCTTATATCATTTAAGATTCCACAAATTCTACGTTTTTCTAAAGCAGTGCAGGAACACAAGGAAATATATGCCTTATATATTCGCGTATCATGCGACTTTTGTAGAACTAGATTTTAAGCTGATTTTTAGTGGATCATATCATACGCAAGATATAAAATTAGCGTATGTATGGTGAAGGCTACAGTGTTGACCAAATTATATATCCATGAACTGTAGGCAAAATTCCAGCTCTATTTAATGATTTTGATAAAACTAGTAATTTACTTAACTGTAGCCAATAATAATGCATGTAATATTCATATATTCGTATCGTATTATAAAATACAAACATAGCAAGTAAGCATCTTTTCAATTTTTTCATTTATAAGATGTTTAGATGTTACTCGTTCGGTTGTTTATATCTGTACGGGTTTAAGCAACGAGTATAGCGTTATAACGACACTTTTATCATTCTCTTAGTTTAGCTTGTCCAAATAGAAGATCAGTTAAAAAGATAGAAGAATAGAGGGTAGTATATAGTAATTTCGTGTTCCAAAAAGAGAACTCGCATGGTACACGAAATACATGATATAATCAATTTTTATAAGGGAACATTTTGGTGTCGCACGTTACGCGAAATAGCGCGTTACACGAGTATATGAGGTAATTCTTTTTTCTTTAGCTGCATTAATATATATATATATATATATATATATATATATATATATATATATATATGTATATATATATAGTCCGAAACCAAGAAGGAAGGCCACTAGCTTGCAGCGGATTACAGGAAGTAGGTGTAAAAAAGAAGACTGAGAATAGAGATGATTTAGGAAAGGACAAAAGATGAACGGATATCCGTATTGCTACATATTTTTTAATCCTATCTAAGCTTTCGGCTTACATAAGTCATTATCAAATATGACAATTACATTACAATATATTAACGAATACACGGACAAAACAATAATGATAGTCTGTTTTTTGTTTGCATGGAAGATTTTCAAGCAACGACAATTTCGTGCATACAAGACGCTGGAAGCGAAACTCGCACCGCAGCTCATAAAATCATATATGACTACGCGAGATTGAAAACAAGAATTTTTAATTATGGGAAGCCATTGGTATAAACCAATGGCTTCTGTTATCAATTATAGGCATTTAAGTGTAATTGTGGAGATTACATAGTTTACTTTTTTCAGGTTAGGTTTCAACTGTTTTATGTATGTAGCTACAAGATATTTTTAGTTTTTGTTTATTGTTTTCATCCTTAAGTATACCGGTGTTTTCAACGAGTATTTTCCGTACATGTGTATGCCGCCAGGCATGTTTTTGTAAATGCCTAAAAATTTTAGAGTTTTCATTCAAATGTAGAGTCAAGCGTCGTGAAAGCGAGTTTCTGGTGTGTCCAACAAAAATATTATTTAATCCGTTGGAGATATATTCCCCCAATGGGCACTTGAATTTGTAAACAATTCTGTGTTTTTGCAAATTGCGAATAATCGAGTTGGATATACTAGATTTAGTGTAGTATTTGATAAACTTATTTTTTTTGCTAGGATTTGTTGTAAATATATTAGTATTTACAATTTGTTTAGTATAATTTCATTTTGTTCATAATTAGTACCCATTTGATTACAATATAGGAGAATCATATACTAACCACCATCCGTTCATCGGATTTCCAGAAAACAGACATTTGATGTTTCATTTAAATTTTTGAAGATTCAAGTCATCAGTTAAACAATTAAAGAGAAACGTGCGAATTGTGAGAAAACAAAAAGTCGGGGTGGAAATCGTGATTGTATTTAGCTATTTTAACAGTAAAAGTGTGGGACCTAGTTGCCAATCTAGTAGTCAATTTTAATTCATGTGGTCGGGGCACCAGGGAAAAAAGCTCTTCAGAGCAGTAGCCATGAAAATACTTATAGGAAAGACTAATGGATTATACGTGCATATACGGTAATCTTATCCGTTGAACAAGCAATTCAAAAATCGAATGTATATGTCAAAGAACCTAATCATTGGCAGTTATGTAAATTCATTGTCAATTTTGAGAGCTTCAGAAAAGAAAAATTTTCTGTAAAGAAAGAGAGACTTTTAGTTCTTGTCAGTCGAAGTTAGTCCTCGATATTATATATTCTAGTCTACAAGAAAATAATACCTTCTGGATTCTTCAAACGTTGGCATTTATGAAGAATGCCTGAAAGCCAAAATAGAATGGAAGTACGCTGACTGACGTACATGTAAAAATAGCGAAATAGATACTGACTGTAAATTACATATAAGAATAACCAATTGAGAAATAGTAAGGGGGGATCATATATCTCATGAAATGAGGCATATTTTTAAATTTAAAATCATATATGTTGCGAGAGTTAGCAAACTAACGAGAATAACACATTGTTGTATAATAACGTACGGCATCTATATTGCTAATTGTAAAATCTTATGACTCAGCGTTAAAGAAGCATAAACAATATTTCCAAATCGGGTTCCGTCATTAATGGCCATTGCAATATCATGGTGTTTCATTTATTCATGAATGCTTATATTTTCATGAATTGCAGAAATTCAACAAACTTAGTTTATGTCGACATATTTTTAATTTGTCTTTTATCTCATCATATATTTCGTTGAATCTGTTATACTTTTAGAATACGTTCATACGTTGGGAGCATCCATGCTGTTATAATTGTATTCCCTATCATATTTCAATTTGGATACCTTAAATAGTTGTTTTTATATTTTTTCATTCTGTTATTATCTATAAAAGCTACAAGAGCGATCAGTGACAGAGAATATTATCTGTCTTTCAGTGTCAATTTTAAAACAGATCATTATGACGGATCGAAGAAACGTGCTTTTCGTCATTTTGTTTGCATGTTTTTTTATAGTGATGTCCTGCATTTTCATGGACCTGGAGCGATGGAGGGAGACGGGTACAGTGTAAGGGGCACAAATTATGTGGATATGTCGGGAAGATAAAGGTTAATACCAGTCTTGAACGGTTTTAAATTGTAGTGACCGGGAAATCATCCACTTTCGAATCATTTTCTACAAAGCATTCGTTCGGGGAAACAAGCAGCTGGAGTAGAACTTATATCTTGCCTATAGAATACGAAGGGAATGAGGCTGGCTCGCTACAATGTGTATACCATGATGGGTCTCAGCCGGAAAGTTTAGAACTGGTGGAACTAAGGAATAAGTACGTCTGATAACTTTCCATGGAAAGAGCGATAGAAGAGTGACAGGGTTGCGAAGATTCGTCTGAGAGAAGACGTTTGTAGGGTGGAAAATTATTTGCCACGCACAAGGACGGGGAGGTCCTTTTGGACTTCATCGAGAATACAAAGTCAAAACTGGGCAGCTCCTGTTCATCAATGACAGACGTACACTCTTCTTAGGGCTGGTATGTTTCCTGTTAAGCTAGCGGAGATCACTAGGAGTTAGGTACTTCCTGGAGCGATATAAGTTACCAAATATATACTAGCTATACGTGACGTAAGGGATGTTTTTTTCTATTCGGTGATTAGAAAAAATATAAGATTATGAATTTCACGAGAAAAAACGTTACTTCAACATATATCAGATAACCTGTGGTCGAATAAGTATTTATTTATTAAATATTTATCTGTAGTTTCCACTGATTAACATTAAATATACATATTTGGTATATTCAATATTGAAACAATGAAGCAATAAGGAATGAGCAGACAATTTCTATGGAATTCACTCAAATTTCTCTTCTGAGCGACATTTAACATTCCCTTGGTATAGAAAGATAGAACCAGTGAACCAATTATGAACAAAGTTCAAGCAAACTCATCACTTCGCCAAACATGTGTAGATGCGTACATAAAAAAAGCCTTCAAACATATGATGTCTTATCACATAATCTGTACACTGAAACGTAGTTAATCTCTGAAATTCTATCTCTAAATTTCACTGTGTAATATCCTTTCTACAAGTGTTTTACGTATCATTGCATTAAATGTATTCAAAAAAGGTGATCATGTTGAAAATAAATATATGTTGCATAAAAGAAAACATTTTCTTCATTAGTAAAGGAAATTATTGATCTACCTCCTCTCTCTCTCTCTCTCTTATATATATATATATATATATATATATATATATATATATATATATATATATATATATATACACACACACACATAGACATAGAATTGTTTTTCGGAGGTTTTTCCCATATCAAATGTGCTGTGATTGTACCATTCAACAGAAATACGAGCATTGCTAACGTTCATTAGTCATCTGCTTACTGTGTCAGTTTGATAATTGGCTCCGTGCTACTTTTTTGATGCAATACCCCTTCATTTGGCAGGCGATCATTACTCCGCACTTATTCCTTTTTATCTGTGAATTACAACGCATTCATAGGAATGTTAGGGAAACGATTTTCTCTTTGCCTTCCCCACGGTTTGGAAATCGTAGCATTCTTTCTCTTAGATCTGTTGCCTTGCAAGGCTAGACAGAAGAATCTACACGAAACTTTTGCGTGCTTGAGGTGGATTCATGCTCTTTATCATGGGCATTAATTCAGACATATATGTAACAGACTGGCTCGGATTTTGAACGCGAATCTCTTGGATGGATTTCTGTCCCTATAACATCACACTTTCTGCCTATACCCCTTCTAACAAACCATATTTGTAGTAAATATTAAGTAATGCTGCGTCAAATTTCAATATTTCCGTAATCATTAAAATAACACAAAAATCCCAGCCAAGTCCGATTCAAAATTTGAATTAATCCACGCAAATCTTCTCCGGTGACACTTGGAATTTTTAATCAGAAATTGACGAATTTACCTTTGGTTAGAACACAGTGGCAGATTGTCGAATTCTCGTTGCAATTATGTACGGTAAATGAGCAGCAATTTTTTTTTAAAACCTGAAAAATAAATGTCAACCTATCCAGGATGACAACTTCTAAAAAGTCCTTCAATGCATTTACACGTCTGTAATGAGTTACATGTTAAATCTCTTGATGTTTTATAAGACTTATTTAATACTTACTTAGTGTATACGGTCAAGAGTCTCGTCTCTCGAATGAATATTCTTAAAATTGTAAGCATATTTCCGAAAGTAAAAAAATTGCAACCAAAACTCACGCTGATGCTTCTTTTCATTTTCCTGGAGTCACGTCCCAGTTACATCACGTATTATGTGTGTCCTAAAAATTGTTTACTTTTCAACATTTTGTGATAGCCACATATAATTTTATATGGTAACAAACACCTGAAAATAACATCTCAAAGAAAAAGACAGGAGAAAGCCTAAAATTGCAATGGACGAAACATTTTGCATTTACTACGACAGAATAAAACGCCATTTTATTTCCTGAATTTCACGCATACTTCTTACTGTGCGATGCTTTGCATCATTAAGTGAATTATTTATGCATGCAAACACGCACAAATATTTTTAAATAACTTTAATTTTGAATTATAAGTCAATCACATGAGCATCAGTAGAATTGTAAATAATAAAGAAGCTACATTTTGTGCCCGACTAGTTTCATAACCAACGGAACTTAAGTCGCAAAACAAACAATTTTATATGTGTATTTATTAATATATATTTATTACGTCTGCCTAGACACATTGAGCACTATTGTGTCTCCACCTCTTGCCTAAATTTTGTAATTATTTATTTGCTTACCAACATACGCAGGGTAACAAGCGAGTATACGGTCGCTAATATCTATGTATTTACTTTGCTAAAAATATACCTATATATATATATATATATATATATATATATATATATATATATATATATATATATATATATGTTCAATTCTTACTCCTCCCATGTTTCATGTGTATAGGTTTAGCGATTGTTTTCTATTTAATCTTATCCACTCAACTACCCACTTGCAAGTTAGTGACATTATCGCCTTGCTTTGGGTTAATTGATTAAAAAGCACACATATATATATATATATATATATATATATATATATATATATATATATATATATATATATATATATATATATATCTTTTACATTTAGTTACGCAAAAACTGTGCATAATATATATATATATTTATATATATATATGTACATACATATATATATATATATATATATATATATATATATATATATATATATATATATATATATATATATATATATATATATATATATATATATATATATATATAGATTATGCAGAGTTTTTATGTAAGTAAATATGTAAGATGAGTACCCAGTTGCTCTTTATTCTGACTGAAATCTAGAAAAATATGTCTTTGGTTGATAACACATTTAAATTCATACCATTCCTTGCTTTGAAGATTCTAAATTTATTTAAGCATCCCAAATATATCTAGCCGTATCTTTGCCTGCATCAAACTGAACCATTAATCTAATAAAACATCGAATCACTAATATAGTACGATTGACAAGACGAGCTAAGTGCGGTATGATATTTGCAAAGCCTCTTAGCCAACATACAACGACAGTACCATTCCACGTATAAAAGAAATGGCTTTTTCATTTGATTAATGTTCTTTCGTTTTCCATCCAATCTGAAATGTATCGATGCAATCAACCCAAGTGAGAGCAGATGCTGTTCAAAAAGGCTTGTCTTTCCTTAATAAAACGAGAAATATTGCCAATGTTAAGGCGATAGTAACCGCAAGAATGCATTAAATTTCCAGTAATAAAAACCGAATAATGATTTTTTATTTGTAAGTCAAAACGAATGTACAAATTCATCCACAAATATATATATATATATATATATATATATATATATATATATATATATATATATATATATATATATATATATATATACATATATAGTTCGTGTCATTATTTTTGTGGACGTTAGCAACACAACTTTAAATATGTAGACACAAATTTTAGCTTCCCCAATACAGGATTTACTGCTGTGATTTATATGGGGAAAAACGTTTTGTTTTGTTTTTGCTAACAAACATAGCAACCTGTGTTGTCATTGCCTAGATTCTTTTCCTATATTAAAGTTGGTGAACCCAGAGTGAACTGTTGAAGTTCATTAATTTAGCAGTAGGAAAATATTTTTCTGCTTAGACGTTATTTTTATAGATACAATTTCTTTAAGAAAATTCTGTGTATTTATTTAAATACTATATTTATATTAACCGGCCTTAATGCTCGAGATATTTCGTAGAAATATGCGTTATCTGAGAGCAATCAAACCTGTATTTCTATAATGAAACCGTCATTTGATTTGAAGTTCTGTAGAGTTCAGCTACAAGTGAACGACAGGTTTAGCAAATTCCGAATTACTGTTTATAATTTATAGGGATACAGGTTCGATCCCTGTCGGATAACGCATATTTGCTACGAAACTTCTCGAACCTTCTGGACGGTAAGTGTATTTAATACTTTTTTTATTAAAACAGAGAATTTTAAAACAATGTATGTATAAAAATAAAATCCAACACAAAATATATGAAATAATTGTCGGATATAATCCATTTCATAATATATATATATATATATATATATATATATATATATATATATATATATATATATATATATATCATGGGCGTTATTCTATTGATTAATTGAATTGATAAAATAATAATGTTAGTGGATTTTACTACTGGTTTTGGAACTGAATAGAAGTTCTGGAGTCGTCTGTGGCTGTACAGAATATCTAAAATGAATAGTAACGATCAGCTGCCTGTTGATTATTCCCCACCATATTTTCGGTTGCCCATTGTGATTTCACAATTCTAACATAAAAGCGAAACTATACGAACCTAGAAGCCCTCATTGTTCCACGGATGGTACCGATTAAGCCATAGTAGAGTCAATTTACCAGTAATGTCATTACGAGTAGTGTAAAATCTCTACGAGGTGCTGACTATTCGATTGACCAGGTACTTATACATATCAAAATCCGTTGGGTCATCAAGACAGCTTCTCGAAATCACATTAATACTAATTTACCAAAGCGCTTGTATATTTTCAAACTCCATGTCCAAGACACTCGACAAACTCTGCAAGCATGAATTGAAACTCAAAATAATCCCATTAACTGAGAAGAAGCACGCGATTAGATCTGTAAGGTTGCAGAAAGATTTGGTGCTTGTTTCGGCTAAAAAAAAAACATTTAAATATATTACCTCAAATAATAATTCGATACAAGAAGACATTGCTTTAAGAAGAACTACTCATGAACAGCCAACAATAGTTACAAAGACTTTAAATAAGCAAATATAAATCATCAGCCTGTGCTTCATGAGATGGGAGACTCTTGGCGGCCTGGTATAAGCGCAGTAATCCAAGTCGTTGCAGACAGTAAGAATAATAAAGTTCTTTACATCATCGTGAAACAGAACTTCGGTTCAATAACGGCCTACGTAACGGTTTTTATATCAAAAGATGGTGCGCATATCATTATATCATTTTAGGCATTAATAAGGAAAGAGAAAAAACCTTGTCATATGAATGAATCTGCTCTTAAAGAACTTCAGCAAAGACCCATGACAGAATCTGAGAACGATTACCCTAACTTGTAGGACGAAAAAGCATCTATCAGCAAGTTGAATATTAGCATGGTTGCTAGAATGACTGACTTTGTTGCATTATTTCGGTGTAGGTTCGTCAACATGTACTAATAAGGAAAGAGAGAGACCCATCCAAGAGATATCTTCTGTTCGACACAAAACCTGTTTACGGTCTTCGTAGATGTTATCAATTTCTTCGACGCTGTAAATCGACAAGTTGAGCGGAGGATCTTGAGTCGTTTACGAAGCTGTCACCAACCAGAAGATATCGTTCTGTCTTGCATGATTACATCGTTATGTCTGTTAACATTGGACGTTTGTTTAAAAAACCATCACATTACAAAATGATGTCTGGAATTGAGACCTTACATTTTTCTCCATTTTTCTGTTGGTGTTCACTGTGAGTTTATGAACAGTGACCATATTATTCGATATTCGATAACGTACCGCTGGTAAGCTATTCAACGTTAACGTATCTCTGATAAATCACCTCACAATCTCCATAGCAAATTTAAGTAAATGAATGGCGAAAAAAGATTTTGGAAATTTAACAGAAAGATAAAATTTCTTAATTGCTACAAAAGACAGGAAACTATAGAGAGCTATTATCGCCAAATCCCGAATAGAAGAAGAAGAAGAAGAAGAAGCAGAAGAAGAAGAAGAAGAAGAAGAAGAAGAAGAAGAAGAAGAAGAAGATTGAGGAGAATGAGGAGGAATAATAATAATAGCCGGAAATAACAAGCATAGAAAATCATGAAACCAACAGAAGCCGTCTCATGAAAAAACAAGTGCAAGTTCAACAAACATTACAACGCATGCCAGTCTCTGTACAAAAGAACTTGGTTTGACACAAATCAAACGAAGGCTTTAAGGTCCATAGCCGATGTCACGAAAACCCAAAACCTTGGTCAATTTTTCAGTGATTGTCATACTCGTTTAATGTACCGACAGCCATCGAAATAATTAGCCACTCGTTCCTGAGTACGCCCGTTGGCATTGCTAGCTCATTTTTTCAGAGGCCCAGTCATACTCATCTGTTTCACATCTACATTCATAAAACCAATTTAGCTTTATACTGCAACTATTCCGAACAGTGCTTTGATATTCTAATACTCTAAAGCAATGTTAGCGATTTGTGTAGTTCAACAATTGATGGCATCCTGAAATATTCGTTTACCCAATTACTCTCAAACCTATTGGGCAATACTTGGATTATTATTAAGCACATTCGAATGGCGCCGTGCAAATGGATCGTCTCCGCAGATCCATTTTTTTTAAATAATTCACATAATTTCACAAAACGACAAATTTTAGATAAAAAACCGAAGACATTCTACAGATTATAATGATCGTATATTAAGCCTCGTTGCCATCGTGTATATAAACTTCGGTTAAGTATTCATTTGTATTTATTTTTGGTGATATCAAATTCAATTTTTTCTATATCATGTTATACCAAAATATAATAGGACGAGTGAAAGGAAATGGACGAAAGAATACAATGGAAGTTTTTCCCCCATAAAAGTGTAGTATGCCAGATTAAATTCTTGTGAGGTTCTAGGTAATTTAGGGTTATAGCTGTGAATTATGCAGTTATGGTAGCAATTGGACGTTTACAAAGATTTACAACGTTTAGGCGGATTGCTTGTGCGTGCCAGAAGATTAGAGTAATATTTCCGATCTGATTATTGATCAACAATAGCAAGCGGGTGACAGGAAATAAGCAGATCCGAGCAGATATTAGCGGCATGTGAAATGTGCCTATTCTTGCAGGTAGAACTGGTCTGACCAGAATGATCAGCGCGCAAAGAAATGGGGACATTACATAAAATCACACATTAATACAATGAAGTAGCCGCTCATTCTGTCATTCCGTACATTTTACAGCGAATTCCGCATACCATATCACGATCAACAAAGATAGAAGGACTGACAACACAGTCTCTGATTCTACACCCCGCTAGCTCCAGACAACATCGGTGTTGTAAATTAAAAGTTAAGAGACATCCGCAACCATTACAAGTGGTTGAGACAAACCTAGCTCCAGCAAAACAAAACTGATAACAGATATACTGGATACAAAAATGGCAGAATTTCACCCCAATTTCTTATGCAGCTGTCATATTTAGATCGTACAATATACAACTACATCAAGTATTAAACAAATATATAACATGTACTGTCTTCGATAGACATACAAACAGGGTAAAAACAGCAACTCTTATTTCTCATGGATATACCAAGTAATCACCACTATTCGAGTAAATATCGGAAGTACAGATTATTACGTGGCTGTCGCTAAAATATGAACGCACAATTTTATCGACATAGCGCCAATCTGTCGCAAATGGGATATGTACAAACGATATATCCACTTCACTGTCAATAAATCTGTTTTGTCATGATGAAAGATTTTCATTTTATACAGGGTGGAGCAAGAAATACATCCAACATTTTAAAGGTTGGCAAAAAGATCTAGGTAACAGCTATTGCAAAAAATACTTCAGTAAGTTTTTAAACAAATGGATACAGTTTTTATTCATTCCTTTTATGAAATAATATCCTCGAAAAATTGGACTCCATTTGCCATATTCTCATGCAGACGATTTCTAGAGACCACATATTTGCTGGACTTCGAGCATTCCAGATCTTCTAGATGGCGTTAATTTAAGTGCTGAACCTCAGGTCCTTAAATTCTAATCTCTAATTCTCTAATAACAATGTCTGGCCGGTTTAACATTGTTCTATTTGTGTGTATATTGTAATCCCATAAAATTGTAACAGTCATATGTGTGTAATCAGTGTGGTGTTCTTACCAATTTCTTTCAATTTCCTTCCTATAGACGTTCCAGATTTTCCAGTGCAGATATTGGCCCACTTTGTCGTGCAGGGTTTTATATTCAGTGGGTGCCAATACCGTGCAACCTGATACAAAATGATCAATTTTTACTGGATATTTATTACAGTATCTGCATCTTGGGCTAACACAATATTTTAGTATGTGTGATTGATAATTTCTAGTTAACAAGAATTGGTCATGTGCAGGAATGATAAAAATTTCGGTTTCAGCTTTTAACCCTGCAATACGTAGCCACTGATGGGTACGTGTTTTTTCTGCATCAGCTTGTTTGGTACAGGCAGGACATTAGCCATGACGCAGTTTATCTTGTCATTGTTTCTGTATCTAGTCGGTTGCATTTTATATTATTATTATTATTATTATTATTATTATTATTATTATTATTATTATTATTATTATTATTTCATTTGATATATGTTGCATTTGCATAACCTTCCCGGACCCAACCAGAGACCACTGATCAATTTTTGTGAACAAAAAAACAACAAAGTAAGATCACGCACATTTATATCAATAAAGCTTTTCGTCATGTGCAATCTGTAATGTGAGTACAATTGTTATTTTCTTTAAGGCATGTACTAATACCATTCCTTTCATTGAGTCTCTATTAAACTTTTCCAATCAATCCGAACTACAACTGGAAATTACGGATATCCCCATGTGCCAGATTTCCATTTCAAGATCCTTTTATCTCGATAGTTTTTCGAAGATCTTCAAATGTCCATTACGATCTGCCTGAACTGCCATCTCAATAAGAAAATTCTCTTCTGGTTTTCTTTGATCTCGATGTCTGGACGATTAGATTTCATTGTTCTGTCTGTATGTATTGTAAATTCTCATAAAATTGTTGCAGGTCTTATCTCTGTAACTTAGTCTGTGTCATATATATATACCAGTTTCTTGAGGTGTCCTTCGCATAAAAATTCACTCTATGAGGCTGAGTTTCATATTCAGTTGGTGCACACACGGAAACCTGATACAAGATGGTCCATTGTTTCTTGGTATTTATCACAGAATATGCATTTGTGTTTAACACAATTTATCACTATTTGTGCTTGGTAATTTCTAGTTACCAAGCATTGGTCTCATACAGTAAGAATAAAATCTACGGTTTCAGCATATAACCCAGTACAATTAACCGCTGATAGTCTCGGGTTTTTTCGAAATTAGCATGTTAGTTATTGGCAGAGGATTGACCATAAACACCTTTATCTTACCAACGTTTCTACATTTGGCACAATGCATTTTGTTTTGTTTTCTTTTGTAGGTTCGCTGCCATTGCACTATGTATATTATTGTTTACTTGCACCTATTCAACCAGTTGAAATTCACTTCTGATTGTGTTGACATATTTATTACTAAAGAAAGTTACTATTTCTCTCATGTTTTTGTACGCAGAATAACATCCAGTCTTCTGTAGTTTCCAGCTGTCTTTGAAGACTGACTGTTGTGGTTTTGTAAGACAGCTCTACTGAACTAAACCTCTGTCTACTTCGGATCTAGGAATCATTCAGGCGTTCAACATCAGCATTAAGATGATGCATGCTGTCGTGAAAATAAATCTCGTTTTGACAATAATTCTCTTAATGATATCAATGGTTTAATTCAGGATGTTGAAACTCTATTGCACCACAGTGACAGAAGAAATGTATATGGCTGGTATTCTGTTTTGTACATTCAAGCCGGTATTTAACATCGGACGAATACGATTGTAGTATTAATTTTTATATACTCTTTCATCTGCGTATGCTGTATTCTATCACTTTCGCCTACTCGTAGGTATTTATATGCTTCGTCCTATTTCAGTTTCCTAATATTTGTGACAAAATCTGGATCTATTGAGTTTCTTCATGTGGTTCTTCCTTTTGCACATTTATCCAATCCGAAATACATATATATATCATCACTGAAATCACGTATTTTCAAGTATTGAGTATATTAAAGTATCAACTTATTAACTTTGGCAAAGAATTTATCATCCATATAGAATAATCGATTATACATTTTCTTTTTTACTTTGTATCTAGAGTCATTACTGATTAGTACATGTTAACGGAACGTTAAGGACAGGCATAACAGAGTGTCCGACAGAGAGTCTATTTATTTCTGTTTCCTTCTTGGTATCCTATGGTCATTTCAATGATAGCACTTTTTTTAGAATATGGCGTGTTCCTAGTAGATCAATCTTCTGAGAAACTTTTATTTTGACGTTATCTGTGACACTATTAGTAGAATTGTCAATTCCTCTTCTCACGATGCTTCGATTACTATTGGTACAGTGTCATACTTCATTCGCCACATCCTCGTATTCTCCATCTCCTGCTTCTTGCTTTTGGAAAAGTTCTCGATAATGTTCATGGAGGTGTTTCTATCAGATTGTACTTCTATGCCAATAAATATACACTTCCTGAATTTCTTGACTTTTATGATAATACAAGGTCCATTGGTTGTTATTTCCCACTCAGTTGAAATTGGCCGGTCCCAGGGGATAAACCATCCTTATTTCGTGTAACTATGTATTGTTATTGCTCATACCCCCTCTCAGTGGATTTGATTTTGTGATTCCGTCATATCTTCCAGTGCACAAATATCACCATAATACTTGTGGGTATATTCATTTTTTGCTAGTTCCTGACATCATGAGATAATATGTTGTAGATTTGCATCATATTTTCCGCCGATCCTGCAATTCGGGTTAGTTCCATGCTTGTTTATATGGCATTGATGGGATCTGGCTGTCAGGCTTTGGTCCTGAGCTGAAACCTTTAGGCCTTATGTTTCGACATTTAACACGGTGTTCCTCAGCCACTGATGTGTCTTACGTTGCTCCACATTTGCTTTTTCTTTCTCCTTACTTATCTGACATGCAACGTCATTTCTTCCAAATATTTTTAAAAAATTATTTGGGCAAGTTCTTTTGCTTTCTGTTTTACTTGTTTGCGTAGATGGTATTCCTTTCGTTTTAGTAGCTATGGTTCCTTGTATATTAAGCATTTTCTTGAAGACTGCAGCTTCTTTGTTGATGAAGCGTATTTGGTGCTTTATTATCAGTTAGAGAGAAGCATTGTGTTTTGTGAAGTATACTACCAATCCGATTGTTGTAGTTTTTAGAGTTAGTTCAAGTTGAATTAGATATCGAAATTCTAAAGCTCTTTGTAGGTACAGCCTATCGACAATTGATTTCGGGTGGTGCATCCTCATTTGGGTAAGCATTTTTATAGACTTGGCGTTCAATATTTACATTGTAAACAATCTAATAATGTTGAAGCTGTAAGTAACTAAAATATCGAGAGCCTTAATTCTGTTCGCCCCATTATATTCACATTCTAATATCAAACGCACTCTCCTATAATCTTCTTTTGGGATCTTTTTCATCATAATTGAATGCTGTATTCCGTCTCCTTCTTTCCTAAGGTTATGGTCCAAGTTCCTTGTACTACGGCGATGGTCCAAGGTAGAACCAAAGAAGAATAACTTGAACACAGGTATGGGATAACACAGATATATTACAAACAGAAATATATACAAAGAAGTAGAAGTATTAGTAATGAATATCAGATTTGGTTAGAGTGAATTATGTTGTCTTGACAAGTATCACTATTCCAATGTCTAGTAATCGTCTGACTCTTGACTCTGTCTCTGACAGACTCTGACTCTCTGCTGCTTCCTCCTGAGGCGCAGAATTTATAATGTCCGGAATAGTCCATTATTATCATGGGTAAGTTCCCATAACAACTAAGTATTTGTCTGTACCATTTTGGCCTAGTTTCTTAACCTTGTTGTTGATGTGAAAGTCTAAATCTCTAGTTTTCATGATTTTACAGCCTTTGATGTTGGCTTTGGCACATTTGTAGATTCCGAATTGCATACTAGTGTCTTCGATGAAGATTTTGACAATGGTACGTAGGTTTTCCTTCTGGTTGTCATCCTTGGAATATGTTTCAAGATCATCTGTATAGAATAGGTGATTTAGAAGCGTAGTTGTGACAATCAATTTCCTTGGAATATCGCGCTTTTGATGTTGTTTAGTTTCGATGTTAATAACGGGTTTGTATTCTTTACGTTTGGTGTGGTCTTCCTGTTTTTCATGCTCATCGTTATGAATTTGACCATTTTGGGGGAACACTCTGTATATATTTAGGATCTTTTCTATTAATGACTGTGGCACATTATCGAACGCCTTTCTGTAGCCGATTCATGATAGCGATAAGTTTATTTGCCTTGTTTTCACCTCTTCCAATATTGTTTTACAGATAATTACTTGGATCTTACAACAGTAAGTTGGTCTTTTGAAGCTCTTCTGTTCTTTTGCAGTTTTTCAACGTATTGCACCAAATATCCTAGACTTCCTGGATATTTGATGGGTCATTTACTGTATATCATTTTCCCCAGTTCTCAAATTAGTTTCTTGTCATCTTCTTTGAAGATATTGTTTTAAAAGAAGAAATGTGTTTCTTTTCCATAACGCCTGATTCTTCTTCTTCTTCTTCTTCTTCTTCTTCTTCTTCTTCTTCTTCTTCTTCTTCTAATAATAATAATAATAATAATAATAATAACAACAACAACAACAACAACAATAATAATAATAATAATAATAATAATAATAATAATAATAATAATAATAATA
>OZ038482.1:35618914-35678914 GCA_964036315.1 Acanthosepion esculentum | reverse complement strand
AGTTCTAAGAGAGAGAGAGAGTGTGTGTGAGGGTGGGAGCGTAAGATAGGGCGATGAAAAGAGAGACAGCAAAAGAGATAAAGCGAGGGAAGTAGAAAGAGGTTAACAAATAAAGATATGTTCTTTAGAAAAATATGCCAGGAATATAATCTTCTATCCTGCAGTGTTTTAGAATGTTAGCTTTTCTGTACATTTTTGTTTCCATTTGTATCTACATCCATAAAGGAAAAATAAGAGAAATATTGACGTTTAAAAATAAAATTGTATTTCTATTTTTCAACGGCAACATATCCTTTTACTTATTACTTCTTTTGTCATCTGGGCAGCGCTAAACAGTTTAAACTTTTCAATGTTTCCAAAAAAGATTATTTTCCATATACAGCCGTCCTGATTACACCTATTCAACTTATGTCCGTTTCCTCCTATATACTTACCCTTTTTGAGCTATTTTTCTCCTCTTCGCTTTGAAGTGGTTCGTTTTACATGAACGTTTTGTGTAAAATAAATAAAAATCTATGAGAACGTAAGTTTCATTTGAAGTTGTTTCTAAATTGCTCTTCCATTTTCAATGCTTTAGGCACATCGTGCTGCTCAGATCGATCGAAATAAATATTGTTTAATTCTATTACTCTTCTAACTAAATGATTTTTCTCTAAATGATGATGATGATAATAATAATAATAATAATATAAATAATAATAATAATAATAATAATAATAATAATAATAATAATAATAATAATAATAATAATAATCAGAAAAATCTTCGATGGTGAAAAAATAACTCGATAACAATATATTCATTTTTCTATGTGCAGCATTTCCTGATTAAAAACAATAGGTAAAATAAGACTATAACTCTCGCCATAGACACAGTCGCTTCCATCAACTACTGTTATTACTACTACTAAAAATAATAATGGATGGATGCGCTAATACGTCTGTGCTAATGGTACTACTACTGTTACTCCCAACAATAATAATAATAAACCAATTTATTCAATGAATAAACATACATTGAATTTTAGCAAATAATGAAGACAAGACTTGGCATATCGTAAATATCTATGGCGCAGATCATAGAGGCAAAACATAAAATTAAATTTTGCAAACATAAGAGTATATCACTATATATTTATAAATCGTGAAATCTAGGTAATGTGCATATTAGACTGTTCTATTTATTTATGGTTTCTATTTTTTCAACGGCCTTCATAAGGGCATCAGGTCTCAATTGGGTATCTATACTGAACACGCAACTATTTACATCATAGTAAGTCTGATCTTTTCTTCGGGTCAAATTAGTAGCTGGTCTCAAACATGAATTACAGTCAATTGTTAATTTGGTGGAAGGAATGGCGTGCTAATTTTAACGCCTCCAAAACAAAGATTGTTCTCTATGACCCTGACTTCAATCGGCATGAATGCTGCTAACCTAGGGGAAAGAGAGTCATTGTGTCTTCTCGGACTAACGTTCTCCGCCGACATGAAGCGGGACGCTTATATTGAAACAATTGCTAGGTTTACTAGGAGTCAATTTGGTTCTCTGTGTAAATTTGGTTCTCAATTTTTCTGATCTGAACATATATATTTAAATATATTATGACTACCATTCGTCATGTACTCGGAATAATATTTAGTAATTCCTTTATATTTTTGATTATTCTAGAAAATGATGATGATGCTTTTAAAAATCGATGATGGAGTGTTCACATATTCTTCAATATCTCGAACAGAAACAAAATAGAAAGCTAGTAATATAAGAACTAAACTTTTCCGAATGACATAATTTTGAAGTCGTTAATGAATCTGAATACAGTCCTGAGGCAATGCAGAGATTCGATCTTAATTACAAGATATATAAGTAAAATATTAAATTATATATATATATATATATAGTGGACTACACTTCCTTGAACGATAAATGAGGGTCAGCACTTGATGGTGCCTTTCGTTGTACAGTTATGAAAGCTAGCAGGGACTATTGTGGAGAAAATTAGGTAAGGGAAATATATATTTTATTTGTGCTTTCTTAAGAACGATATCTGACTAGCCATGCCGCGGGCGACAAAACCACACAGATAGATGAAATTTGTTAAAGCAAGATTTTGATGGCCTCTCAGCATCAAAGCTTGACGAAGTTGATCACACTGCTTGAGTCTGCTGTCTTCAACAGCCTTTAATGTAGCATTCATAGCATCAAACCGAAAGGAGTGGCGTAAGACAAAGTCTTACGCCACTCCTTTCGGTTTGATGCTTGGGATTCCCAGATTTTCATATCAAAGCTGAAACGTTTCAAGTTGCCTTTCAATTTGTATTTGTAGCGTAAGAATGGATAGCCAGCAGAACGCTTGGTCTTTGATAGTTTCCATACAACATACTTTTGGAGGTCTATGCTCATTCATTCTCACAACATGACCAGCCAAGCTAAGTTGTATCTTTGCTAGAATGGTTTCAATGCCTGTGATGTTGTTACATTTCTTCAGTATTGCACTATTCCTGACACTATCCTCCTATTTTATATCACATATGACACGAAGACAGCGTATGTGAAAGGCGTCACGTTGATTTATGTGCTTGCAGTACAGTGTCCAAGTTTCAGCTCCATAACGAAGCGTTGGGAGAACGACTGATTTG
The DNA here is from genome assembly GCA_964036315.1 of Acanthosepion esculentum. Lineage (NCBI taxonomy): Eukaryota > Metazoa > Mollusca > Cephalopoda > Sepiida > Sepiidae > Acanthosepion > Acanthosepion esculentum. Next base: position 35,676,278 of record OZ038482.1, on the reverse strand, counting down.
TATATGTCGATTTTTACTCGGAGAGACACGTCGTTTGTCTTCCATAACCTATGCATAAGATTACCGTATGCTGTGCAAGCTTTGGCTGTTCCGGATTGAATTTCTCTGTTGATTTTCCCATCAGAAGAGACTGTTGATCCAATATATGTGAACACCTCAACAGTTTTTAATGCCGTACAATCAACGAAGACGGAAGGATTTGTGAGACAAGGATTGCCTGCTGCTGGCTGGTACATTAGCTCAATTTTCTTTATGTTGATTGTCAGACCAAATGTTTCGCTGTTTCAGAGAATTTATCAAGGATAATTTGTATGTCTCCTAGACTCTGTGCAAATAGAGCGGCATCATCTGCAAAGAGAAGATCCCGTACCAGCTGCAGACGAAGATTCGATTGGGCTTTAAAACTTAGTCCTCCAATTATATATACAACTACACGTGTGCATTTCTTCCTAATCATTTGTCTGCTATATATTGTTTTCTATGTATGTCACAGAATTGGTTTTGTATTATTTACTTGTTCTATTCAGTTTTCGCATCATTTGTCTTTATTTTGCTGTATTTCCCAATATGTTTTTCACGACTACTAGGAATGATGGCAGCGGTCGACAATAACATCACACGTTATTTCCATGCAACATGAGTATTGTGGATTCCTGGATGAAATGCGGTATCAAATAAAAACAAACGCCAAGAATGAATATAGGAAACTAATTATATTTACGTAATAATACAAAATTGTAATACAGGTTAGTAGTTCCAGGAATGCGCGTTAGTAGGAAAAATATATATATAGTATTTGATATCGACGTATCGCTGTATGACTTCTTACTGAGTCTACGTGCTCGTTACTGTGACACTTGCACTGTCTCTGTGTGTGACACGTTCTCTCGGGTATTTCCTATCAGTAGTATATGTATACCCTGGGTGAGTCCATTTGTGTAAAAAAGGGAGACCTCTCAACAATGAGCATGTGACTATGAATGTTATTTCAGGATTCATTTGTAACAGCTTTAGCGACGAAAATGATGATAATCGCAGCAGAACATTTCTACTGGCCTATTTACCGCAAACATTTTATATGGGACCAACGGTAGACACACTCTACACTAAAGAAACGTTTTATACTTTAAAGCATTGACTGAAAAGTTAAAATTGTTATTATTATTATAATTATTATTTTAATTATTATTATTATTATTATTATTATTATTATTATTATTATTATTATTACTCGAGTTCTACTTCTTCAAATGTTCAAAATTTCCTATCCATTTTAGCTATAAAATGCAACCACCCTAATGATTTTAGCTATATTTTCCTGATAATACTGATCAGAATAGGTGTCCCGATGTGTCCGCTGTTAATAATCGGAGAAGTTTCATCATTAAAGCTAAGCCATTCTTCATTCATGGAAATTGGCACAGCTATGCTTACACAATTTCAGCTCTCACGAATACTGCGGGCTATTCCCAGTTAGTACTGTTCCTCTACGCTGTGATATAATAATTACTCCGCCCATGGCTCACGCTATCATCTCCAAACATGATAGACACAAGACATGTTGTGTCAGCGTTATCCCATAAATTGTCATCATGTGTTCCTGGACTATCTCCCGTTATTTTCAAGCAATATAGTCGGTGCCTTTCAGCCATTTTGTTTTGCGTTCCAGCTTATTTGAAATCATCTTCTGTATTTCCTGTCATTATGATCTTTTGCTAACCGTTTGATACGTGGAACTATTGACCTATTAGTCTTCTACCGCTTTTTGAATAAAGTACTCGAGGCTCAAAATTGGCTAAGTATCGCAACTCGCAGGGGCTACTTTGAGACAAACGAGGTGGGTTTCACTTCTCTAGGTAAACCTCCGATATAGCGACGGTTATTTATTAAATAATCTGTCACATTTTATGTAAGATTAACTAATCCCTGGCTGTTGTGATATACATCTCGAAGCAATTTCCCTTAGTCGGCATGCTGTTTTTCTTCACCATTTGAATGTTTATGGCGTTACTTGCCGATATTTGGATTTGATCAAATCTTCCTTATTAAATCAAATAATGAATGTTGTCGTAAACGCTCCGTCTTCGAAATCTTTTTGCATCAATGCTGATGTGCCCTAGGGTGTTAATCTTCCAATTACTGTATTTTTTTTATTTTCACCAATGACCTTACCGATGCCATATGTTCTCGACTCGGTAATTACAATGAATACAGAACATTTTATATTTTAAAATTAAATTGGCTGCTGATATCGAAAATAAATATTTAATCTCTTGTAATAATGATAAGAAATGTCTTGTCAATTTTAGAGTCTCCAAAAAGAAAGCGCCTTTTTTAAATGATCGAAATATTTGTCTCCCATCAACATGGATATTGTTCACCTCCAGTAGAATTTGTTTCCTTATGTCGTGCTAGATTATTCCTTTCGCCAGAATCTGTCTTGAATCTTCTGATTGATCAAATTCAGCTAACGTCGTGAATCGGCGCCCTATCTTCCTTAAAACATTTATGTTGTCCACATGCTCCGTCTTCGCAGCATCATTCAGAAAGAAAAACAAAAAGAAAATCACTGTTGCGCCAAAACAACACTTTGCTAGTTTCGTGATGTTGAACGGCTTCCCTTGTCTCGCTTTGTTATATCAAGCGATAGCTTGTTAACACTCCCAAAAATGCTCGTTGTTTTCGAGCCGTAGTTGAAGATTTTACCAGTAGTAATACCTTCCAATTACATCCGTACTATTAATACTTGTTCAAGTAGTAATCGCCAAATAGTACAATGATCAGTAGAGAATGTTAATCCATAGAGACTGAACGTATAGCAATACAGGATAGACAAGAAGGGTGGTCGTGTTGGCATCACGTTACTTCCTATATATTCACTTCCTTTAAAATCACGTGATCTACTTAATAATGTAATCGTCCGTGTTATTCACTGACGAGCTTTTTTCAAACCAAACTGTCGGCAACGACATTTAAACTTAAACAAAAACTAGTGAATGAAATGTTCGGCAATCACTAATATATAGCGTGATTTATATTACATGCTAATCGGAAATGTCTTGTTTCGTAATGCTTTGTTTACGCTTAGATGTAGCTTTCACATATTGTTGAGTCTTGACTCATTGTTGAATCTCGACTAATGCATGGAATAATGATGCAACACAAAATGTACTTAGAACAAGAATGTATTATAACAAGAAAATGTACACAATATTTACATATAGTATTTCTGTATATTTCTGGGAAGACGTTCCTGGAGAATGTGTTGACTAAGTCGCAGTCGGGCAGAGTCTCTAGCTGGATCTCTGTATTCGCTCCTCGTCTTCCGGTACCAACCATTATTTATATAGTCGGTAGTCACCTATGCAGATTAGGTGGATCCTACCACAACACATATATAAAGGTATTTACTGAAATACAAACAAGGGAATAAGATTATTTGAAATAGAAGTAATGATTACTATATCTAGGGGAACTGATCTGAAGAAAATGCATCAACAATAATGATCATGGTAAACTCTCCAAGACATATCCAAGCAGGTCAAAATCTAAACAGTTACGCAGCTATTCATATGTTAAAATAAAGACTTAATAACGTTAAACGAAAACTTGTAACACTTATTAAATTGAATGAAATTGATAATCCGGTATCTAAGATGAATTCAAAAGAATTTCAAAATATTATATTAATCTTGATTTACTTGCACTTGGTTCAAAGCAAGCCTCTTTGTATTAATTTAATAATAGTGTTTTCTTCTCAAAAGAAAACACGTCCGTAATATCGAAAAGAAAATTTTAAATTCAGTAAAAAAGAGCAATGTTACAGCATTTTTTGCATTATTTAATAAGATATATTTGTTAATATATTAGAAATGAAAATAGAAATATAAAAGAAAGTGCATATTCGTTGCATTATTCAACTACATCTGAAGACAATAAAATGGATAGCAAAGAGCATATGCATATTTCATTGTAGGTCATTAATAGAAGCAATAAAACGTATCATTTGTAGCCCAAAGTTGAAAGAGCGGAAAAAATTATCATATATCACTGTTATCAAATTAGAATAATTTATTACATTAAAAATGTTTATCCCAGACATATATAGTACAAAGGATACAGTTAAATGGATATCAAAATTAAATTATATAATTTAATTTACAAAGAATCAGCGCCTAATACACAAAGGGAAATACGGCAAAGTAATTTAATAAATTATAGAATCGGTTTTCTAAAGCTATACCTGCAAAAAGTCGACGGAGGTTTGAGATGACGATTCCGTGTATTTGGTAGTCTCACTCATGAGCAGCAAGGCTCATGTAAAAACAATCAGATTTCACGAGAAAATAGCGGCAATAACATCAAGAAAAGTATGTGAATTGGGGATACGTTTACAGCCATTTTTTTTTCACTCATGTACTTTTCTGCAGATAGAGACATTGATGAAAGGTATTATACCAGCGTGCCTTTCATATGAATTACATAAAATATATATGTCAAATACTAAAAACTAATAAGGGGGGTATATCAATCTAACAAGTTTCACATTTATTAAAGCTTCGTCAGAGATCGAGAGAAAACAGAAGCTTTAATAAAAGTGAAAAATGTTAGATTGATATACGTTTCCCATTTGTCCTTTATTTCATCACACTATCGGATTCCGATCGATATTTTATCTGCATTTGACCTTTAACTTATATATATATTGTGTGTATTTAGTATTGTGTATATGTATTGTGTGTATATAAAATATATAGACAACGCTTATCTATATTATTTAATCAAACATGTATTAATATATATATATATATATATATATATATATATATATATATATATATATATATATATATATATAATCACATAGTTTGACTTATTTAACAAAATTAAGTGAAATTTGAGCATGTGCAAACATTTGTGTGTGCTTGCGTCTTCGTGCCTCTGTGTGTGTGTGTGTGTGTGTGTGTGTGTGTGTGTGTGTGTGTGTGTGAGGGAGAGAGAGAGAGAGAGAGAGAGAGAGAGAGAGAGGGGGGACATTGGACGAACGGAGGCTGGTCACATCTAAATCTTTCATGGGTATTCACTCAGACATCATTTAGTCGGAAATGTTTTTCGTGAAAATGTTTAAACTGGAGACATTATATTGTGGCCAGCCATTGTTCGCCTGGATGCTATTTATATATTATATTAATGATCAGATATTCACCATGGTATGAAAGTTTTATTTATTTATTTTTATCTCCGGTGTGCCTTTGTAGTATATTACCTCAGGCGTTGCCTATAGTTTACAAGACAATAAAAACATTCACGCACACATTATTTTTTAAGCATTTCACCCCAAGCAAGGCGGGAAGCCACTAGCACGCAAGGGGTTACAGAAGATTTGAAGCGAGAGCAGATAGGAGTCATAGAGAAAAGGATGTGGAGAAGGATAGTGGATAGATCAAGACAACTGGAGATGTCGATTGACATTACATTTGTATAGTTGGAGATTATAGTTGTCAGGGAAACAGGAATAAGGAAGGGAGTTCCGCAGCCGAGAGGTGCGAGATATGAAGCTATTGGAGTAGAAGAGACCGCTACATTTAACAGTTTCAATATTGAAAGGGTGTGAGCGAGATGCCAACCTCGTAGAACACTTGAAATCAAGAAGTCTGGGAACCAGCGAAAGCAGCTCATCGGAGTAATTACCGTGAAAGTATTTGTAAAAAAGATAGAGAGAGGCGATGGCGTGTGTGTAAGAGATCGACTACAGACGAGAGGCCAGATCAGGGCCAATTACATTGCATATCCGTCTCTGGATCATATAAAAAATTTCCCGGCCCAGCAGAGGGAGCCAACTTTCCTTGCGGTGGTTGAAGAAATTGACTCAATGTATTTCTTCCATCTCAGGTCAGCAGGCAGCGTGAGACCGAGCAGCCGCAGAGAGGAGCTTTCGAGAATTTGAGCTTCGGACATTCTAATTGGATGCAGGGAAAGATCTCTGTGGTGTTTAATAGAGATCACTTTTGTTTTTGAGGCGTTAAAGTTAACCAGCCAATTCCTGCCCCAGTTCACCACCGATTGGAGGTCCTTTTCGAGACGAACGGCAAGGTTATTTTTTTCAGTGGCACTAGATTTGTTTTTGAGGCAGGAGTAAATTGTGAAGTGGTCCGCGTAGATACCAACTTGGGAATCTATGGCGTCAGGAAGATCATGCACATATACATACATTCATATACACACGCACACACACGCACACACACACAGATATATATATATATATATATATATATATATATATATATATATATATATATATATATATATATATATATATATTTATATATATATATATATACAGTGCATTGGCAGCTACTATAACATATCTAACATTTCAACCTATGAAACGTATGCCTGATCAGAAAAGGAATTAAAACGCGAAGAATAAAAAGCTATGGAAAAGGTACTGATTTCACATTTCTCCTTCATTAAATTCAATCCGAGATCATAGTGTCCATCCAGTCACCAGGCATTGCAAAATCAGATAAAGAATCATTTATCTCACACGGAGGCGAGACGCGATATCTGTAAAAACAATTTGTCATTTTTTCAACATTTTTTCGGATATTATTCTGCATCATACTAACTACTATTATATATATATATATATATATATATATATATATATATATATATATATATATATATATATATATGCACAAACAGAGAACGAGAGTCAAACGCAGAAAGTAAAAGATAGTTTGTAAAAGAAACAGAGATATAATGTGAAAGTTTGCTTTTTCCAATTTTGTTCGGATATTCTGATACTATCATATATATATATATATATATATATATATATCTATATATATATATATATATATATATATATATATATATATATATATATATATACATGTGTGTGTGTGTGTGTGTGGGGGTGTTTGTATATACATATATATATATATATATATATATATATATATATATATATATATATATATATTAAGTGACACAGATATACACACAGAGTATGAGCAAATGTTTGCGAGTGATAAAGGGATATAAGCCCTAAATATGTTAAGGTTTTGATATATATTAAATTTAATCAATAATCACTTTTACAGCAAGAGTCTCAATAATATTCATGGGAAAACACATATAGTTTTAATGAATCATAATTTTTATTCGTTGTAACATAATTTATAATGCGTTGCTCTATAAAGTGCACTCTAACTAATAATAATTTGTTTAATTACAAAGCACTTGATGGGTTCAATTAATTGATTGATTTGAGCAAATGTATCACAGTACTTTATAAACTCTTCAGCGTAAATTCCTTACAATAATCTGATTTCAGATGTGTTCAAACATGAATGTTCTTTATCTTTTCGTACAACATTAAAATAAGCTAATACTCCAGAATTCCAGCGTTGTTTATATTCTATATTTTCTGATGTGAAGGAAAATACAACATATTATAAAATAAGTTATTTTCTATGAATTCATATTTACGAACTGAAAAACTGATATAGTTCTTAGTAAGACCGCTGAGAAATGATCTTTTGCAAATTATCAAGGGAAAAATACATTTTCCGAAGATAAATACAATTCGAAATGCTCTAATGTGCCCGTAGGTTATTTTTGCAGTAAATCTCTCAGTAGATATTTCCCTCATGTTTCAGTTGCGTGTAAATGTTTGGGTTTATTTAATCGATATGCCAGTCGACACTGTGACACTGTCTGCCCAGTTCTATCCTCTGTCCGATAGTTCTTTGGCCTAAGACGTAACTTGTAGGGTGGTAGGGGAAAGTATGTGCACCGCTCTATTGTAGGAATCACATTTCAGCTTATGTTTGTCATAAGGATACATGTAGATTAGACCTAATATACAAATCGGAATGTAGGGATTGCACCCAACTGGTATTTCAAGAACCCCGCTAAATGGCGCTGTTTCGAACGAAGGGAAATGTAAAAACCATCGTTTGTTCTCTTCTAACCCAAAAGATAGCAGTGTTAAAATGAGCCTTAACCACGCTGCGACAGAATTATTTCCTCTGGACAGTCACTGACTACATTAAGACTATAAGCATGTAAGTATAACAGACATACACACACTTATTAATAGGAAATCCCTATATTCTTCCCTTTTCATTATCCGCGTACTCACTTGTATATTTGCTCTCTTCTAGTATTGAAGATTGTTTATATGATGTGTGCGCGTGTCATATTGCTCCACGTATTGAAATCTATTAACAGTCAAAGGTTGAAGACAATATCCACGAATGTTCTCATTCGCAAATTCGTTCCGATGCAAACCTGTAAGCACACATCCATTGAATAAACAACGTGATACGAACACGCGAAAATGAAAATAAAAAGCGCATTTATACTTAAAATCAGGAAGATAGAGTTTAAAATTCTGGAGTTCATAATAGGGAAAATTGCTTGGAAAATTCGGTACGCTCAGGATAGACTGAAGGCAATAGATTTACAGGAAAACAACTCATAACCTACATAGTAAATAGATGGCGGAACCCGTTTTAGGAGGGTTAACAACAAAAAAAAAATTATTAAGAGATACAAAGAACAGTAAATTTTAGAGACCAAGGGTGCCTACGTTTTTAAATATTATGACGCGTAGAAGAAGAGGAAGAAGGGGAAGAAAGTAGGAGGAGGAAGAGAAGAAAAAATGAAGATGCAAGAGGAAGAAGAAGAATAAGAAGAAGAAGCGGAAGAAGAAGAATCAGAAGAAGAAGAAGAAGAAGAGGAGGAGGAGGAAGAAGAAGAAGAAGGGGAGGAAGAAGAAGAAAGAGAAGATGGAGGAAGATAAGAAGGAGGAGAGGAAGAAGAAGGAATAGGAGGAGCAGAAAGAGAAAAGAATGAGGAGGAGGAGGAAGAGAAAAAGAAGGAGGAAGAGGAGGAACAAAAAATGAAGGAGGAGGAGGACGAGGAGCAGCAGAAGAAAAAAGACCCATTGCAATTTTTACGTCACTGCTTGAAAGGATAAAAAAGTGCCGTCCATTGGTCCCGTATAATATCTTTCCGGTTCATAGGTCAGAGAAATTAGTACCTACTGCGATTATTATCATTTACTTCGGTAAAACAACATTCAAAGACACATGTTTATGCTGCAGGGAAATAACGAGAGATATTATTGTCGGCCGCTGCCATTAGTCCCTGTCGTAAAAAAAAGAAAAAAAACACCTTTGGAAAGAAAGTGAGATAAATGCAAATGATGCGAAAACTGAATAGATCAAGTAAATAATACTTAACCATTTCCTGTGTCAATTTATATGAAAGGTGAAAAACGCAAAAGCGAAAATAGAAAACAAAATAGTTCGCTCAACACATATGCAGTTACAAATCAGTGAACCATCTATCAATAACTTTAGTACATGTTCTGGAGAAAATTATATAGTCACTTCTGTTTCTACTTGACCCCTTTTGTTTCGGTTAATAGACAAGCGTCGCACATTTCATCATTCCTCTAAAACTGCTGCATTGTTCACCACTAAATGATTGTTGCTTTTATTTCTACCGGTGGTAGATACATCCATATTTAGCAATCGCCTCTAAACTCTGTATCTCAAGGCTGACAATATTTATGAATACAGGAACATTTACTAAAACTTGAAGAAACCATATTGCTACACGTACTAAAAATCAAGAAAACAAGACAAAACAAAACAAAAAACTCCCCAAAAAACATAAACAGAGGAAAAACCATGCTAGAAACTGAATATTCAATAATAAAAGGAAGATAGATGTCTATATGATATTAAAAGCATTCTAAATCAAAGACATTCGACATGAAACGATAGTAATATATTTCAACACTGACAAATACAACTTGCACTTGCAAATATTCATCAAACAGTGCATTGCAACACTGAAATCATGTCTGACAATGTGGGTCATTTTCTGAAGCAAAGTTTATACATATACACTGCTGACAAAGCTGAAATAAAAACTGAAGAAATTCATACTGTCATAACGCAGAATTTACTGTCCAATCTCTCAGAATTCTGTAAAAGTTGACAAGAAATGTTTACGCAGACCAATAAAAGGAAATATATAGAAAACTAGAAGAGCACAAAATCCAGAAGTCTGTTTTCCATTCCTTCTAGTACAAGGTAAAATTAAAACATTGCATCATCTATTACAGAATTAATTAACATAGTTCGTTGTGTTTTTAATCAAAGACTAACTGACGCTTCATTTTTTTTTAAACAATTAAGATATATCTGAAAGTTTGTTTAATGAAACCAGAAGCAGCAGAATCTCTGAAAGATTGATAGTAATACCGGATATCTACTAGAAATTTCTAACTAAACGTTCTTCGATACACGGATTCAACTTTATCACTATCAACTCGAGTCTAAGATTCACAAAGCATTTTTTCAATTGTTACATTTTTATCGATAAAATCAAATCCACCGCTACAAAATTTACTGCCTAAGCAAATGTAATGTACGTGCACTGGAAAACAACCACAGATTTTCTAAAAATCTTCAGCTTACTGATGGTCTTTACTATAGGTAACACACAAGCGGCATATATTTTTGTGAACGTTTGACAGTTTGACAGACCATAAATTTCAACAACTCAATGATAACACGGTTATTTTCATTATTCACATTTCAACAATACGACTGGATTATTCCGTGTTACGAAACGACGAAGATAACACTTTTCAACATTTTTTGTTTTTGACAAAATCTTTTTTCACAGTTTTGGGGGCGTATTGTGAGGATTTTCCAGCCAATATTATGTTAGGGGAGGTTGTTTGACGCCTATAAATCAATGGAGAAATAACACTCCTCTTCTTTTGCACGGAAATTTTCTGCATCTATATGAGCATTGTCCCCACAGTGGCAGATTTCTTTCCTGCAGTCCGTAGCCTAATATATATAACTTACACGCACATATGCATTACAAATACACATATTTTATAATAATAAAGTGTTAAAAGTCTTTCTCTTTTGCTATAGGTGTACACGCAAATATATTTTCACTGTTGTATTGAAAAATGTTTCAGTGTTACTTGCTCAATCTTCCCCAGATATTCTCTGAATGTATTCAGATTAAAATGCATTCTAACGTGAACTTTTCTTATATGGTTGTACGAGATTAACAATAAGCTAAGACTATGAAATCAAAATTCAACCTATGTTTTTACAATTTATTTTCAGATAAGCAATTAATAAAATTAAGTATTTTTGTAAATACTATAAAATATGATCAGCTGTATACCCCGGCAAAAAGACATCATATTTATACCACTGATTCTTTATATGAAAAAATCTGGTTGGTTTTAAAAGCTATATATTTTAGTTGCCCACTTCTGGAAGGATGGAATAATAATTGCGCCCGGAAACTAGTGAATAGAATTGTGACATAACGGTCGAAATAATCAATGTACAGATATATAAACATCGTCTTAGATATTCACTAAAATCAATACGACAAACATTTGTTCCGCCCAAAAGCACTTATGTTTTGCTTGAAATTGACTTCAGTCATTTGGTGAGAAATCGGAATGTTTTTGGATAATGCACATTTATATGTAATTATGTGAATATAGAAAGGAACATAGCCAAGTGGATGTCATTTACACGCCTTATACACCCACGTTGTCTTATGATGGCTTAAGCCTGAAAACTTCCTTTGGCGTGCAAAACAGTTGGGACTCGTTTGTAAATTAATTACAGTAGTTAATTTTACCACAAAATCAATAACGATTAACTTTATACAATTTTCAGTATATTTTATGATTTTTGAGGACTAGAAAACAAGTTACTGCATTTTCATCGATGATGTATTATGGATGACTGAGAATCTTAATCATAGTGATGCAAGAAAAGGTCATGCAAATATACTGAGCCCCCATTGAAAATTTAACATTTATTTTCATTTCGTACGTTAAAATTATTTTTGTTCTCTTCGCAAAGGTGATGCTTATTATTAGAGAAAGTCCAATATCATCAATGTAAAGTCTTATTTATTAGTGTTGCAAATTTTCGCACGAATAACTGCTTCTGTTCGACGTGGTATTTATTTTATCAATGGGAACTGTTGTAACATAGAAAAGGTTACTGAATGAGGAATAACCAAAACGGAGGTTGAAAGTGAAATGGTAATCTTTATAACATCAAGAAAATACAATACTCGCCAGCGGCGTGAAGTAGGTAAACCACTGTTAGTGGTGAAGTAATTTGACAGCATATTACCATATTTATTTTTGTGAAATTACAGAAAATGTGGCACAAGGACTAAAAAATTTTATGAGGAGAAGGGCAGTCTTCTTCTGTCTTTCTTTTAAACTTAGCTAACCACAAGCACTGACCCAAGCATACAAACAATATTCCTAACACCAAAACAACACATTCTTACTAACCTTTCTTCCTACATCCACCATAATACCTCACTGTCTCAATGAAAATCCTAAATAGTCCCCATATGTACACATCGTCGTATGTGGGAGGGGATAATAAAACAACAAATTAAAAATATCCCCAATGAGTATGTACAATATTAATTAAACTATTTACAAAAAAATTTAAAAAAAACATTGTTAGAATTACCCCCCTTACTTAAATATGGCAGAAATATCAGTTCACTGGACGAAATCAATGCGGGCCTATAAGACTATAAATTCATTCCTTCATCGTTAGCACTCACACAGACACGCACTGATCCACACGCAACAACAAAAACGAAAAACACACACAGGCGAAAAAGAAACGAAAGGCGCCCAGCATTCTACCTGCGAACTGATATCACTGACCACCTAACGAGGGAGGGGATGGGGAATTAAACTAAAGAAAAATAGGGACAGAAATAAAAGTGCCAATGAGCAAACACACACTAGCTTTGTTTACTGGAAAAAAGAAAAACTACTAAAGATTCAAAAAACAAAACCTACACTAACCTAATTTCGGGACGGGTTGCCGAAGTTCAACCCATGAAGAACAATATCCAGAAGCCAAACCGGCATCAAACGGCTATTCTAGATCAGCACGTTTCACTCGACACAAACGCGCAAGAGTCACCCACCTTTTGATATGAGCCGCCGCTTTTCCGTCCTAATCTAGAGTTTAAGCTGATGCGTAAAGAACAAGATCAGTTGGGAAGAAATTAACTTCTCGCGCTCATAGAATTCCTTCTTACGCGTCGTCCAAATCACGACTCTCATAACCCCTAGTAAGCAAAAGAACACATATTGTTCAGCCTTCGTCATCTGCGGCACCACATTGCTACAAAGAGAACTGGCTTCAAGGACAAAGAACTTTCCTTGCTGCATGCGTACCATGAGACCTTAAACAAACCAGTACAGAAGCACTATCAAACTGCAATGAAAGAAGACGTGACCAGTGTTCTCGAATTCCCGTACTACAGCGACGGTAGTTTGGAGATTTGTCCAAGCCTGCTGAACAAAGTCTTTTGGCGACCGAGAGGGCGCCACGAATCAGCAGCAAGGTGAGTGATGCCTCATCGTTATTGAGGCATTTCAACCCGGGCTCCCAAGGCCATACTGAGCGAGCCTCTTGCTTCGTAAGACCGAGTTCGTCAATCAACTCATCACGCACGCCCTTCGCCGACCAACACTTGATATAATGCCTTACGGGACAATACCTCGGCGTTTGAGAGGCCATCCGCCGCCCATAGACGTTTCAGAGCAATACAACACTAACGATAGAAGGTGCATTCGGCTCGGGGCAAACAATGGGTCTGCTCCTCACTCGAGTGGACACTTCTCAGAGATGGGAAAGTTTTGCGGGCATCTTCCTTCCAGAAGGTACCCTCCTCATCCGATTCCCGACACATTCGATCTATGAAGCCGATGCAGAGCATATATTGACGAATCTCAATGCTAGGCATACCCAGACCGCCTTCAGCTGAATGAAGGCAACAGATCTCCCGAGATACCATAGCGGCTTTGCCTCACCACTAAAAAGAAAACAAGAGCCTTACTAATGGCATTAGTGGCGTACACGGAAGTAGAACAGACAGTCGGTAAAGGAGAATCGGGTAGATGTGTGAAACAGATAATTCCGCCCTCACATTCAAGGAATGATTCCTTCGTGACCTCAAATTAACTGCGATTTCGGCCTTCCCTCGCACCTCCGACCAATTCATTTCAAACTGGAGATGAGGACTGAACCAGACGCCGAGTATCTTGACCAGGCCATCCGTCCAGAGGAAAGGTCCGGGAAGAGAAACCCCCTTCCACGCACCCAACCGCAAGCAATCAGATTTATCGTGGTTGATCTTGGCCCCTGTCACCATCGCATAACTACTGATGTCTTTGCTGAATTCGTCAATCTAGGCTCTGAACAAAAACGCCATCAGCATAGGCAGAATACCTGTCCGAGGTGGTAGCCCCAGGCAGGGAAATTCTGTTCAGGACCGGATTCGCCTGTAACTTGCGAAGGAATGGTTCCAACGCAAAAACGTAAAGCAAAGGCGAAAGCAGACACCCAAGACGAATGGAGTGAGACAATACGAAAGACTCCGATCGTACCACATTCACCTCCACCAGCGCATTGGGAGTCGCATACAGAAGTCGGATCCAGGTGCGAAATTACGGCCTGAAACCGTCCGCCGAAAGGACAGCCTCCAGGAATCGATGGTCAACTCTATCGAAGGCCTTGGACTGATCTAAATTGATCAGCGCGGCTTCACTGTCCACTTTCTCAATGGTCAAGCGTACCATATGAAGGTTGTCCTGAAAAGTCATACCCTTCACAGCACAAGTTTGTTCGGAACCAAGCAGACTAGATAGGACAGCCTGCAAACGGTTGGCTAAGATCTTTGCCAAAATCTTTAATTCTGTATTTAACATTGTTAAAGGGCGAAAATTACCTATCCCATCCCCACCATTCTTGTCCTCGCGTAGCAACTTGAACACACCCCTGGTGAAGAGCCGAGGTATACATCCCTGCTTCATTCAGTTGACGAAAATCAGTTCCAGCAAAGGAGCAAAAACGGGCGACTGCCTCAAGTATACTTCGTAAGGAAGATGGAGACATACGAATTAGTGTCCATAGGTACTGTACATAACAGGAATATTTCCTATTGTTGCCAGTAATCGCAAAGCTCTTGTAAATTGTGTGGATTTCGCCGGAGCACCTGATTTTTTTCTGTTCCCACCACAATACCTCAGTTATAGTGAGATCGGGACATTGATCTTCTATTCCAAAATTTGAACATATTCATCCACAAGGATCAATTTTGTTGAACATGATTTGTGTGGCATTGTGCAACGCAATGCTAAATAATTTTCTCCATCTTCGCAGTCTAGCAGAAGATTAGACAGCAGTAAACCACTACCGTTTTGCCTGTTTAGTTTGCCATTAAATTTTACCAATTTACTTTAATTCATAGCATCGATTTTGATAAAACCGCACACTATTACGTGTCAACCACAAAATTATATTTCTATGGTGGTTTATATTGTATTGTTTCTTTTTCCCACTTGTCTTCCTACATATTCTCTCGATTTAGAATGTAACTCTTTTTTTATGTTCATCCATAAAATTGCTTCATCTCACTTTGCAACTTCCCAAGTTAGATGTTATTTTCATGAGGTCAGTCTTCTACTTCGATGAATTTTGTTTCATTTTTTTGCTGCCTTACGTACGTCTAAGTTGTATTCTTTTATTTGTTGTAATAATCTTCATAGTGTTATCAACTAAACAGCACTGTTAAGATTTGATACACTCCTCAATTGTCTGGCTGTTAATGTATGATTGTCTACCAATGTTTCATTATTTCTTTTTCATCTAACATCTGTCGTCTTGTCATTTTCATTGCATAAAATCTCCTCTTGTAGTAGCAAGCATTTTCATATGGTTTCAACACCATTGAAATTCTCATCCATCTGGCCATAATACGTTGAATCATATTGAAGTTAAAAGGCAGTAACTTCATCTTTGCTTTAGTCATTTTTTACCGTAAAACAACGCAAATTGTAAAAACAATTGATTTCCAAGGTAACTTGCGCTCGTGTTATTAAGATGAAAAATGTCCTATATAAGAATGGGGAAATGATCATGTATTTAGCATATCGGATTTATCATTTGAAATATATAGGGCTTTTTTTTTCAGATTAAATATGCTTATAGTGATGTGTATTCCGTTACATGGAACATACGAGAACGCATAATCTTATCTACCAACCAAGATAGACAGAAACGAATGATAAAATCAAACAGTTAAACAATCTTAACATTTTAATTATATAAAGGTGTATAATTACTTTGTGTTTGGTCCAACTTTCTTTCCCGCCATTGAGCATCTAAATTGTATATGTATATGTATATATATATATATATATATATATATATATATATATATATATATATGCGTGTGTGTGTGTGTATGTATATATATAGTAGCAAAAAGTTTTCTTCAATTTCTTGCACTACAGTGTTTATCTAGACAATATATATATATATATATATATATATATATATATATATATATATATATATATATATATATATATATATATATACAGATATACACAGGCGCACGCACAAACACACACACAGACATATAGACATAGATATAAACAAACACATGTATATATGTATATACATATGTGTTTATATCTATGTATACATACATTTATTTATATATATATATATATATATATATATATATATATATATATATATATGGTTTATGAAGTTTTGTAAATTTTATCTATGTATCTATGTGTATGTGTGTGTCTACACGAAAGTACGCATATAGAAAAATAATTGTAAGTAATTAATTTTATATATGAATGCGTATAAGTATCTTCTATATGAATGGTGTTGCGCAAACATTAAGTGAACAACTAAGATATTATTTAAAAAAAAAACTATATTGTTTTCCATTTAAACAACCAATCTTAATTAAACTTTATTTCCAATCAGAAAAATCGTCAATAAACGGAATAGAAACAATTTCCAAAAAAATATCAGGATGGAATAAAAAAAATATTAATTAAAAAAAAATGATGTGTAGAAGTAAGTGGACTATAAAATTTCATATTTACTGGCTCTTTCTTTTGGGGTCAGGACGCCGACCAGTATTTTTCAACAATGCTTTAAAAGTTTGTGGCAGAAGTGAGCGTTAGTTTTGAACTAATCTTCTGGGCAAAGCTCTCAGTATTGTTTGCTGTTACCTGGTCTTCTGGTATGCACTGCCTCCTTTAACTGGAACCTCAGATTTTCAAATGGATATAGATAAGGATTTGACTATGCCATACCATGTCTTTAAATTTCCTTTTCAAGCCAATTCTTTTGTGGACATGATCTGTATCATATTAATGTTGTAAAATCTACCCCCAAATTAAACACAACTTTGGAATCGGGAGCAGGGCACTGTCGTTAAAAGTTATTGCTAACTTTCAGGGTCCATTGTGCCTTCAAGTCGTACAATTTTGTCTGTTCCTGCCGCAGCCCCTACCCCGTCAATCATTAACTGTTAGTAACGAATTCTTCATTTTCTAAGCCTTAATAAGAGATTGTCAGTGACATTACCTAACCTTCATCTCAAAAAGATCTAATTTGGTCTCATCCGACCAAAACCTTTTGAAAAAAATGTTTCTAGCTTATTAATATGTCCTTTGCAATAGTAGAGCCGAGCTTGTGAATGCTTTTTCTTAAGTAGTCGCTTTTCTCTACGCATTCCGCCATGACGACCGGTCGCACTGTAGACGTATGCACAATAATTCCAACATTTGTCTAGGAGTCTACGAGAACCCGAGATATCACAGAAGGATCTCCGATTTTTTTAAACTTCAGGAAATTCTTTTGATCTTAGCATATTTTTTTAAAATTTAGTCTCTAACAGTACACTTTCGCAACACATATATTGATTAACACATTTTAATTTTTAATTAATATTTTTTATTCCAGTTTGTGTTGTGAGTAATTCCTACAACCTGCTTCCCCCTCTGTTTGGTAATGGACAGACTTCAAATGCTTACAAATAAGCTAACTTAATTCTTTTCTTTTTCTCTCGTTTAGCAGTTGTATTAAGTTGAATAAAGCTTTCTTAAGTTTATTCGCCTCGAGTTATTCATTACAGTTTGATAAAAAATTAAAGGTGGTCGTAATTCGGTGAATATTTAGTTTAATTGTGATTGTTGATTACCTGGAAAAAAGAAACATTTTTTAAAATATTATCTTAGGAGTTAAATTACATTTGCGAAAGACTGAATATGAATATTGTATATGTGGAAGACGGCCAACGCGTTCGTAGATATACGCAAGCACGTGATAACACACATTAACATGCAAACATACATTTTCATCATATATTTATGGGACCAGCGTTTCAGATCTCAGCTGTCTACGATCAGTGACATTTGTTTCAATCTCGGTGCACAGTTGTTAAAATATCTATGATCCGTGAAGTCATTGTATCCACATGATATTTCAGTGTTTTGTAAGACAGCCCTATGTGAAAACACGTGAAAGAGCAGAATATTCATAACATAAAATTACAACAAGGTATATTTTTATATTAAATCTATTTTTTTGACATGTCTACAGACATTCGAAAGTACTCAGAACATTATATATTCTATTTCATTTTACATTCTGTTTCCACAGACTGTTCCATGCATAAACGCTCTCTTCCGGCATTGTGTATTGTGATTTGGCTCGAAACTTTATATATGTTGGTAAAGAGTGCATTATGAGTAGGTCTAGTGTATTATACTAACGGTTACTGAGAGGATAGTAGAGATATGTTTAAAATTATTCTAGAGGATATTGAGTAAAAATAATTGTTGATCCCATTCAAGATTTGGGTTTGTTTTATAATACCGTTTCTTATTTTGTTACTCATTATTTATAATTGATTAATTTGTTCTTAGTTGAAGAGAGTATTTATTTTGTTTACTTGTGTTTATGTGTGCATTCATGTTTTGTTCTTTTGTTATTTACTTGAGTTACTTAATGGTTATTTATTGATATCAATTGTTTTGGTTACTATATATTTTTATTTTATTTTTATTTATTTTTTTTGGGGGGTGCTCGATTTTCGTTTTTGATTTTAATTAAGGTAATTAAATTTGTTTTCGTGCTTGCATTTTCAGTTGAGATCTAATCGTTTATTTCGCTGTAATTTATATTCCCATACGCTCTATCCTTGATATTGTACAGTTTAACTTATAAATATTGCATACCTCATATATATATATATATATATATATATATATATATATATATATATATATATATATATATATATATATATATATACACACATACGTGTGAGAGTGTATGTGCGTGTGCATGCGTGGGTGAGTGCGTGTGTGTTATTGCTTGCGTTCGCGCCCGTACGTTTTTCGGCGTGCGCGCGAACGCAACAAATGCACATATAGTTAGTTTTGTTGGATATGTTTTTATCAAGACCTGTTGACGTATATAATATAGGAATTTAGTTTATAATCGAAATGTTATTTCGGAAACTCTTTGATAATTTGTTTTTTTCTGAATAATTCCAAATTATGCTCAATTTTTCATCAAGACCAGAATAATCCCAAAAGACAAGTTTCATTTACAAGCTATAATTGAATTAGTCTATAAACTGATAGTTCATAAATTTAAAGATTCGAAGGTAAATCCAATTACTCATTACGGCAAACGAAGAACTTTAGAGAAATATTGCATTACTATGTCGAATGAAAATTACCAAGTATATTTTTATTGTATACATTAATGTGTAGTAATGATGATACGTAATGTTATATAACGCATGGACTAACAATCAATGTTGTTCTCGTTCAGATATATCTAACTGTATAATTAATTTTAATATATGCGAGGTAACACTAATATCTGTATTATACATTCTTGCATACATTTTCAAATCTCCAGAAAAAATTGCAGTCTCTCACTATATTTGCTGATACAACTAAAATCTGAGTTACTGTGATTAAATCGGAGTCAATACACAGATTACCGTAAATTGCGTCGTACAAGACGAGATTTCAAACCCCAAAATATTTCAAAAATTGTGAGTCGACTCATACGGCGTGTATAAAATACAAATTGTTACCATTTTGTTGTACAACAAGTAGGGGATCACTATTAGCAATTACTGTACTCCACTTTTCGTACATCCAGAAGTCGGCCAGAAGTATACCCTGCTTGTGTTTGTTGAAAATATTTGGAATGTTCACACAGAAATTAAGCAAAAACAGTAGCGTAGTGGCGAATGAGTGATACCGTGTGTTTTAAATGTAATAAGATGGGTAGCAGTACTTTTAAAAAGTTAGCTAGTATGATGTATAAGCTACGGTACTAAAATTTTATAGAAGTTGATGCTGATTTTAATGTGTTTATCATTAGAACTGGCGAAATTTAAATATTCCGTAACTTATACCGATATAATAAAAAGGTACCCACCGGTGTGCTGTAGGTTGTTTCTTATACAACGCATAAAGTAAGATATTACGATTAGTCTTTCAGTATACAGGTAAGTGTGTGATATCAGGTAGGTTTGGCACATGTTATCGTACACTGTAATTTAGCTTCATTTATCTGTAATCCTACGTTTTGGGCCAATGGCTGACTATGTTACCTGTTGGGTCCCACCTATGCATTTGCTTAAATTTGAGGTAAAATATTGAAATCTGCTTCTTCGCCAGGTCGACTTTTACGCCGCAATTTGCGGTGATTTTCTAAAAACGATTATCAATTCAGTGTGACATATATTTTGTGTCTCAATTTCCCAGACATTAGCCTAGTTGAATAAAGCTTTTATTTGTACATTTGTTAAAATATTAATAGTATGTTCAATCGCTGGACCGAGCAGTGTGTACAGGAATTAGTGGAAATGGGGCTAGAAAAAACTATGTACTATTACAGTATTATTACTACTATAATTCCCGATATTACAGGATATTATGTATAATTTCAGGGTTGAAAATGTAGTGCTCTGAAACTTATGCATGGCAAAAACTCATAAAACGATGAATATGTATTTCTCAACTGATGATTCTGTGAACGATATAGTTTAGTTTTATTCATTAGTAAATAACATGTTTTATTTTCCCTGTTTAAACAATCCACCTGACACGACAGAAGTTATTAACAATAATAAAGATATATAATTTGTATCCTAAAACTATGTTGTGAATATATGATATCGATAAGTTAATATCATTTTCATTGTAAAAACAATGAGCTGTATACTAAACATTGTCAGGATGTAAATGTGCACTATATGAGTTACGTTTGCGACTGTCCAAATTATTTATGATTTGGATAAGAAAGACAAAAAGACAAGAGAAATTCTCTGAATTATTTTTGGTCTAAGAGAGAAAATAGCGTGAAGCAATCGGCTATTTGCACAAGATGAAAGGCTGGATAGTATAAAGAAAATAGGCCAAACGTAGAGTGATTCATTTATTGAATGTTATTAATAAAAATGATAGAAGACATTTAAAAAGAATATTTCCACCTGATTGTTTGCTTTTGGCGCGAACAATAACTCATTTCTGTCTCTTACCGAATGTCGTACAGAGGCGGAAAGAAGCGAATGAATTAATGACGGCTGACAAAAGATTCTTGAATAGATAGTGCGTTAATACAACTTATTGTCATGACTTTTTTTTTCTATTTGTGTTGTGACTTGAGATGCACTAATCTTTTCTCCCAGAAAATGGTGACGCGTTGAAAAAATATTTTGAGCCAGAGATATACGAACCGCAAAACCTCAGATCAAATGGTTAATGAATAATGGATTATCATAAGCGTGTTTTCTTGAAACAAATATCTTCCCAGTAGATTTCTTCCATGTAAAAAACACTAGACGTGTTTCATTGACAAAATACCCGATTAGTTATGGAAGCCAGCTATGAAAACGGAAATCTAGAAGCCCCAGTCGCAGGTTTTCTGATCTCATTTCTATCGATATGTAGTCATTATGTATAAAACATATTGAGGTAGTTCTGCCTTTTATGATATATGAGATGGAAATACATTGATTTCTCTTTTGTTCATCTTAATAAGTATGCATGAAATACAATATAAACATATACAATATATTGGTGGAGTTTCATGTTTATTTTAGTACTGAAATGAAGTAGTTATCTATACTGCCTCAGGAAAACCTGACCTTTGACAATTTTACTTTTATTTTTTCAAAAGAGGGACGTTAGTTTTACAGAAATTGCTTCTGACCTCAGTGCATTTTAAAATTGACTATCATGACAGACTTTTAAAAAATCTCTTTTAAATCTTAATAGAATTTGACGCGTATATTAGATGCCATTTTGTATAAATTGGACGTAATACAATATATTATTAGGATGTTTTCACTCTTTTAAATCGAGTTTGAATATCTTTAAACTTCTGGAGAAAAAACGATAAAAAATATTCGTTATAAAGGAGATTAATTTTTAGGTCAAAACTGATGAGGACCCGAAGTAGGAGCTACGGAAGGAAAACACGGAACACGGTAAGAAAGATATATTAAACAGAAAGGTTACAAAGAATAGTGTAAGAGTAAGTAGTGCTCACTATCCAGTGGTGTCCGATATTGGGTTCGTACGCGGCTGCGCATTACTGGTGCTGCTCCCATGATACTACCATTCACATAATAATATAGTACTGGAAGAGTCCATGATGTAGGAAAGTATCGGTCTCACAACAAAAACGATGTTTCCTTAAATTTGAAAATGAATTCAGTCGTACTATTCTAGAATATCTTTATATTTGAAATGTTTATCTGTTGTCCTTTATTTACAAGTAAATAAGAGTCTCTTGTGTGATAAATGTCATATTTGAACAATTCATTTAAATAGAGCATTGACTATGGCCATAAAATACATCCAGCATCTAGGACTCTGACCAGGAGGATTTGCTGTTGTTATCAGGTTCAGCTTGACCCGGGTGGTAGCACGTTAGGGTTCCAGCTATGGTAAATAGTTAAAACCTAAGATTTTAGAAGTATAAAAGTGTAAACTATATCTCCTAAGAAAAATGCGTGAAAATGATTATCCAAAAATCATAGGCAAGTAACATATCACTCCATCACATCTGTCCTGACAAAATTTACTTACTCATTTCTCGACGAAAACAACATTCCTCACCTGGAACAGAATGGATATCAAATAGGTTCATATGGTTGCAGATATCAACTACTAATAAATAAAATGATCCTGGGATATTGCAGGAAAAATGTAGAAAATTCAACTTAGATAGATGACCGTAGGGCCTTTTGGAAATGTACAATGTCACATCGGTAAAAATAAATAATTAATATTTTCCAATCAATTTGTCGCGTTCTCGCCCACTGTAAAAAATTTTGCTGCGTGATCCATTTGAAGAGTTTTTAAGTAAAGCTTCTAGTTAAGACAAGCCAGTAAAGAGAAACGTGCGACAACAGCACGATGGCGCGTCTTCAAGGAAATTTCGTTACTCATTCACTCATCTTTCTCGCCAAGTTACGTGATATTTACTCACTCACCCGCCAAGCTATGCGACAATTACATACTTCCTCGCCAAGCTCCGCGATATTTCTACTATTCCTCACCAGGCTAAGCGACACTAACACTTTTCTCGTCATTTTCTGCATTGCCCGTTTATTTCTCTCACACACGCGCGAAGAAATCACATTTCTTTTCATCTAAATATACAACCAGAAACATAGAAATGTAACACTCATACTAGTTAAAAATATTTATTTTTTAAGGCGAAAAAATAAATATATTATAATTTTATATTTAAAAAACATTCTCACTAATTTTTTTGTTGGTGGTGGTCGATTCAAATCCGCAAAAATATCATAAAAAAATAAGGATCCTCAACTGGATTCTTTAAGTTCACGAAATATATATCTTAGTCTCCGTTTTCTTCTTCTACCTACATTGTCCCTACAGTGAATCAATGTTAATGGCTCTCCAGAAGTTATGTCGCTTGTTAAAAAGCAACGTTGTCATCCGTTTGCGTTACGCGGCTAGCACACACCATACACATTAAACGATATTTCACACTGTTTTATGTATGCCATTTGAGTGTTATATTTTCCAGGTCCTCGTTCCTCACAATGCATCCTAAAAAATGTCAATTTCCTTTTTTTAATCATTACTTCATGCAAGACAATAAAGCCACTAATACGTAAGGTGTTATTGAGTGTGAATGAATATGAGAAAAAGAAAAACAATATTAAGGAAAAAGAACAATAAAACAACATGAGTTAAGAAATCAAAAGCTGAAGATTACCAATGCATATAGATTCTTGAAGTTCAATGTTGCCTGGAAAGTCGATTCCATCAGTGAGAAGTACGGTAGAAGAAACATTTAGCCTCTAACTCAGGGTTACATTTAGGAATTTCAACTGGTAGATGATGCGAGGTATCTGCCAATCAATCTTTTTAACAATTTTTGTGCTATGTCCTTTCAGAACGGAGGCGATCATGACACTACACCTCCTCCTATCCTTTGCAACTCTCAGCAATTTCCTTTCCACGGTCTGTCATCCACCTGCTCAAGTTTATCAGGTATATAAGGTGCTGCTTTCGTTAGTCTCTCTTTCCCTCTATTCGACGCGCGATCATCAGATTATCCCGGCTCTAGTTCCTCCTTATATGTCCCAGTAACTTCAGCAGTCACTTCCTGATATTAAGTATAAGCATCCTCCTTGTTTGCAACCTCTCTAAGCCCTCATCGTTGCTCACAAACTCATTCCATATTCATAGCATCCTTCTGTAGAACCACATATCCGTCGCCTCGAGTCTTTTCTTCCTTTTTCAGGAAATTGTCCAACATTTGCTGCCGTAAGAAGGACAGACGTAACGTAACAGCTCAATTTTTTTCTTCGTTATCAAAGAAATCTTCCTGTCTCGCAATACTCTACCCAGCATTTGGAATGCGTCTTTGGCCATCACAATACGTCTACGGATCTCAGTGTCGCTCTTAACGTCCTCTGTCAAGACGCATCCCAGATATTTAAACATACGCGTCTGCTTGATTCAAGTGTTCCCGACCTGCAAATCGCATTTCGGGCTCTTCTTCTTACTTATTGCAATGCATTTTGTTTTCTTGCAGTTTATGGTTAGTCGTTTCTTAGCACTCTTCGTCGCTACCTTCTGTAGGAGATTTTTTTAATTACTTTTCCCTGTCTGCTATGAGTACTGTGTCATCAGCGTATCATATGCCAATCAATACTGTGTTGAAATTCGTAAATTAAGCTACCAAAGAGACAATATTTACAAAGCAATTTCCATGAAAGTTTTTATAGAAAAATCCACAGAGAAGCTACGTTACAATGTTATAAATTGACTGATACAGAGATTCCAGGTCACGTGCGATCTTATTGAGGATTATTGTTTGGAGTATCTTATCAAGAATCTCTAAATTTATATATCCAGTTTCAGATGCAATACATAAGTGTTTTTCCAATTTCACATTTATTTTGAAATCTTGCTCATTTGTTCTTTTCTGTCCATGATATTCTCAGCATCTTACTGTAGAATCATAATTATGTCGGCTCAAGACTCCATTACTCAGGGGAAAAAATTCTGATGCATTAACTTTCATAGCGTTCTATAAATGAAACGCGGATTCTTTTCGTCTAACAGCGTTTATTTTTTCCCCAGGGCAATAATTATTATAAAAAACATGTAATCGCCATGAATCTGTCAGACTATCGAATAACAATATCTAGCAGCGGATGTCTTTTATTTAGTTTAAGAAAATGAATATTAATATTCAAGCGTAGAAAAGACTCAATGAACATAACAAATAAATATACGTAAAATATCGACAAAACAAATGAAATAACTATTGATTACGTCTATCATTTGTTTTACATTTGAGAAAAAATATTTGGTTGGTGCTTAATTATCAGGCGTTTTTAAAATAATATTTATTATTAAAAAAGAAATATAACAATACAACGATAACATTTTAAACGATTATTCCTTAGCGTATGATTATCGACACGCATTTTTTATAACGTCAATATATATATATTTTTAAAATTTATAACCTGAAAATAAAATATTAAAAAAAGTTAAACAAAATGGCAATTTGTATTAAAAAATAAATCGTCTAAAAACGCCTGATAATTATGCACCAAACCAATATTTGAGTGGCCAATATTCTAAATTCTTCTGTAATTTTCTCATTGAAACATAGGTTTTCGCCCGTTTATACAAAAAGTATGATGAATACAAGACTAGATTATTTTTGTCTCTTCTATACATTAATATTGGTCTCAAATATGTTTAAAACTTATATAATCTTTTATAGGTCTAACCAAATATATTATTTTCTGAGCTGCGTGAAATATTAAAAACAAATGCGTCTTCATATAAATTCAAGTCGGTGCAATTTATCTTATTTAATCATAAGATGGTCAGGACGCTGACAAAAATATTAAATAAGGAAAAAAATAAAGATTACTGGTACATTTTGGAAAGTATCCAAGCAGAAAATTCCATTATTAAAAACTATGTATATTGTTGTGATGTTGTTACTTTAAAATGTATATTTCCCCGATATCTTTTCGCTTTTTGACCATTTTATTTATATTCGGGTATAAATGTTTCGATATTGACTTCAGCGCTAAGAATTAATCTTTAATATTCAATAATAACTTGATGGAATATTGCTTTCATTTTTCTCTTAACCTTACGAGAGCGATGGCATTTTTGAAGTATGATATTTAATAAAAGCAATATTTTCGAAATCCACTTACGTATGTACATACCCATATAAATATATGGGCAGTTTAAAAATTTGAAGTGCCGTAAATTCAAGCGAAAGGTTATTTGATGAATACAACCCTGTCGTGTCATCCAAAACAGAAATAGCAATGTTGTAATTGACTGTTAGATGGGGCCACTTTTTAGATATTCAGAATTCCTAAAATAGAAGTCAATTTAAATTTGTTCGGCTGGCAATGAATTCAAATCAAGAAAAAAAAATTATGTTAAATTTTTCACACTATACGTCCGAAAATCTCCTCGCGCAGCCCACACAAATATATATATATATATATATATATATATATATATATATATAGATAGATAGATAGATAGATAGATAGATAGATGGATAGATCACAATATAAAAGGCATGAATTATATTAACGTTGATTAACAGGAGACGAATGGTTTACCAATGAAATCAAACAACACAAAAATAAAATGCCAGAATTATTCCTATATATCCCATTCTTTGATGAAGTTTTAATAAAAGTGAAAGATCTTAGATTGATAAAAACTGTCCTCTTTATTCTTTATCCAATCTACATATAGAGGGGGACCTTGTGTATAAGTGAGTGTGTGTGTGTGTAAGTGTTTTTACGTGTATGTGCGGAAATGTGTATGTAAGACTGTGATTAAAATTGGATGATTTAAAAAGTGGCCATCAACTGTTGTTAACGGGAGTAAGAACAGGCTTTTTAGAAAGAAACTTGACTCTTTTAATCTTCCTAGTGAACACTACTTGACTTCTACAAGCATTGCTGCTGCTAACCTCTAGCGGAGTTTCGCGTTAACCTGCTAACGTGTTCTGCAGTTATGAAGTGTAAAGATTTTATTGTATCAATTTTTAGGTCGGTCTCTAGTAAATGTCGTTTACTTTCTTATAGCTAGATAGTTTGTCCCACCAGAATCTATTTGCATATATATATATATATATATATATATATATATATATATATATATATATATATATATATTATAAATTAATTGATTTAAAAAATGTTTTTTTCGATACACAGTGATACCATGTTTCAGAAATGGAAGCCAAAGCCCCTGAATTCAATTTTGTTATTAAACCAAAGACATTAGTTCCATTTCCTCGTCAAGTGAATTTTGGAGAAACTTATTTTTTTAAAATTTATGGTTGTTCATATATATATAATATTAATACAATATAGTAATACGTATGGATTTTCGAGGAGGATATAGATCCAAGGAGAGCTCAGTGTCAAAAGACATAGCAAAATTATTATTAATGAAGAATATCAAACACTATGGGAATTTAAGTGTTTGATATACTTTAATTAATAATAATAATAATAATAATAATAATAATAATAATATATATATATATATATATATATATATATATATATATATATATATATATATATATATATATATATATATATATACATGCGTGTGTGTGTATGTATGTATATATGTATGTATACTATTCGTCCATGCATTGAATATTGCTGACACATCTGATTTAGTATATCTGATAGGTATTTATATATTCCTGATAATATTTTTAAAAATATACAATTTTATTTGTCCGAATCGGATTTTTTCGATCAGTCACTTTCCTCTAAGCTGTAACTTTTCTATTTATATTTTCATGTGAATCGTTCCGATGATCTTTCCTCTTTTGTATCCCAAATTTGCGAATATATATACAGTTTTACGGTTTAAATTGCTAAATGTACCCATATGTCATTTATTACAATCTCTTCAGTTGCACTTCTCGATTGTGGAATGTCCTTCTAGTTTATTGCATTCCAGCCAAATATGCCACTCTTTATCGTCTCTATACTTAATTATTGTTTATTTCTTGTCATCTGTCCTTAATTCTCGCTTCTATCTTCTTACTTTGCAGCCAACATTTATATATCAAGATTTTAAATGCAGTGCCAATCGTTATCTTTTGTAGTCTTATTTCCTGTTCTTTTATTTTATCTCACCAAAATAATATTTTCTTTTTCACATATACTTTCACACTCAATAACCCCTTGCTTCTTAGTTGCCGTAATACCTTGCACAAGATAACAAAAAACATAAATAAACAGAATAGGGCGGAATATTAACTAAGTTTATTTCCTTTAAAAATCACGTATTTTGATATGTTTGTTTCATCAATCGGTCATGAAAAGAAACCATATCAAAATTGACGAGACTGAGACGAAAGTAGATTGCGTTTTACATTTATGTTTTAATATTAGTCCATTTCATTTAAAATTTTATTAATAATATCATTATTATTAACATATTCGTTTATTTGAAATGTATCATATTGAATATTAACACAAAACATGTTAACCAAAAACAGGTGATTGACTAACGAAAGCATGGTTGTCTGTTAATATGTGCTGATTCGTACACCATATCAATTTCAAGGTATCTGATAATCTATACTAATTTTTTAATACTATGTTCTAGGTCAAAACTATGATCATGAAGATTTTGATATCACACCAGTACACCCAGTTTGTCGTTTAATTTAAAATCTTCTCTATGTTCTTATATTATATACGAGCCTAGAAACCTCACTTTTGGCGGATTTTAGCCTGCTCCTGTGGAGAGATTTTATACCTTCGGATTTTATATTCAGCGTCCCATGTATGTAAAAGTTTTAAGAATGTTTAAATCGTAAAATCATTTTATCTTTATTCGACCCCTTAATTCGGTACAATCGTTCTTCGGGTACACAACCGATGTCTGTAGATTGTTTATAAATAATTTACTTTATAATCACTTCACATGAAGTCACTTTTTAAAGGATAATAAGGAATAGGAACTGTTTAATATTTTGAATAATACAAAATACGCATTTTAGAAAAATAAAAAAATACATATGAGTTACGTACAGTGTTGCGAAAAAAAACAATTACTGTTAAATTAGACGATATCAATTGAAATTGCGACGAGAAGCGAAATTAAAGTTAAACGTTTAATAAAAAAAATAGTTTCTTCAACTTTTCACTATTTACATTTAAATGAGTTTTTTTTATAATTTTTAATTGTGTATAACTAAATTAGATACGACCAGCTATTTCAGGTTGTTTATGATTCGCCGAGATCGAAAAGCAGACGGACGCACGTACACAGCACTTTATTTATACAGATAAAAACAACGGCTGTTTCACCGATGTATTCTGGAAGGCGAGGGAGCATTTTTACATTTAGTAGAAACCTTATGATTAAAATTGAGTTGCTTGCATGAAGTTGACTGAATCTATGATTCGTATCTATCTGTGATATGTTTGATTATGAAATTAGCAAATATTTTCTCATATGTATTACATTATTTTTAAAGAAATGTAATATGCATAAATCTTATATTCGTACATTCTTTGAATATTACCGATTTTCTTTTGTTCTTCATGTAAGATGAGATAAAAAAAAATTGACAACTGAATATACAAAAACAATGTAATCTGAAATGATATACCCTTTAATTTTTTTTAAATATCAGCATTCAATTAATTAACGGGACACAGATTTCAGCAATGTAATTGGGTGAGAGAAAATCAATTCTCCGCTTAAGCCCTTTAGGGAAAGGAATGAAATAATTTTAAAATTTGCTTTATATTTATGTACACACATACATGCACACCTATAAACACGCACAAACTAACATACATACCCGCATATATATATATATATATATATATATATATATATATATATATATATATATATATATATATATATATATATATATATTGTATTGAGTTAGCCTAGCTGTATCGGTGACAAAGACAAATTAAACTGACCCTCTAATATTTTTTACTAAAATCAAATGCAACAAAAACAACAACAAGAGATGTAATCGAACAGGTAGATATCTGTTTTAACAAAACTTATTTTTATATAAAGCAAGTACACATGATATAATACAGTTGTGTAATACCATTTACAGTTCTTGCTTGTGTGATCAAAGTATATAAAAGTTGTTATGCTACAGATATGGTAAGGAATTAAACCGTTTATGCTGATGGTGAAATTGAATAAAATATATTGCTTGATTTACTGTAGAGTTGTTTCGCTTCGACTGATATATATAGTACGAATAACTTTATTTCGTTACGATATTGAGTGAGTTGGTTTATGAATCTCGTCTTTCTGGAATTCATTACTAGATGAGTTGATGCTGAAAAGAAATTGAATTCTACAAGCCGGGTTGATGTTAATAGAAATTAACATTTAGCGAGGAAGTTGGGTTTCATAGATTATTGTGACGAGTTGATTATTTTAAGGACTCATTAAGTTGTGTCGAAGTTTGATATTTATGAATTTCCTTGATCATGTGGATAGCTCGAGAGGATGTTTACCAAGATTTGGCAAATTCAACTCTGAACAGGACAACTCGAAGTCAACAGTGCGGACGTACGCAGTTTAATATTTATGGACCAATCAGAAAGCCCTGTTTAGAACAGGAGTCTAGAGCAGATTGAAAAAGTGTTCAGCACAAACTGGGAATACTGAGATGTGAGCCACTTTTAAAAGGTTTAAAATAGAGAATGTAGAATTCTAAACTAATACATACATACACACGCGTGTGTGTGTGTGTAACTGTACATAGTTTCTTTAATCCTGTCTAGAATTATGTAAGGTGTTAAGACTTTGGTATATTTATTTATTTAACCACTATTAATGTACCTTAATGCCCGATTCCTCAAGGTGACCCATTCAATGTGCAATTGCCTTATAATCCATAAATTTACAAATAGATAGTGTTATTTTTAAATAACCTTGTTAATATTAACCAAACGTTCTCTCTCTCTCTCGATTTATATATATATATATATATATATATATATATATATATATATATATATATATATATTCCCAAGGGTATTAGCACGTAAGTGAATGTAATGGATTCGACTGGATTTCGAACTCGGCTCTCCGATTCCTCAATCCAAGCCGTTTTCCATTACTCTACCGTGCCTCCAGGTGTGAATCCTCTTCTTCTCCCTCCAACTGTGATAACTATGGATAAATAGCAGGACAGACTGGGTTCTATAGCCTTGGATGGCAACTGGTCTAGGAGAAGGACGACTCTGAATTCAAAACCTGCGGGGGTCGTTTGGGGCCCTTGTGGCATTCGTTGCACCAGGTCCCTGTATTCGTCCCTCCAAAAAGTGTGGATGGCCCTGCACAAAGCCTTTACCACTATAATCAATAATCCGGTGTGGGTGTCGGGCTTTCAGTTTCTGGGAACTGATCTGTCTGGCCCTCATACGTCGAGTTCGACGGGAGAGTCCATCAAATATGTATGTATATATATATATATATATATATATATATATATATATATATATATTGTACGTACATTTTTCTTCTAAAAAAAAATGGAAAAAAGGAAGTGACGTTTTACATCCGGCTTGCCTACAAGCAGGGTTGTTCATAACCATTTTCGACCCTCACCCGTAGATGTGCAGTTGAAATGCACTGAAACCAAGTTGCATTATTGTAGTGGGTAAAATGGTTTTGTCTATATGATAAAATTATAATAAATAAATAATTATCGCTCTACTATCTGTATCGAACTCTTTTTTGAATTAACGCCGCTGCGAACGTTGGAATTTATATATTACTTTAGTTCTCATCGCATCGGGTATATATATATATATATATATATATATATATATATATATATATATATATATATAGATAGATAGATAGATAGATAGTAAGAAAGACAAGCACGCGCACACAATATAATGAAAGAAAATATATTCAGTAGAAACATTTATTAAACTAATAAGAAACGAAGAAATGCTAGGGTTATATAAAATTAATATTAACATGGGATAAATTGAAAGTGTCATTCTGAAAATCATGCAAATTTTGTACGTTTCACTTAGCTGCTGTGGCAGATGACGCATTCGTAAATTATAGTTGTATAGATTTGATGTGTGTCTGCAAATTCATTATCTCAGATTGAAAAGTAATTGAAAGTTTTACATTATTCGGCCAGTTATCCTCATCTTCAATACCACATTCACTTAGACATCTGGAAGAGTTACGGTACATTGAACTCGAACTATCTACCCCAGTAGACGGAATAATGGGTTCAATTCCAAAATGGAGATGAGGATAACAGTCCGGATAATGACAATAATATAAGTAATCAAAGTACCTCATATCAGAGTTATAGACTGAAATTGAAAAATTCAATGAATCATATTCAAAACACCATTACACATATAACTCTTAAAATGTATCTGATTGGTCGGATTTAACAGGGCAGTAAACATCCAGTAAGATTACAAATTGCACGAACTTTGGAACGCACGGTACACACATACACAAACACACATACACATACGCTCGCGCGTGCGTACACACAAACACACACAAACAAACACTCAAATACACACTCACTATGTGCGTCAACGACATAAAGAATTAAACGCTCATATTAAATTGATGTTTATGATATACTGGGCAAAAAAAGTTGCGCTATACATAAAGCAAATTAAATATAGAGAAATATATTAAATTATATAGATATAGATATATATGAATAAGTTTTGTTTAGCTATCAAGTATTCAGGCGAAAAAGTTTGACTAAAATGAACCGACAATTTGTTTTTGTTTTATGTAGTATTTTATTTTTCCAATTTTCGTTGGATCTGTTGTCTTGTGATCAAAATTGTGGATACAATATTCAATGTTCAAGTGATGCTGTCATTTTCATCAAATATTTTCGACTCTCTTAGTTGTATTTAGAAAAAACAATATGACGACATTGTGGAAAACAGAATTACATTATGTACACACTGTTAAAATTTGCAATGCCAAATATTTCAAATGCTCTACAGTAACCGTTAATTCTAGTGTCGCCTCAGCAGAAGAATTCTTTTAAAAAATATTCGAAAACTGTAGACAAGAAACCAGGATAACGAAATCAACGGACCACTTAATTTTTAACAACCGGACGTCTAGACACACTGATGAGCTGTGAAACAGCGAAACAGTCTGTCTGTGGATGACAAATATATATATATATATATATATATATATATATATATATATATATATATATATATATATATATGTATGTATGACCGAAGTGAACTTTTAATATACCCCTAAAATATTATGCGATTCGTTGAAATCCAGAGTTAGTACTGTGTAAGAAGACAAACTTCATCCTATTTCATCCTGCAACAATGATATTGGAAGTTTGATGAGCGTGGAACCAACTCTTAGCTAATTGTTCCTCCATGACCCAGAACGGTAGCATCTGGTATGTTCTCAGCTACGGGCAAATAGTAAACCAAAAGGCAAAACACCTTTAAAGTATAAATATATATTTTCTATCTTAAAGATAGCAATACAATTCCATATAAAATATGTAATATTTATAATATATCTTTAAATTACCAACAACACTATTTTAAAGTAAAATGACCGGCAATATATTTTATGGTAGAATAACCAACAATATACTTTATAGCGAAATATACAGAACAATATATTTTATCTGTAATTGAAGGTATGCAATAGCGTTCAAAATATGTTAAGTTGAATCCCTAAAATTGTTTTCAAAATATTTAGATATCGGCATGAAATCATCAATAGAGTTTTGTATGCAACTAAACAAAATCTACCAAACGTCGATCCAGAGACCGGCTGCAATATATTTTGCATTATATATATATATATATATATATATATATATATATATATATATATGTATATGTGTGTGTGTGTGTGTGTGTGTGTGTGTGCGTGTGTGCGTGTTTGGGAGGCGTTGCTGAATCATTATCGTCCGAATAATGTCCAAATGAAAAATCATTAGATTTTTTTTTGATTTGCGGAAACATTTTAATATCACCTTCTTAATATACGATTACCACAGAATTTACTTCACAATATTGCATCACGTATGCATCGCTATTATATTTAAATCTTCTCAAATATCTTCTTTTTTCCCCAGCTGGACAAGAATCGCACGCAACAATGAAGCATTAAAAAACCTAGCACCCAACTCAAATAGGAAAATCGAATAAATCTTTGTTGATTTAACATATCTCTTCGTGTCGGTAAATAGATAGTAATGTCTTAAATAGAATTGCCTTTTATCTTTAGCGTTTATTATGATAAATTGGAATATTATGCTTGATTTTCCGGACTAATAAAATCAAATCAGTGTAATCACATGTGTAAAATAAGAAAATTACGAGATAATATATTATCATCTCCTTGTGACTAATCAGCTGAAATGGAATATTTACAGCGATATTGTAAAAGAAACAAGACCTATAATCAAATGTAAATGCTTGGTAGGCGTGATGATGAGAAAATCGGTTAATGACATGTTCCTTGTTATTTCAGATTGCTCATCGCATAAAAAAGAGAAATATGTAACCAATATAAAGTGAAGTACGAAAACAGTCACACAGTCACACATACTGATGCGAAGACACCTACAGACATACACGAACATGTAAATGTAAATGCACACGCGCACACACACACAAACATACACACACACAAATACACACACACACATGGCGGAATCCCCCGTCGTATTTGTCGTATGAGGGTCAAGAAGCTCAGTTCCTTGAAACCCACAGCCCAGACATTCATCACATATGATTTGATTACAGTGGTGAAGCGTTTGGCAGAGCACATTATCTCAAGGCCAAATTCAGAGACCTGGTTCACTAGGTAGCTCCGCAGGTTTTCCATACAAAGTTTTCCTTCTCCTAGACCAGTTGTCATCCTAGCAAATAGAACCCAGTCTGTCCTAATATTCACCCATAGCTGTAGGATTTATAACTTTCCCAAGGGTATTAGCACTTAAGTTACTGTAATGGATTCGACTGGAATTCGAATTCGACTCTCCGATTCCTCAATTCCAGCCGCTACTCTACCGACATATATATATATATATATATATATATATATATATATATATATATATATATATATATATATATATATATATAATAATAAAAAGACTTAAACACTAATATTCCATGGTCATAATTTATTCCATTGGAATCGTAAAAACGATCCAATTCATCAGACCTACAGATTCAAAAATAAAACAGAAAAAACGGAAAAATTGTATAGGAAAATTTAAATAACAAAATATTACATATATATATATATATATATATATATATATATATATATATATATATATATATATATATATATATATATATATATATATATATATATATTATGTAATGTTTTGTTATTTAAATTTTCCTATACAATTTTTCCGTTTTTTCTGTTTTATTTTTGAATCTGTAGGTCTGATGAATTGGATCGTTTTTACGATTCCAATGGAATAAATTGTATAGGAAAATTTAAATAACAAAATATTACATAATATATATATATATATATATATATATATATATATATATATATATATATATATATATTATGTAATGTTTTGTTATTTAAATAGGAAAATTTTGTTATTTAAATAGGAAAATTTAAATAACAAAATATTACATAATATATATATATATATATATATATATATATATATATATATATATATATATATATATATATTATGTAATGTTTTGTTATTTAAATTTTCCTATACAATTCACTATACAATTTGTATGAAACGGAATTAAAGTTTTCAGCATATGTTAATACTTTTATCAGGAATAATGGCTGGCCGTTTGTATACGACTATGCCTGTATACTATGACGGCTAACCCATCCCTGATGCAGACGCCTACTGAGAGACATAAAAATATTCATATCAATGTTTCTTCATCACTCACAGTGCCCTCACACATCCGGTTTATATTGAAGCTCTGCTGATTGGCCCTTCTTTGCACTTTCATCTAACGTGATCAAGAGCAGTACGAAAAAGGCCAGCAAGTTCAAAACATTCGCTCATTACGACATCATTTTTGTGCTAGCAGAACAACCAACACCTCCAGAATAGTTCCGTCAACCAAATTTCATTAATAAGATTTGGGTCGACTTGAGATATATTTTCACTGCTTCGCACATTGGATCAAGTCTCTTAGCACGATAGCATCAAGATGTCAACTTCCGAACAAATCGATCATGGCGAGATTCGAAAGCGTGGCTCAGGGTCGGAATTCGAACATTTTAATCCCATGTGGTCGTCAGCAATATATCCGTACATAGCATGAAACCCCACTTATTATCGATCTTCTCATTAAAGAATCCTCATAAGAAAACTCTATAGGGACGTCGTTTTCACACAGACATAATATAACTGCGGCATTTTTTTTTATTTAATATTTGTAAACCTTTATAATCTGCCATCATATATGAGAGTGAATGCTCATTAATCTGCCCACAAAGGACGATGTGAGAAAATCAGTAACTAAACTACCTAACACGTATGGTTAGATAATTGTCAGAAAAGTGTCATGGGGTGATAGAACAAATATTCGATTAACTCAAAATTTCAAATATTAGGAGAATATGAATATCCACAGTCACCGCAGCATTAAGTGATTCGGTACATTGATTACATATGAGCCACTTAATATGGATTTGTTTCAGACAACATAAGATAAAAACGAACATATTATTTTATACTTCATTATCCAAATCTATCAACTCTAAGTGGGAACTCATTTTCTTGCTTTCCAGAGACCTCTTTAGCTTTAATTCGTTTTTAATGCCCATAAGGTACGCTTTTAATGATGAGCCATAATTTCTTCCTCTATTATTATCTGGAGAGCCTGGAAGTCATTCGAACAATCCGTTTTATTAGAAAATATTTCAGCGACGTGGGCACCACGCCGCTTTTAAAACAGCTTTGCTCCTTTTGCACATTGAAGGACAACCGCCTAAACCAATTATATTTTAGGGACGAGGAAGACCCTGCCATAGCGTTCCGCCCCGCTGTGCCAATTCTGTTGATATGCCCTCAAAAAACAATCAATAAATAGCAAACGTGAGGGCCTAGTTGAAAACCTCCATAAAAGGTTGGATAACAGTGGCGTAAATTGTTACGAACATGTACCAACCGTCAATATCTGGCGTGAGCCAAATTCGCCAGCTTTAATTTTCAGGATGTTTCTATCCTGGGGTGGCAGGGCTGTCGCTTTCCATCTGTAAATGTGGTCGTAATGCTCCCATGGGCCTGTCCTAAATTGTTCAAGTCTGCGGAATTGATAGCGGCCTCGGATTTAAGCCTCACCACAACGTCGTCCTGCACGCCAAGCAGATCCTAAAGAGCCGAGATTCCAGACGCAGCATTGTGTGAGGAAACCGGACCTACTTGTTGTGATCAGTAAGCAGATCATATTTCTAGATGTAAAGTTACGGTCCGACTCTGATGCATGTAAACTTGATACATGCAATAGGGAAAAGACTGCGAAGTACAGCGAACCCTATTTCTGGACGCAGACCATGCCAGGAACAGACCCAATACTACAATCAGGGATATTGTTCTAATCTCTAACAGACGGGCATTCCATTTAAGGATTGCAAACTGTTACGGCTGCTGCGTGTGTGTGTGTTTGTGTGTGTGTATTTGCATAAAATTACCATAGACCTATTTGTGTTAAAAAGTTGTTTATTTTTTCTATTAAAAACAAAACAAAAAACAACATCATTTTGATATTGTACCTGTGTTACGTACCCTTGTCATTATTTTCCGTAAAAATTTAAATACAATTTTTACAAGGTTTGATTATTTAGGACTTTCAGAAATCATTATAAAATGAGAGAAAATATTTAAACAAATAACTCTCCAACGTGCACTTTCAAAAATATGCCATGCTTACGCTTCTAGCATCAAGTCGTCATATTTGAAAAATTATGAACCCAACATAGGGCAAAAATACATTAATTTGATGTGTAAATTGTTCAAATGTGAACACATTTTTAAAATGTTCATCGGCACCCAAGTAGATAATCCGAAATACAGACAAATTTCTTTTCAAGAATTATATATATATATATATATATATATATATATATATATATATATATATATATATATATATATATATATGTGTGTGTGTATATATGATGAAATATAGTCTTAAATTGTGCTATATTTATGGGATAAAGTACTCAATATCGGAGATAGAGCGTGTGTAAATACAAAAGTGAGCATAGAAGTCAAGACTTAGAGGCGACAGTCTGTTTCATGCTTGATGCAATCGTCAGGCCATATATATTATATATATATATATATATATATATATATATATATATATATATATATATATATATATATATATATATATATACTTATGTGCGCGCGCGCGTGTGTGTCTCGGCTGAGACGAAGTGGGACATATAGACATGTATTACATATAACCCCATAGAAAGAAACTGCGAGCTGTCAAAGCAGGTGAACGTGGCGGCCATTTTAACAGCACTTTGTCATTATCCCGGGTACGTCCGGTCACTCTTAATGATAGTTTACCACTGAGATAACTCGGGGCAATCAACTTAATCAACTGGGTTTTCTATAATTCCACTACTTCTGTGAGATCTTTTAATATCAAAGCGTGTAAAAAATATTTACAATTGTGTACGAAAGAAAAAGTATCTAAGTGAATTCAGCTATATTAAAAAGTATTCTAAAATTTCCAGCACCCTTTGGCGAGCGCAAGTGTAGTCCAGAATATATATATAGAGATAGATAGATAGATAGATAGATAGATAGATAGATAGATGTTGGGAGAATGTCGCCCCTGCCGCTAGGCTAGCAGGGCTGTTCAGATTAAAAATGATGTACTTTGGGATATGAAACTGTACTGTGAAAGATTAAATCTACTTCATTTCAGTACTTTTCATTGCGTACTAATAAAATTTCCTCCTTGTTTGGTGTTAAATATTTAAGAAATACTACTACTGCTACTACTAATATATATATATATATATATATATATATATATATATATATATATATATATATATATATATATATATATATATATATATATATGGTACAAGTCACCGGTTTAATAATAAAGTACACAGTAGAAAGATCGAAGATTAATATTCAAGTTTCTAACATTACAAAACGTTATAAGAGAAAAAGACGATGTTCATATAAAAATGAAATAAGTAAACAATTATGTGGTTAGAATGAAAACAACATGGTATGTAAATCAATATTTTCAAAAATATATGACTTTTCTGGATGTCATTTAAAAGAGTTATGCAAACATATGCAAGGAAGAGGTTTGCTATTATGAAGCAGGAGGTTTTATTTTCTGGTTTGTTTCATGTACATACTTTCCGAAAGAGAAGTGGAATTATATTCACTGACCAAACGGTGTCTCTGCGCCTGTATCCAATGATTTGAAATTAAATCTT
Organism: Acanthosepion esculentum; assembly: GCA_964036315.1. Classification (NCBI taxonomy): domain Eukaryota; kingdom Metazoa; phylum Mollusca; class Cephalopoda; order Sepiida; family Sepiidae; genus Acanthosepion; species Acanthosepion esculentum. The sequence goes on along the minus strand of OZ038482.1, from coordinate 35,636,254 downwards.
GATCCGTTGATTTTTGTGTTTTCCTCGGTGACAAGATTTTCAATTGAAGCGGTGATATATTCTACTACTGACATTTTCAAGTAGCGATGTGATTTTTAATTGTTTCAATTGAAACTGTTGGCTCGCAGGTTTCAGAGATTAGTCCGCAACGTTCAGACGATTTTAAATGAATCCGATTATATTTTTAAGTATAAAACATCATGAGAACTCCGCCTATGTTTTAAGCGCCCTCATTGGTTGTTAATTGTTTGTGATGGCTCCTGACATTGGACACTTGTTGTACGGCTATAGATCTCTGTATAGCGCACAACAAAATGAATATAAATTTTATTAGTGTCTTTTTGTTTGTAACACGATAACCTTGATACCTAGGAAAGTTTTCTATTTCTTTTTTGGATATTATTTTTTTAGATTTTACCGAAGTGTTTTTTCTGAAATCTATGAAACAAATGCTGTATAAACGTCATTCTGTTGAGTATCTACAGTAATAAAACACTGGCAATATCGAGTATCATTTTTACGATTCATTTGTGTTAGTCATTTGGTAGCAGATGGAAGCTATAAAATTTTCGACAGAATGAAGGAAATAAACTGAATTAATGGCCGCACTTCACGGGCTAAAGAATGATATTCAACATGGCAGCGATTGTAAATGTCAATAAAATTATAGTAAAATGTCCTGGCTAGGAAAATACAAAATACTGCACTAAAGCTCACAGCAATTTTGGTCAGAAATTATATTCATTTGCCGTATTTTATCAATTTTAAATAAGATTTGCAATTTTAATTGCATTTAAAAATTTTGGAGATGCATTTTATTTAAAGGTGCATTAAAATAATTTTCTAGAAGCAAATGAAGATAATACTGCTAAGCGGTGATTGGGGCAATAGATATATGGAATTTTATGATATTTGTCCTTGTTGAAGAGGAAAACTCCGAATGAAGAAAAATATAATGCATCTCTCAAATAATAATAATAATAATAATAATAATAATAATAATAATAGTAATTATTATTATTATTATTATTATTATTATTATTATTATTATTATTATTATTATTCAACAATTTGCAATTTCCCTACAGAAAATTTGCTATTATTTCTCTCCAAAAATTCCAAGAAAGACGAGAATGCTACTAGTACGTAGGGAGTTACAGAGAATGACTCTAATAAAGTATAATAAAAGAGTAGGTATAGTGGTGAGCGAGTAAAGGATAAAGGCTGAACGGGCATCATGAGAATGGGTGTCTTTTCGCTAACCCCTCCAGTTTGTGTTATGCCATTTATTTACACAAACCTATTAGGTAGTCTCCTCCTTCTTTCGCTCCTTCCTATAAAATGTCCTTCCTGTTTCAAATTCTACAAGACATCTCCACACACTATTCTTTTTCTTGAAATCGCATCTGTTTGTTTCTGATTCTAAGTACAAGCGCCCATTTTGTTTCATTTATCATTAAAACTTCCTCGTTATTCTGTCCATGTTTTCTCCTCCTCCATCTGGATGATGACATTTCTTCTGCTTCAAGCGACTTCTTTCACTGTAAGGAGATTGGCCAGTATTTACGGTCCTGTATTACGACAGTTATTACATAAGACTTTAAGATTAATTTCTTTCTTTCTAAAGAATTCTCCTGTTTCTTAATACATTGCTTTAGCTCTTGGAAGAAATATTTCGCCGTTTGAATGTGCCTTCTGCAGAACTTATCCGACGTTATAGGCACGTTTGAAATATTCCGGAAACAATTTTTAAAAAAGTATTATTTATGAGGAACGAATGAAATCCTCTTACAAATTATCCTTGTTATAATAAAGAGATAGAAGAAAATGGCTGGAATATAGAGAAACATCCCACTAAAATAACTCTCCAACGAATTTCCAAAAAGTTGTAAATGTGTGTTTGTGATTTTTTTTAATAAGGAAAATTTATGTGTTTCGTTTAATTAAAGTGTTAAGTGCCTTGAGACGGGAGGAGTCCGTGGTTTTTGCACAGAAACATTTTCAGTTATTGTATCTTTGAATTGGTATAAATTATTTGGCAAGATATAGGTCTAATGTCCATTTGGTTTTTCTCTGAGTTTTGATTTCAGAACTATTCTTTTCATGGACTAGCCAATCACTATTAAACTAAGACAGCTCATATGTGGTTTATACTACAACTATGATAAATGGATCTTAGGTTCAATTTTCCGTGAGATAACGCATTATTTGAGTTAATCAACAATATGAATAAGGCCAGTACGCTCAATACCTCGCTCAATATGTCTTCGTGTTATCTCAACCACCGACGGCTCCTAAGTAGATCAGTCTCCCCAATTTAACATACGAGGCTAGGATCAACCCATGGTATGGTTTAAAATCACTTTCCAAATATGCCGCAAGCTGAGATCGCCTCCGCAGACGGGTAAACTTAAGATCTTAGATTTCTGAAAAATCGACCATTATGAGGTTCGAAGTTGAGCCTTATTTTTTGAATGTGAGCGTTCTAATAACTCGGCCACATTTAGAGTATAATTCTTAGTCAAAGAGATGAACATTTGCATTTTTGCGGGCATTATTGTGAAAGTTAATGGAACAGACTAGACAAGAATGTGAATAGTTCGTCGATTGCAACGTACGCACCGAAAATCGTTACGATAAGTGCAAAAACGAATTGGAGAAAAAAGAGATTGTGAGAGATTTAACTGTACTTTAAATATCTCTAACTCTATTTTCAATATCAAAGCGATAGTTGTTTTCTTTGATCTTAAGAAATATATATTCAGTCAAATAGTGCAAATCGCTCTGTACCGAAAATATATAAATTGCAAGAAATGAACAAACGCATAAATGTCAATATTTTCACTGGAAAAATAGGAAAATCCTGAAATATAAAAGTGACTACGACATGATAATAGGTACTATTATCATTAGAGCGGGGAAAAAGATAAACTTGGCATTTTTAAAATACAGTAGACTATTTACAATCTGAAGTGTATTTTGATATCTAGAAACTGCTAAGATTGAGAAGGCATTTGAAGTTTTCCGAGCGTTACCCTCTTTTATTTTAAAAACGATAGTACCCAAATCTCAGCAGGTTGAAGACAAATATGTAATAATTCTTCTTCTTAGGCCATATCTGTCACTTATATTCCATATTTTCATAATTTGTTAAAATAATTATTACAGAGATAATATTAAACATCACAAAGACGTTCCAGTTATATACATTGATACTGATATATACTTCATATTTTATTATTACTAAAGTGTACGGTATATATTTAAGAATATACATTTAGCAGACAACACAGGAAAGAAGGCTTAAACAATGCTATATGTGATGCAGCCAATAATGATATACTTATTTCTATTTTCAATAGTATCACAACATTAACATAGTAAATATATGGTAATATAACATGAATTCTTTTGAAGAAACGTTCGGAATTCATAAATCCAATAGCTAGTGCTATCGATTGAAATTTATAAAATACTTTTATTAAAAATGCGGGGATTATATAATCATGTGGAAATACCTGAGACGTTTCAGATCTGACATAAATTATCTCTAGTAATTTTCAGCAAGAGGTTTCGGGGATTTATCTTAGTCAAATCAAAATCTGGTTTAGGTTACCTCCGGATATTTATCACCAACTGGATTTCAAAGTTGAAACCTAGCCGCTGCTTTCAACAACAGACTGGCGATTTGACACTTTCACCCATCAACTGACCACACTTGTACTTATCTTAGTCGATGCTTCCCATAAATGATTGAACCACCACTGCGTATTGAATAAATAGATATTTTCAGAATTAACTCCTTACTCAAGTAAATCTATGAAATTGGCTCACCATATCACACAGAACAAAAGGAGCAATTTAAACAATCATTTGATAGGAACAGAGGAATTTTTGTTGCATTGTTTAACATCAAAACTGCATATTTGTAATACAAAAATCTATTTTCTTTAAAGGTATATATACGTCTCGGCTGAACTAGGATTACCTTTTGCAACAGTTAACATGTTTTAGTCAAAACAAACATCTGGTTGTGTTTTTTGTAATTTCCTCAGTATTTAATTTTGATAAACATATTGGAATTTTCTTCTATATCCTGAATTCTTATTTCTCTGAATAAATAAAACAATTTTTAGCCGATTCCAAATTAATTGCCCTATAATGAAAAGAAATATTTTTAAAAATCACCATTCATTATTTTATTTAATATTCGATATTACTTAAATTCCACAATCTCATAATATTGTCACAGTAATCTTTGCAAGGAGAAGTCGTATAAAGCTTCAGTTTCGTAGCCAAGAACCTAACACAAGAGTACGATTTATTTTGGTTTAATGAGCAAAATATTGTGTTATGGTTCGTTAGCAGTTAATTCATTCCTCTAAGAATATATATTTTCTTTGTATCCTAATCAAGCAACGTATCCTTAATAAATAGCATAAAATTGATACCTATACAATTGTTAATGCTTATGTTAATCTATACATAAAAGGTATATTAGAGCACGCATCAAACCTACAAAACTTATAGTATATAGATTCCTAAGGTAACGGTGTTGTAGTAACACTTATGTTCGGATGGTGTGCCCAAATAATAATAATAATAATAATAATAATAATAATAATAATAATAAGAAGAAGAAGAAGAAGAAGAAGAAGAAGAACAACAACAACAACAACAACAACAACAACAATAACAACAACAACAACAATCAAAGCTAACCGCCCAGGCATTGTTTTTAGAGAGCGCAAACAAAAAATGCTTCCATATTGATATGGCAGTCCCTACAGACTGCAATGTATGTTTGAAGATCTTCAAAAAGCTTTCAAAACACAGGACCTTGAGATCGAAATCCGAAAATTGCGCCACATGAGAACATCAACAATCCCTGTTGTAGTTGGAGCCCTGGGAGTGGTTTGAATATATTCCAGTAGGGTAATTGAAGGGGTTCCTGGAAGTCCATGGCTTAAAGAAATACAAAAGTTGTTTTCCTGAGTACAGCCCACAATTTACAAAGGGTTTTATCTATGAAAATATGTTTGAAGTTTTTTTTTTTTTAATTGGTCAGTGGAAAATATCATGATGCCATTTCTAACCTTGGGTCTCTGAGTGGGACCCGGAAAGAAATGTATATAATCCAGACATCAAAGCAAAGAAAATAATAATAATAATAATAATAATAATAATAATTGTTAATAAAATGATAACAATAAAATATTACTAAACCGTATCGGTCATCACGCGCATCATCTAAGTGTGGAACCAGGCTGGAACCGTAAAGACTTGACTTACCCAACGAGAACTAGAGGAAAACCACGCCGGGAAAAGTTCTCACATAGGCCCTCTATATTAATTAAAATAAAACCCCACAAAAAGATCAATAACTAAATGTTCTAAGGAAGAGAATATTGACAATTATATTCTTCGGTTAAAACAAGACCTTCAAAGATGACAAGAAAATATATAGAGAACCGGGAAAAAATAAGTTAGAAATAAATTATATCCAGGAAGTCGAGGAGTTCTGGTATATGATGTTGAAAAACTGCAAAATGTACAGTCAAAGAGCTACATGGATCACGCAACAAGAGGAACAACACACATGCGTAGAGTGCCAAAAATAGACATATTAATATCACTGAAACAACAGTTGCCATAAACTAAATCTAGAAAGCACCAGAAATAAACTGAGTAACCAATATTTGGATAAAAACCCTCTCTGGCACCTGCCACGTAATGGCACGAGCATATAATACTATAATCATAAACCCAGAAAAATATCCCAAATATTTCAGGTAGGGAGTAACATACCTACTCCCAAAAACAGAAGAGACGCAAAACACAAAGAACTATAGGCCCATTACCTGCCTGCCAACAATGTACAAAATCTTCAATTTATATTCATCATAACCAAGAGGACTGGCAACTTCCTACAGGAAAAAGATACTTCCAGCAAAAGAAGGGATGCAAAAGATGCTGATACGCTGTACGTTACAATAGATTTAGCAAGCCGAAGTCTAATACAACTTGAACTATCTCTAAAAACTACAACAATCGGGTTGGAAGCATGCCTCACAAAAAGCAATGACGCTCTACTACTAATAGTAAACACCAATTCAACTCTATATATGAAACCATGCACTTCAAGACACAGATTAATTTAGCTGAAAGTCTATCATCAAAAAAAGGAAGTGAATACAATCTATGCCAAACAAGTAAAACAGAAAGCAAAAGTTGGCGAAGTGAAATTGAAAATAACCTGGGAGGACAAGGCGTTGCTTGGCAAATAACTAAGAAGAAGGAAAGAAGCAGATGTAGAACACGATAAATAATACTAGTTGTTGTGAAAGAACGTGCTGAGAGCTGATACAGAATACTTAATTATTTCAGGTCAGGATCAAAAGCCTCGCAAACAGACCATATCACTCTTTCCTGATCAAGGTGGGAACTAAAACGCAATACAGGATCTGCGGAAAATTTGATGAAATTGTCGACCGTAATATTTTAGGATGTCCGGAACTAGCAAAAATACGAATATACCCACAGACATAACAAGGTAGCTACATATGTGCACTGACAATGATATAACAGCTAACTAAACTGATATTATCAAAACAGTAAAGAAAGTCAGGAAGTGTATTATTATTGACATAGCAGTACCATGTATGAGAAACACAGCCATGAAAATTATCCCGAAATTGTCCAAATACAGAGACCTGGAGATTGAAATTAACAGCGTGTGGGGAATGAAAAATTAGACTCTACAAATAGTAATCTGGGTTCTGGGCCTCGGGAGAAAAAGAATTGATAGCAACATCATCAACATAAAAAATGTCCAGAATATTTCCCTATTGTAACATCACATATATCAGAAAAGTGCTATCAATTAAATGAGTATTCTCATATAGGTCCTAAGTACAATAGTTTCAATCCGGCTCTAGGGTTAGAAAGCAGCAAACATAAGATACACAAATAATAATAATAATAATAATAATAATAATAATAATGATGGTAATGAAAAAGATAATAATAAAACTATCAAAATACAAGGAACTTGAAATGGAAATCTCAAAAATGGGGCACATGAGGACAGCAATTAGGACCGATGTAGTTGGAGCCATCGGATTAATTGGAAAATATTTCCAATCTACTTATTTAAGGGATTTCAAGTTGTCCATGTTTTAAAGACATACAATATAATTTGCTCACAGCTACAGCTCAAACAGATATAATGGTTTCTTATCTATGAAAAATGTGTGTGATCTTAGTATTTTTTTATGTTTATATTTTTTACAAAAATGATCAGTGGAAAATTTCATAAAGGCATCGCTGATATATGGTCTCGGGTTGGGACCGAGAAAGAAATGCGTATACAACAAAAAGCAAACGAATTATTATTATTATTATTATTATTATTATTATTATTGTTTTCCTTTTATTTCTGGAGTGCACTCATTTCTTCCCGGGTTCTGCCAAGAGACGTCAGGTCAGAAATGGCATTATGATATTTCCCAATGAGCAATTAAGAAAAAGAAGAAATCACACATATTTTGCCTAGAAAAAGTACTTCTTAAAATGTTGGCTTTATTATTATTATTATCATCATTATCATTATTATTATTTCCTTTGATTTCTAGTTCATGCTCTTTACCTTCCGTGTCTCAACCTGAGTCCTAAGGTGAGAAATAGTAACACGACGACGTATATTGAGTATTTTTGAGAAAAACAACACAAAACAAATACAACCTGAGATCACAAACATTTTACATAGATGAAGCACATCCTAATGTGTAAGCACAACTTGTGAGCACAGTTTTTTTTATGTTTTTAAGGCTTCGGCTACTAGATATCCGTTTAATGACTCTATCGGAATATTTTCCAATCAATCCGATGGCTTCAACTACAACTGATATTGTTGATGCTCTTATGTGCACATGTTTGAGATTTATATGTCAAAGTACTTATATTTTGATACTTTTGAGGTCTTCAAATATATACATTACAGTTTGCGGGGACTGCTATGTTAATAAGAAAGTACATTTTGTGTTTACGTTCTCTGATCACGATGTCTGGGCGATTAGTTTTCTCTCTTCTGTATTTTAAATATCCATAAAATGTGATATCTGTAATCAGGTCTGCGTAGGTTTCCCCCAATTTCATGCAGTTTTTCTCCGTAAAATTTAAAGTTTTTCCAATGCTCACTCTGTTATGTCGAGTATAAAACCTGACATGACAGATTGGGCATTCAGTGGGTGCCAACACCGCGCAGTCTGATACAAAATGGTCCATTGTTAGATATTTAACAATGAATCTGCATTTTCAACTAACTCAATTTTCCAGTTTGAGTGACTGGTAATTTCTAGTCATATGAAGGAAGAATTAAACCTTCGGTTTCAGCTTTTAAGCCGGCACGAAGTGGTCAGTAATGGATACGGGTTTTGTGTACATCCGATTGTTTGTTACGGGTAGAATATTGGCCATGAAGCGTTATATCATGCCATCGTTTCAGAACCTGATCCATTGCATTTAATTTAGCATTTTATTTTATCGTTTTTTTGCTGCTGCTGCTGCTGCTGCTGCTGCTGTATGTTCATTATGGTTTACTTGCACTTCCTCACCCACTGGTAATTCCAATTTGAACTTGTTGACTTTTTTATTACTGAATATTTTTTCTTATTTTCTTTCATCTTCTTTGACAAAGATCATCGTCCAGTCTTCTGTAGTTTATAGGTTTCTTTGAAGGCCTATTGATGTAGTTTTCTAGTTGAACTAATCCTTCGTGTCGTGGCACATACATACGATCAACATCAGCCATGGGATGATCCATGCGATGGTAAGTGAGAAACTTTCTTGTTTTTGTGTGCATTCTTTTAATGTCAGCTATGGTTCTGTTAAGGATATTGAAACTGTATTGCACCACAGGGACTGTCGAGGTGTTAATGGCTGATATACTTTTCTCTTTTTTGTTGAATTCAGCTCTGTATTCAATATCAGACGCAAACGCTTGTAGTATTTGTTTCCTACATTCTCCTTCATTTGGGTATGCAGTATTCAATCACTTTCACTAATTCCTGGGTGCCTACTTTTTCTTGTTTCTGTTCTACAATAATTGTGTAAATATCTAGATCTATTGAGTGTGTTTCTGTAATTCTCCTTTTCTTGAATGTTACTTTGCACATGTCTCTAACCCGAAATCCATACTTATGTAGCCACTGAAACATTTTAAATTATCTTGAGACCCTTCAACTAGTTGACGTCTTAGACAGTTTACGGCATCATCCATGTAGAGTAGTTGATTAAATACTTTCTTGTTTCCTTTTTATTCGTAGCTATTATTCTTTAGTTCATGTGTAAAGAGGATTAAGGACAGGATAACCAGTGTGGTTGCCATTGATGAGATTTACGGACAATGCGGTTTTCCACATTAGCATATCTTGTTTAAGGAAATTTATTATCATCGTGAAGACATTATTATTATTATTATTATTATTATTATTATTATTATTATTATTATTATTATTATTATTCATTAATAGCAGTATTATGCGCTATTGTGTCATTCTGTTATAGCTGTAATATATAATTTGTTTGATGTTGTTATCGATTTTTTTTATTAATGTGGCTTTCTCTTCTCTTTTCTATAAATAATTTCATGGCATCTGCGCTGAAAAGATATTTTCACTGGTGCGCTGACTGAATGAATTTAAGCGTGCTACCAAGTTGGCATCTCGGGAGAAATTCAATGAAACATGTTTGAATGATGATATGCTGCCTAATACAGTCACACACACACACACACACACACACACACACACACACACACACACACACACACACACACACACACATATATATATATATATATATATATATATATATATATATATATATATATATATATATATATAGTATTCATCCACAGACTGTTTTGCTGTATCACAGCTCATTAGTGTGGCTAGACATCCGAAACCCGACCGATTTCCTATCAGTCAGAGATTCTAACCCCTAGTCTATCAGCGCCCGGTTATATATATATATATATATATATATATATATATATATATATATATATATATATATATATATATATATATATATATATATCACATTCTAGTGATTATGAACGTAAGACTAATTTATTCAAACATTAAGAACATAATGAGCCAAATGATAACACACACCTATACTAATATACACACATATTACCTACACACTCCCTAAGAACCAAATAAGACACACTCTTAAAAGAGACGCATGCCCTTTCCAACAACCAATAAAAGTGTCAAAATGACTAAAGGAATTCAGAGCAGCATGGGTCCATCGAGCTCTTAACTTAAATAACTTAAAAGTGACTGTTTGACCAGCACAAGGACTAACCGAATTTCATGGTAAAAAATTAAAAAAAACAAATGAAATCTATAATGTTCATTTTCTAAATCAAGTCATTTATTTCTGTAGTTCTCTGCTACTAACAAGACATTTTTGTTCTCCTGATGATGGCCATGTTGGCCGAAATTAGTCGACGAATCTAACTGAAATAATAAATCCAAAAAAGTATTCATGTACAACAGAGTGGCTGAAGGTTATATTTTTTTAATATTTTTTTAAACTTCAGGACATAGTGTGTAGAAACTGTCCAAATGTTCTATCCTTGCGAACGCTTTCGGCTATAATTTTAGCTGTTATCAAGGATGATTTTATTTTTAGTTTGAGTGTGTGCGCCACGTGTATGCTTTTAGTGTGTTGTAGACGGGTTTTATTTTCCGAACACGATTAGCACATCATGGCCTAGTTCGTAGATAATATTGATAAGAGTTGGTTAATTCTTTTTTATTATTATCGTTTTTAATGTAGCATGCACACACACGCACAAACATACACACACTCAAACACACACACACACACATACACAATATATATATATATATATATATATATATATATATATATATATATATATATATATATATATATATATATATATATATATATGAATTAACCTTTATGGCTTTCTTTACAAATTCAGGAATTTTTAATGTTTGTATATTACAAATTCCCATTGAAATACATAAAGGATACAATTATCTATTTATATAAGTAATATACTGCCCATATATCACATTCTCTTGGACATAACGATAACAATTTGCCATTGAACATGTTTAACATGACGAAATAACTATTTAGAATTTGCGCTACGTTTGCAAACGTTAGACGTAGCGGTTTGAAAATGATTTACATCTTCACCATCAATTTGCATGTTTAATTGCCTAGTTCTAATGAACCCTTTAGGACATCCGCCAATAAAAATTTAAATGTTTCTCGTGAAAATAAAATAGTTTTAAAGCGCCAACAAATGATCGTTCCTGAAATAAAGAAATAAACACAATTATACCTTTCATTTTCTTTTCTTGCAACATGGCTTTTAATAAAGCTGTCAGTGAGTTGGAAAAAGGAAAGAAGTAGAAAACCCGGAAATAAAGAATGCTGAAATGCGGGAAAGGAATGGAAGGAGAAAAAGATAGTAAGAAATTATCATAGGTAGGAAGGAGAGTAAAAAGAAAAGAAAGATCGGAAGGTGGTATTGTTTATTACCTCGTTTCAAATTACTGCGCAGTCGCTTTGCCGGAAGTCGTATGTGATGGCACATTCTGATTTAAGAGTTGTGGAATAGCCCGAGATAACGTCAATGTAGACATCCTTTTACAGCGACTCACCTGCCTCCATCGTCGAACGAACTAGCCGATACATCAGTTTATTTTAAAATGTTATTTGATTTCATGATGTTTTCTTTAGAAAAAGAAAATTAACAAAAATGCTAAATAATTTATATTTTGTTTTGTTCATCCAATAGTTATACCCTATCAGCGTAGAGATTTCTGATATTTAAGAATATGGTAGTTTAATGATAGAGAAGGCGCTTATCACTCTTTTGTTGAGACAAGTCATGTGGGTCATGTTACGGCCTCTTAGTGACGTCAATCCATTGTGACCAAAGCGGCAGTTACATATGTGTTTAGTACAACAGCCAAAGCTAAATGTTGCTTTCTTTAGTGCCTCCCTTGGCCCGGGAGACAAAATGTGTCTCTTTCAGCAGCTTAAAAGTATATCGTACCGTTTCTCTCCGGAAATATATCTTAGTAAATTTTTGTATATCTTAGTGATGCGAAAGTCTCTCTGAGAACAAAACGTGTTTGTCATTCATTTTTCTTACAGCCATTCCGTTCCATCTGTGAATTACGATGTTGTTATATTGGGGGAAATTCAAATGGAAAAATAAATCTTTGTTCACTGGTGCTCTTCCGTTAGAGAATTTTGGGATTGCGTTTTCCTATATTTCATTGGTATATATAACAAAACATGGACCTTTACGAACTGATGGCGGAGGTAGCCACATTTAATAAAGTAATGACATCTAACCCCACAATTTTATACATCATATCTATGAGATCTGCAACACCTTAGACCTAATTGTAATTGGTGTGACTTGGATAAGTTTATGTTACTTAATTCAGGTGATATTCTTATATATTTAACGTACGAAAAACTAAAATATTTATATAGTTTCCAAGGATTATGTTAACCAAAGTTATTATATCAATCTTCGGTTTCCTTAGTCCGTATTGGACAACCAGGCCCGTAGTGCTAAATACAACCAAAATAATCTCCATATTTTTATTATTTTTGCCAGATGCTTCCTGATGAAAAAGAAAATTCTAGCCTAGATAATGCAGCACATTCAATGTCGTGTCGTTAAAAATTAAATAAATTATGATGTAAAAATAATTATAATGAAATTACTATAACACTTATAACTATCATTAATTCACTAATTCTAAACCAATGAGAATCAACCTCACTTTTCTTTCTACACACACAAACACTTGGTATTCTCACTATTGGCGAAGCAGTTCACATAAACTGGTCGCCAACATGTCCGTCAACAAAAATTTCGTCTCCTTTTCGATAATCAAGCTGTAATAATAAATGTTATATTTTCACACTAAACAGAAATTCGAGATAAGAAAAGGCCAAAGACTTTTTGTATTTTTGCAACTCAGTTATCTGGACACTCATTAAACACATCAACGAAGAAAACAGTAATTCCTGATATCAAGAAATATTTTTTATTTTTTATCCTATTTGCTCTAAAATCTTCATCTTCGATCACGTATTCAGTCTATGTTACTCTCAGCAGCATTTTTAGAACACTATTTCTATTGCCCGACCACGGTTATTAATGAGACGTCGAAGATGGGACAAAACAATTTTTATTTTATACGTAATACATATTTCTATATTGGGTACATTTTCACATCTAGACGATATGATATCCACTGATTCAGTCTCTGTAATGTTCAAATATTTTCTCAGATAATTGATAAAATACATACTCACTTAAAAGAAACCTGTATTTTGGACAGGATTCTGCATCATCGTATCTCGTATACCGGCAATACATGATAAAAAATCGATTTATAACTAACAGAAACCACATCATATTCATGTATTCAATAAGCAAACAATATATGACATGTAACTGAAAGATAAAATAATGACGTTGGAAAATTAACATCTTGACTGCCAATGCTCCTGTGAACAAAGTTTTAAGAAACAAACTATGCATACCAGAGAGATAAAAAACAGTAATTGATAAAACTGTTTGTGAACAACAGTTTCCGGAAAAATTATTGCAAATTTTGACTGACAGCTACGGTATCTGTTGGAACATTGAAAGCTGAATGGTACTTTATTAGGAAACGGTTATTCGTAATATTAATATAAAGGTGGGTACAAAGTATTTTTAAGTAAATATATAATTCATATTGGATGGCTTCTTTATTTGAATGCAAGTATTGATATAAATGGTATATTTATTTCCGTCTGGGAAATAGGCACTAATTTCCAGCGATCTTTGTGGTTTATACTCTAGTAATGATATGTTGTCTTAGCTCATTAAACACGACTGCTGAATTAAAAAAAAAACGTCTTTAATATCATATTGTTTTATTCCAAAATATTTACAAATGTTTTTTTTATGGATTAAGAATTATTGAATAATTAAAATAATATACTCATACACAAACATAGAAACACGTGCAATATTAAGTCTTTGAAAAGATGGATGGTAATTCATTTTAGGGAGTAGGAAAATAAAAAAAAGAATATCTTAACAATTAGACTGCTCGTATGTTGTAGGAGATGCATCAAAATTCTGAAATACAATATACAATATATATGAAAACGGTGGAGTTCACATGGTTGTTCAGCTTTCGAAATGCTTGTCTTCTTAAGCCGGCAGATGAGCCATTATGTCTCCCGTTTAAAATGTACTGCGTGTGAAACGACAACATTTGATTCGGTCATTTAGCCCATCTAGGGGATGTAATGTATAGCAGGTGTAAAGATAATAGAAGAATTTATCACGTTTGATATATTGATTTGAAGAATGCAGTGATAATTAATGTAACGGCGCAACCAACAAAGCCAATTACGTAAGAGCGATGATGGAGCCTAAACACCATTTCATAGACCGGTATCAAGAAAGGCGTGGGAAGTAACGTAATAACGCAACAGTCTCGGCCCATAACGTTTTGGTCAAATTATATAACATCGTTCTCAGGAGCAATTTGTGGGTTGACGATTCGGGTGAAGTAACGTAACTATCCTGTGCCATTCGGGTCATGTAAAGGTAACTACCCTGTGCCATTCAAGTCATATAACGTAACAATTCTGTTTCATTCGGGTCATGTATCGTTACTACCCTGTGTCATTCTGGTCATGTAACGTAACTATCCTGTGCCATTCGGGCCATGTAATGTTACTACCCTGTGTCATTCGACTCATGTTACTTAACTACACTGTTCCATTTCTATAAATATTTTTCATAATAATTGCTTTGATAATCTTTTGTCTTTCGTACCGAGATCTTATGTATTTAAGCGTAAAACTACATTACCGGAAGGTCTCATTTTACAGTAGAAATATTTTGGTGCCACCCTAAGTTCTATGCCAACAGATATTTCTCACTTATGGAAATCTCTCCCAACTTCTTGCTTTCTAATCAACTTTAATTTTTAAAAGTTTTAATGCGCTAAGAATCATTAGCAATTATTCTTTTTACTTTATAATGTTTACATTTCATATTCTTTCACACACTCAGTAGTCACTCGCTTCTTTATAGCTTTATTGCTTTGGCATGACATGAGGAAAGATATGCGCACGTTGTGATTACACATTCATTTAGCAATTGAATAAGCCATTCTGTAGTGTCATTATCATGAAAGTGGTCGACAAATACCCTTTTCTGTTACAAATCCAAAAATATTAGATGTTGTGAGAATGTCGCAGATTGATATTCATTTTTTCTATTGCTGTAAGCATGACGGTGTTCTGGTTTCTTTTCATGCGCATTTAAAATATACACTAGATTAATATGGGAAGCTATTTTTGTGATAATATATATATATATATATATATATATATATATATATATATATATATATATATATATATATATATATATATATATATATATTCTCGCCCGAATAACGTCAGTAAAAAGATTAGATTTCTGAGGGGGAAGTTATTTTTCGAAGTCATTTTCAGTATAACATTTTAATAATCGATTATCACGGAATTTAATTGACTACAGTGCAGAACATAAGCGTCATTATTTGATTATACGTGCGCGTGTACTTGTGTAATTTCTGAAGTGTTCCCTACTAAGTGACTATTACGAAATCTTCTATTTAAAAATAAAGACTTATATTAAGTATATATATAATGTATATCCAAATTGCCAGAGCTACTTTATTTGTGTATTTAAATAATAATATATGTCTTCCTGTATGCACGTGTTATATATATATATATATATATATATATATATATATATATATATATATATATATATGTGTGTGTGTGTGTGTGTGTGTGTGTGTGTGTGTGTGTGTGTGTGTGTGAGAGAGAGAGAGAGAGGGGTTTTAACTCGATGAAAAGCGGGACATTTTTATTGTCGAAAATAGAATATAAAATTATGTACATACAATGTATCCACGGGCACATTTAGCAGTCTGTGTGGAGCAAAGGAAAATAATTTTAGGCAATAAGGGAAGAAAAGAAAATACCACATTAGAATGTCACGCTTGTGTCTGATGATGCGTAAAGATTCTGAAATAGTAGTTCATAACATTAGCCAGATTACGAAAGCCTCATCTCAGGAAGTAAAAAAAAACAAACAAACCAAAAGAAAAAAACAAATAAATGATATAGGAACAGCTGATAAAATTTGCAAGTCCAGGTTTTATAAAAGGGTACAGAAAAGGAATGATGTGTCGGCTTTCAGTGCCTATTCCTATCATCCTGAATTAACGAATTATCAGTTAGCAATAGGGCGAAGATATTCCGGTAGTCTCTCCTTCAAAATCTTAATACGACAATATTCACCTAGTCACAAATATGTGGGCCTTTCACGTCCGGACTATGAAAATCTCTCTCTCTCTCACTCGCTTCTTGGGTCTCTTTAAATGAGAGGCTGATACATAAGAAAATTTTTTAAATTAGCGGTGCGACGCAACCGACTAAGCCCATTATAGAACAGTGACATTTTTCACCAAACACCTTTTTGCATATTGACATCTGGAAAAAGGTTGGAATTAACGTAGCGATCAATTCGATTAAACCCATTACGGAAACCTATATAAGTCACCAAAAGCCCTTTTGTGGGAACTAAAGTAGCGAGTCCACAGACGGAGCCCGTTACAGAACAGCGACGGTCGTTGACCTTCCGTGTCACATAGTCAACCACATATGATACCGTGAAAATGGCTCTCATCGACTGATAGAGAATGGACAATAACCTTGCGTAGATTATGTTTTGTGTAGGGCATTGAAATATTTAAGGTTAGATAAAAATAGATAGAATTTTGTCAGTAGATAAGAAAAAATCAATGAGGTGAAATGAAAAAAATATACTGGAATATGTAGCGTTAATTAGCGAAAGAAAGGATAATAGACTCTACAAAACGGAGAGAGATTGTATATCACATTTGCTTACATGGAATATGAAAAGTAGAATAAATATTTATCAGTATCTTCAATGTATAAAGTGAATAAGGAGGTCAGATGCCGGCTCTTTCAATTGGGATTCATTGACTAATTTCATTTGATTCATTTGATTTTCAATCTTCTTTGCCATAGTTGTCTAGACATTGGCCCATACCAATCGATTCTTTATTCATTAGGATTTACTATCATCCCAAAACTTCACATTGTTGCGTGCCTTTATTCTTTGCTCTTTTTAGGTTTTGTCATTATTTTTTATCGACGTGATTCTTCACT
>OZ038482.1:35606414-35608914 GCA_964036315.1 Acanthosepion esculentum | reverse complement strand
AATAGATCCGGTGAACAGAGCTATAATTTACAAAGTTCGAGCTCCTTCGCGTGTGCGCACACACACAGACAGACACACAGACACAGACACACACACACACACACACACACACACACACACACACACACACACACACACACACACACACACACACATCATATCATGTATTTTGTTAAGTGTAATGTTATCTTGCAATTTAGAACGAACAAGGATGTGTCGATGCTGAAAATACCAAATTTTAACATTTCCATTTCGCTTTCCGACATGTTAAATAACTGATTCTAGAATCACATGGGAAATGGAAGGAAACTTCATGCTCATTTCAAGAGATCCTAAACTACGACCCCTCGAGAAAAAGTGACTGACGATAAAGATACATGTTGATCAAGAGAAATGAACCCTTCATTCTTTACCATGTTCATTCACATCAACGAGACTTCATCTGAAAAAGTCCTCCTGGTTGTGAGCAATGGGAAACTTACTTTCCCGTTGAGAATCAGCGGTAATACTAATATCGATAACGATAATCTAGGTACTGGATTAAAAAAAAGATCGATTTAACACTTGTTCATTCTTTAACATCTTGAATATTAACTCATGATCAAACGAAACATTATTGTTTGTAAAGAATTTTAGCAATCACGTTTAAATTAATATTTGCGCTCCTATCATTCCAATATAAAGGAATCGGATTATTTCTTATGAAACGTTATTGAGAGTGAAACCAAAGAGTGGCAATACAATAGGAAGGGTTTCAAAAGCGTCTTTGATGAGGTAATTGCGAACATATATTATAATCTCCTGATACCCGCATTATTTTTTCTGTCGAGCTTAATGCTGAATAATAACTTACTGATTTTTCTAGTATAAAAATAGTTTTCTACATCATATAAACGCATTAATTTATATAAAAATTACATTATAGTTGATTTAATACCTTTCTCTTACTCTTCCCATCGCTCTCCCTCTCTCTCTTTACATATATATATATATATATATATATATATATACACACATATATATATATATATATATATATATATATATATATATATATATATATATATATATATATAAACAGACTCGCACGCACACACACACACACACACACACACACACACACACACACACACATATATATATATATATATATATATATATATATATATATATGTATATACGTGAATTATGTTTTTTTCGTATAAGAAATATTAGGCGAATTTTGCTCTATACAATTTATACTCATATCATTACATTTTTATGCGACATAAGAACACTCATAATATTGTGATATACCTGTCTAGCTATTACGTCAGACACAGTCATATTTAAAATAATGTCGCAAGTGTGTCACGTGGGCGGATAAAAATGCCCTCTAAATGTTTCTGGGCACCGTGTTAGTGATGACATCACTTTTCGATGTAGACACCTGGAGTAACATATTCCAAAGTCTATTCACCAATGATACACCGTCCAGTCTCAGCCATGAATGTTTTCGTCCTGCAATTTAAAATACTCTGTCACCTATCGTATTGTACATAGAACATTGAACATCACTATAAATTTCCAGAGCATTTGCAACGTTTTTTAATTTTTATTTCGTTCCTGCAAATCTATTCATTTTCCGCTGGTTAAATCTCGAACAAAATATTAAATTGCTCTACAATATCCTCTGCAAGCATTCCGAATTCAATTGCCGAACATTGGAAATGCTTTCCATTGGAAATGAACTGGTATGTAAACTATGTTTAATTCGTACGTTTAACTTCCCCTGAGGCCTTGTAAGTAACAGATGCTA
Source organism: Acanthosepion esculentum (assembly GCA_964036315.1). Taxonomy (NCBI): domain Eukaryota; kingdom Metazoa; phylum Mollusca; class Cephalopoda; order Sepiida; family Sepiidae; genus Acanthosepion; species Acanthosepion esculentum. The sequence goes on along the minus strand of OZ038482.1, from coordinate 35,607,116 downwards.
AAATTATGGAGTAGTATATATCAGAATGAAGTCGCTTATCCATTCCATCATAGACATGCTACTTTTCAGATATTTTAAAAGTCCTATCAATATCAGCTGTAGCTTATTTTGAGACATTTGTATCGTTTCTATAATTTTATATTGGAACTTATTTAATAATTAATCCCTAGTTGGGATCATTTAAATAAGCGAAACATTACCTAGTATATTTCGGAGAATTCGAAATTTATTTACCAGCTTTCATTGGCTTCAGATGTTTATACAGTAGGCGTAAATTTGTTTCACATCGACTACAAGATAGAATAGGGCATTTAATATTGTTTTCGAAATTGCCATGTTGTCACTTTTTCTTTCGCCTCATATTCATTTGCGGAACTTTTTTTTTCTGATAGGTTTTTGTTTTCAAAACAACCTGTCATTTACTCCAGTGGCTCAATGATGGATGTTAAATCAAGAAGTTATGTGTCATTTCCAAAGAGTCTTTACAATTATTCATCGATCTCTATCGGCTTGAAACGTGTTATAAAAATACTTTTGTTCTGGAAGACGATAAGACTCTATTCTCTTCTCTTATCTAACCCTCAGCAGTTTTGATATTTGTACGGTGTAGTAATGGATAGGGTGCTCACATTGAGGAATCGAATTCTAATCGATCCATTGCATTCACTTCCGTGCTAATACCTTTGGGAATGGTATGAATCT
>OZ038482.1:35583914-35603914 GCA_964036315.1 Acanthosepion esculentum | reverse complement strand
GATTCAGTAAGTTTCTCGCACATTATAACTCTCTTTAAAACATCTTGAACTTCATTCACTATACTTCAAAAGTGATATTTCTTACTACGTAACAAGTAATAGTATCAAAAAACCTCTTTTTTATCAAACAGTTAAAGGTCCGCAACTTCGAACAACTTTGAATACTTGTACAAAAACACTTATTTACACACACTAACAATTGAACCTCAACATCGGACATTTTTGTACATAAAACAACAAACTGTTTAATTCTTTGAACAAATCTTATTAACACTCTCTAAAACATTCAAACATACTCAACAACAAACTACACAATTTAATACATCAATACTCAACCATTCATCAAATCCTAACTCATCTGTATATTTTTAAATTGTATATAAAATCACTGTATTGTTATGCATTCTACTTGTCTTGTTCTCAACTTTGTTATGCATGACCTGTTCTAAGTATTTTTTTAATATTTGTTGTGGATGAATGTTAGAGAACACGCCACTAAAAAAATCCTTCTGATTTAACTAAACGCATTCACCAATCCGCAACTCAACAACCACCATGAAGAAAAAACATATATATCACACGTCAGATAAGGTACAATATTATCCCATTTCTTGCTCTGAGTCTTAGATCATTGCTGAACATTTGTCACAGCGAAGGACCATAATACTGTGAATCTTCTATGTTGAGTCTTGACTCATTGTTGAATCTCGCCTAATGCATGGAATAATAATGCAACACAAAATGTACTTAGAACAAGAATGTATTATAACAAGAAAGTGTACACAATAAGTACATATAGTATTTCTGTATATTTCTGGGAAGACGTTCCTGGAGAATGTGTTGACTAGTCGCAGTCGATCAGAGTCTCTAGTTGGATCTCGTGATTCCTCCTCCTCGTCTTCCGGTACCAACCATTATTTATATAGTTGGTAGTCACCTATGCAGATTAGGTGGATCCTACCACAACACCCCCATCCCAAGCCTTGGAATCCTTTTGGATTTCAAACTGGCTTCTATATGGGATGATGATTATGGTTATTTCTTTGTAGATCGCCTTTGCATAGTTCATATGTATATCTGTTTTTTTTTTTCAATATCTTTTTCGTTTTGGATTCACGTCCAATGGGTCCGTGAACTTTCGTTTCCTACCGGATCTTCTCGGTTCAGGAGCACTCTGCGGAGGTTCTACTTGAAAAGTATCATACATTACATCAATGGGATCTTCCTCCTCATCCGGTATACTCTCTTCATGCTCTAGCACGTAGCATTTTTTGAGTTGGTTCTGGTGCCTTTTATGAGTATTCTTCGGCCCTTTAATTATATAAATCAGGTCACCGATTCTCTTATCCACTATGCCTCGCTCCCAGAACTCAATGTTGTTTCTATAGCACTTGAAAAAGACCTTCTCTCCGGGGGTGTATCTTTTTCTATCTGTATACATAGTGTTCTTTATTCTATTTCTTCCTGGCAAAAGCTTGTCAAACACTGACTTAACTTTCCTAGCGAACATTAGTTCAGCTGGTGCCATGTTTGATGGTGTTCTCTGGTTAGGCGTGATTCTGTATACTTGTAGGAATTGCTGAAGCGCCTTTTCCGTTGGAACATCTGAGGCTTTCTTCAGAGCGCGCTTTAACGTATCTACAAATCTTTCTGCGAGTCCATTGGATCTCGGATGATACGGCGGCGTCGTTATGTGGTTAATTTGATATAACTCACAAAATTCCTTAAAATCGTCAGAAGTGAATTGTGTACCATTGTCACTCACAATACACTCTGGCACACCGAACCGTGCAAATAGTTCATGCAAAAAGTTGTTGTGGTATTGGACGTAGGCTTTTTGCAGCGTAGTACTTCCGGCCATTTTGTAAAGCTATCTACCACTATTAAGTAGTAATAATCTTCTACTGGACCAGCGAAATCAATGTGTAATCTTTCCCACGGATGATCCGTCTTTGGCCATGGTTTGTGTACTATAGGTGGTGCCTTAGCTGCTAACGCACACCCTTTACATCGATGAACCATGTTTTCGATATCCACATCCATTCCTTTCCAATATACAAAGCTTCGCATTAAGCTTTTTGTTCTATTAATCCCCGGGTGACCCATATGAAAGTCCCGTAGGATTCTATTCTGCAACTTTTTTGGTACTACTACTCTCTCACCATATAATAAAATTCCGTCACAAATTGAATAGATCTCCTGAACTTTTTGGTCATTTGCTACCATTTTACTTTTTATTCCTAAAATGAAATCATCGCTTTCAGATTCTTTTTTGATTTCCTTTGATGTAACCGGTAGCTCTCTTACAATGTTGTTTACCATGCTTTTCACCTCATAATCTGCTCTGATATTTGCAATAATTGTTTCTTCGAATCCTTCATCTTTATTCGGTACGAGTCTTGATAAGGTAGCCGCATGAATTATATTTTTGGATGATAGGTGCTTTATGTGGAAATCATAATTGAGAAGAATGGTTCCCCATCTTAACAGTCGATTTGCCGTGTAAACGGGTAACCCTTTCTTTGACCCCAAAATAGTGATCAGAGGTTTATGGTCCGTTTCTAACCTGAAATGTCTGCCGTAGATGTATCTATGAAATTTTGTTATGGCAAAAATGATACTCAGCGCCTCCTTTTCTATCTGTGAATAACTTCGCTCTCCTGGGAGTAATGCCCTCGAAGCATGCGCAATTGGTTTTCTAGAACCATCTGGCATTATGTGTTGAATACATGCTCCTACCCCGTATGAACTAGCATCACTTGCCACTAAAATATCCAGTTTAGGATTGTAATGGGTTAAAAAGAGGTCGGACGTAAGCATTTTCTTAATTTCATCAAAGGCTTTTTGACATTCTACCGTCCATTCCCATGCCTTGTCTTTTTTCAGTAGTTCATTCAACGGAGCTCTTAGATTGTACATTCCTTTAATGAACGCTTGATAATAGTTCGCGAGCCCCAGAAAACTCTGTAGTGTCGCCACGTTAGTGGGCGTCGGCATGTTTCTAATCGCAATGGACCTTTCCGGATCTGGAAATCTGCCATTTTTGTTGATTATGTGACCTAAATATTTAATTTCCTCCAAACCAAATTCGCACTTTGATTCTTTGACTTTAAATCCAAAATCCTGAATCTTTTTAGATACTTGATTGAGGTGCTCTCGATGTTCGTCGACATTTGCACTCCTTACTATAATATCATCTAAGTAGGCACACGCAAAGTCTAAGTCATTCAACATGACGTCGATGGCTTGTTGAAAAATGGCTGGTGCCACTTTAATACCAAAAGGAAGCCTGTTGTACTTGAATAGAACCCTATGCGTGTTTATCCCTAGTAACTTCGAACATTCTTCTTCGACGGGAATTTGGAGATAGGCTTCTGATAAGTCGATTTTTGAAAAAATCACTCCGCCATTTAGCTTGTTAAAAATCTCCTCAGGACTCGGTAACGGGTAATGGTAGTCCTTAATTACAGAGTTCAACCCTGTCGAAAAATCAACGCAGACTCTGATTTGGTTTGATTTCTTTTTTATGCACACAATCGGCGCAGCCCATGAATTAGATTCTACTTTTGAAATAATTTCCATTTCTTCCAACCTATCAAGTTCTTCGTTAACTTTCTCTACACTTGCGAAAGGCACGTTACGTTTCTTTTTAAATATAGGCATAGTATTTTCTTTTAATTCAAATTTAGCTTCAAACTTGTTACATCTTCCAAGACCAGGTGTAAAGGTTTCCGGAAACTTTTTCTTTAATTCCTCTTTAATGTCCTGTCTTGTTTGCGTATTACTTTCTACTTTTCTGCAGAATGAGTTTAACGGTTTATCCCACAATTCGAATGTTTCAATAAAATCTGTACCCAACAAGTTTTCTCCATTTCTCAGAATGAAAACTTTTATTTTTTTAACGATCCCATTCAATTTCATTGGAAGTACAACCTCGCCTTCGAAGTTAATTTGCTTTCCAGTTAACGTTCGAGCGAGTTTCGTTGACTTCATTATTGTAGGCCTTTTTAAAATTTTCCATGTTTTATCGTTCATTATTGTTAAATCTGACCCCGAATCGAGTTGAAATTTGATATTCTTTTTGAATATTTCAGTCGTCACATATTTCCTCAAATCTCTATCTGATTTGATATTCGAATTTGTTTGTCTAATTCGGCTCTTGAATTTTTTGTTTTACAACACGATCCTTTGTGACCATTCTTTTGGCACACGAAACATTTCTTATTTCTATATGGGCAATTTACCTACCAATGTCTTTCGTTACAACGTCTGCAATTATATGGTGGGACCTTTTTATTTTCGTTCTTTTTATTTTCTTGTCTATTATTAAAATACGCTGAATTTTTTCTCCAATTTTTCTCTAATGGGTACTTTGACTGCTTTTTTATTTTTTAAATATAAGCAATACCAGCTTTTTCAATTTTTTGCGACTCTTTTTTTAAACTTACGGCCCGTTGACACTCCTCTGCTAACTTTTGCAGGGTAAGGCCTTGTTCAGATTCGAGTTTAGACAAAACTCTACGTCTTATTTCGGCACTCTTACTGGATACCAGTCCTTGAGCAAAAATTAAGCACTTGAATTCTTCAACCGTAATCTCTGCCAATCTGAAATTGTCACAATGTCTATTCACTATAGATGCATATGTTAAGTAATCCTGATCGTCGGATTTAGAGACATTCATGCATAACCATCGCTTATGCCAAAGCGACATATTTGCTCCAAACAGCTGTTTTACCAATTTCACTGTTTCCGAGAATTCCAATTCAGTTGTTTTTCTCGGTAGAATAAAATCTACAAATTTGCTATGTTCTGCTGTACCTAGCTTTCTTAGTAATAGACTGACTTTTCTTGAATTCGACCAGTTTTCACAGTCTGTGTAGAAAATATCTTCATATCGTTTAATGTACGCTTCAAACGTTTTTTCTTCGTCAGGTACATAGTTGAAAGTTTCCAGCGAATTAAATATGGTGTTATTAGAATATGAAGAATTTCCCTCATTTGCCTGATAGTTGTTTAATTTCTCCAGTGTTAACTTTTGAATTTCCAAAAGTCTTTCCTCTTGACGTTCTTGATATTTTTGCATCGCTATCAGTTGTTCTTGCTGTGCTATCTGTTGTTCTTGCTGACGTTGTTGTCTCAACTGCTGTGATATTAATAATTCAGATATGTCTTTGGATAGTTCCTCCATTTTTAGCTGATAGTGTTGATGCAACGAGGAATATACTTTTAATTTGTGTATCTACGAATATCATATAAGCTGAACAAAAAATCGAAACAACGTACGACTTTTATATTTTATGTCTTGCTTTTACATTCACGCCCGTGCTAATCAACTTTGGTATTTTTTTTTCGCGAACAGAGAGCGTCGGACTTTTTTTTTCGTTTTCGACTTCTGTTCGCTTATTTCAATGACAACGTCTGATCAGAGGTAATTCGTCACTATATTGTTGAACAAATAATTAAAAAAAAATAATTTTTTAAAGTTTGTTCCCTTTCAAAGTCGACACGGTGTATTTGTGCTCCTTTTAAATCCATGCATGTTTTTGTAGTCGGCCAATTTTTCTTTTTAGAGGGTGTCTCGTTGTAGATAATTTTTTAATTTAAAATTACCGTTACTCGTTTACGACACCTTTCCAATTTTTCTGAGTGAACGTTCCTTTATGCTTAGTCGTCTTTTAACGAGTTCTACATATCCAGAAGTTCAGAATCCTTCGTCTTTATGTTAACGTTGGCCTTTGAATTAATAGTTTTTTTTTTTCAGCCTGGGTTCTTCAATGACTTGTCCCAATTGTTGAAAACTCTCACTATTAATTCTTTCTTCTTTCCGTATGGTTCGTTCTACTTCTTTGCCATTGTTGAAACTTGGCGTATAGTTCGTTCTACTTCGTGGCCATTGTTGAAACTTAGCGTATGGTTCGTTCTACTTCGTCGCTATTGTTGAGTCTTGACTCATTGTTGAATCTCGCCTAATGCATGGAATAATAATGCAACACAAAATGTACTTAGATCAAGAATGTATTATAACAAGAAAGTGTACACAATAAGTACATATAGTATTTCTGTATATTTCTGGAAAGACGTTCCTGGAGAATGTGTTGACTAGTCGCAGTCGATCAGAGTCTCTTGTTGGATCTCGTGATTCCTCCTCCCCCGTCTTCCGGTACCAACCATTATTTATATAGTTGGTAGTCACCTATGCAGATTAGGTGGATCCTACCACAACATTCTACATGAAAAATGCAGTAAAATTCTTGTTATTAATCATTGAGTTGCATTATAAAACTACGTAATATACGAGTATCTATCAGTAAGCGTGCGAGTTCATTTATACTAGAATTTATTAGTACAATGTTAAGAAATTTAGAAGAATTTCTTAGTCAACTCAAATTTCCCACTGCATGATTCCTTTTACCCAAAAACAAAATAAAACTATGAAATTGGTATGGCAATCTTTTGAAAGCTTCGTCCTTTAAAGAGCATTTGAGATCCCCAATTAAAAACGTCTTCTGTCGTGTTTAATATTTAATATGTGCGTTAATATGGAGACATACATTGCAGCACATACATTTTACCTCAATAATCTTTATAATGCATTATTAACCACTGATATACTAAAGAGAAGAAATGTATATCTTGTACAGCGAAAGGAAATAATATTAATCTAATCATTTTTCCTGATAGATTCAAATCCGATCTTATATCTTTCTTTGGAAACCTCAACATGATTTACTGGTTATAAAGCTTGTCTCGCCAGAACAATTACAAGTGAATAGTGATTAGATCCCCACAGAGTGCTCCTTAATTTCGTTCATTTGCCACATGTAAGCTACGGTAAAAAAATGGCCTTACATCATTTCTTTTCTTACCAAATTTCGACGAGCGCATCAGTGACACTTTCCTTTCACAAGTGTAAGATATACGATGCAAATATATTATGAGATAATAACAAAGATATCTAATTGTGGACATTTTTGAGCTATATGCGAACTTAGATGCGTCACAACGGCACAAATATAGAGCATTCTGTGTGCACAGAAAGTACAAGGCAGTGGTTAATAAACTAGAAAAGTAGACAAAATATGTCTTGTCCGATACACATTTGTTCGCCCATGATATTGTTTTTATGCCAGACAAATATAAGTTTTTAAGGAAGTGGATATATCATTGTCAAGTAATAACGATCGTGTTAAACCTCTGGACTATTATTAGCAAGTAGAGATTTTCTTTAAGCAATTCCTACCAAGCAAGCCAGGGGTCTCACTAGCACGCAAGGGGTTATAACGAGTGAGAATAAAAGTAAATACGAGTGTTTGGGATAAGGATAATGTGAAGGATAGAAGATGTCGATTGACATTACATTTGTATTTTTGAAGATTATAGCTATCAGAGAAGAAAGTGATAGGAAGGGAGTTCTATTGTCGGGAGGTGCGAGATAATAAGCTGTTGGATTAGAAGTGATGGCTACATTATTAACGTTTCGACAGTGACATTGTGGGAGCGAAATGCCAACCTAGTAGCACGCTTAAATTCATGCAATTTGGGAACCAGTGAAAAGAGCTCGTCAGATCAGATGCCATTAAAATACTTGTAGAAAAGACAGAGTGAAGCCACAGCATGTCTGTGAGATAGCGACTGCTCACGGGAATGCCAGATCAGGACCAACCATGTTGCATATGCGTTTCTGGATTTTGTCTGGAACGTCGAGATGAACCCCAATAGCGTCAGATCATATACGGCAGCAGTATTCCATGGAAGGACGAATGGTTGATTTCTAGATTTTAAGGATTGTCTCCTGCGAAAAGAATCTTCTGGCGCGACACTCACTTTCCTTGCGCTAGGTGAAGCTACAGATTCAATGTAGTTGTTCCACTTCAGGTCAAAAACAGGCGCAGAGATTCGCTCTCGTGGATGAGGGCATCTGCCATTTTGATTGGAGGCAGTGAAGGTCCTCTTTGGTGGGTAATTGAGAGCAGTTTCGTTTTAGAGGTATTATTCCTGCAACAGTCAACCACAGATTGCAGGTCCTTTTCGAGGCCTACGGCCAGGATAGTTTTGTCAACGATGCCGGATCTACTATTAAAGCAGGAGTAAATAGTAATGACGTCATCGTATATATCAACATGGGAGTTGATGACATCAGAAAGATTGTTGATAAAGATCAGAAACAGTGTATGACCAAGGATAGAGCCTTGCGTAAAAACAGCGTTCGTGTGAATGTAAATGGAGGAGAAAGAGTTTAGGACGACATTCATTTCACGGTTTGAAAACGACCTTGATTTCATGGTTTGACAACACTAGACATAGGATGATTTATAATTTTTGCCTAGTGCCAAAGTAATTTGACCATACTAAAGTACAACTGCATGCATCAAATATTCTACTGTAAAAACAATTGGTTACTTTTTATTCCTGTGTGCTTGTTTTCGAAATTCTGAAAAATGCATCGAAGAAAATGTTCCAGCAAAAATAAACAAAGCGCTCTTAATATTTATGTCAAGGATTTTAGGAAAACAAAGGAATTATCGACCGATGTCTCAAAATAACCAAAAGGAAATCTTCTGCAAAGATTAGGAAAGTCGCAGCGAAAATTCTAGGAATCATTATCAGCGAAGGATAAATATACGAGATAAGATCATATTCGCTTATACCTATGGATAAAATTGAAGATCTAGTTTTGAGTTGTAATTAAAATATTGATGATGACCTTATAAGAACTTAAAAATAAAAGCAAAAGAAAATGAATTCATCTTTTGAGAAATTAACTTTTAGTTTATTTTTATACGGTAATCTTCGTTTTTTTTCTCGTGATTATATCAAATTTTGCGAAAAACACTACGCTGTCTCTGTGTTACTTAAGTTATTTACATCTTTCGCTTCCCACTTTAACTTTCTAATAAATGTGAACAATAATTTACCAGTAAGAGCAATCACTTAGGGGCAATCAGTTCTAATTAACTCGCCGTGTGCTTTCTGACACGTTCATCGATCGATCAGTTTGGAGAGGCTGAATGTCGATGTCGGTTTAAGAAAGGTGTTGCCGTCATCATTTAACCCTCGACTGTAGTGCATTAAATAATTTATAATTGGCCCATAAAATTAGATGAGTTAACCTTCGATTACTGTTGTCAGTAGAAGCATTTCATCAATAAATTTTCGGTTCTGATCTTTCCATATGCTTTTTGTTGATTACAATTATTGAATTCTGGTTTCTGAGTACATTAAGAAGAGTGCATGATGCGAAGACCATGGCCCGGTAAATTTGCCAAAACGCTCCCAAAAGTTCAAACATATTTATTTTTTGTAGGGGCTTCTGAGTCAGGGAACATTTCAACTCAAGAATTTACTTTGATCAGTTAATTATAATTATTGGCGTATGTGATATAATCTTCTTTAATTAAAGTTTTTCGACAGTTTACAACCAATGTTTTCTGTTTGGTTATATCTAAATTCTTAATACTATTGTAAAGTCAGTCTTATGTTTCCTTTTGAAATAAATATTTTTATAGCATTCAGTATGTACCTGTTTGCAAGAGATGTTATGTGTGAAAACCGCAATGAGAAACAGTTAACTTTCCATCGTGATGTCCATCAGTAAAATAAGTCAAGAGCATGCACCGTGTGAAGATGAAACGGTGCAGACAAGTATATTCTCCCCGCAATTTTCAACCTATAAATATAGGCGATACTGAGAGAAATCGAAATCATACCATGACTCATTTTAGCAGCAAAAATCATAACATTAGGTAGGTGACACCGTGATGATAGCAAACACACACATAAAACTACAGTAATACTTACACAATTTAGGAAAGGAAAGCGAAAACAAATGTCTAGACTTTAATTGCAAAAATACAGAATATATATATATATATACATATATATATATATATATATATATATATATATATATATATATATATATATATATATATATATATATATATATAGTCTGCAAAATGAGCTGCCGATTGGATTGAATACAAATCAAACAAGATTAAATATTTAAAAAACTAAGAAGATTTTGTAGTAGAGCTGAAAATGCGACAGGTAATACGAAGACGCATTTGAATATCGACGAACGCATCTAAAAGCTAAATAATGTATTGAGAAACAAGAATATTTCAATGCAATAAATGAAAAGACTACACAGATGCTATGTAACATCGGACCCCCCTATAAGGTAGTCAACGCCAGACAATCGCATGAGAGATAAAAGTGATTAAGGCTCATAAATGTGTTTATATAGAAAGCTACTGACAAATAACATGGACGGAATATGTGAGCATGGAGGAAGCTTCAGATAGAATTGTTGGTTTTGTTTGTTTTACGGCATATCAAACTCAATGCCTTCTTTAATGCCGAGAAGATGTTTATTTCTGGTAATATTTTTTAAAATGTACTGCTGGTAATAATGTGTTGCAGGTAATAATTTTTCTTCAAAAATGTATTGCTGGCAATAATATTTTACAAAGTATTTCTGGTGTTTAAAATGTTTTTTCACTTTCATATTGCTTTGAACATATTTTGGGGGTTAACTATTTACCCATAACTGGGAGACTAACAAGAGCTCCCACCCCGGGTAGGGTGGATCCGATAAAACAAGCCATTAAGAGGCGTTTCCAGGCTTTTCAAAACCTCCTGATCAGAGGCCTTGCTGTTGGACGTAGTTCATCGTCTTACCCAGGACGCTTGATGAAATGGAAACAAAATGAAAACTTGCACTTAACACCTGAATAAAACAGTTGCAATATTTCGGGCACATAAAAAGCATAAATGTCTTTGATAATTTGTCACTTACAAATCATACTTAATGCAATAGACGTAGAGGAAAACAGTGATTACCTTATCTAAGAATATGTATAAATAATTGTCAGAAGTGTGATTAGAGTATGTAGGAAAATACCAAAATGGAAATCGAGTTGTGGCGACGTATGATCGGCCACGTCCCGAAAATACAACACACATTAAAAGAGATATTTTTATGGCCATACCACTGAAAAGGAAAGGCGTAAAATTCTCGTTTCCCGTCAAAATATACCTTGGCACAGTTTCCTGCGCTCACACATTCCCTCAAAGTAAATTATGTCCAAATATTTGTTTTTAACAAGCATTATGGAAAAAAATCATTCGTAGTCTGAGAGACAATTTGAAGAATTACCTTAACAATTACTTTTACAAAAATTCCCAATATGTTCTGTGAAATTAAAATTGATGTCTTATATTTATTTCTTTGTTTTGCTAATTTTCTCAAAGAAAATCCGCGTCATCAAAAGTAAAGGTCTTATACCATGATAAGAGAATTAAACACATCAAAATTGCATTTGTATCTAACAATTACTTATGAACATATATATATATTTTACACACGAAAACTAATATAAGTGAAAATATTACACAAAAGTTTGGGAAAATTCAGAGATATGTTAAATACGATTGGCAGGCAAACATTTGATGTAACATAAGACGAGAAATACTAACCTAGCTTTTAACGAAAAAATATTTGACGGGTAACATGCTAATTTATTTGCAGGTCGGGCGATATCGAGTGATGTGCGAAATATCAGGCGATACAAGGGAAGCAAAAGTAGCTTCACAGATTAAATAATTTTGATTAAATTTACCAACTTCTAGAGAAGCATTATTTAATTCAGCTTAGACTGTCGCTAAAAGCGTCATTTGCAGAGACATTTTCGCCTTTTCACATTGCGGCAAATTCCATTCGCATGCTCCGCGTTAATCATTTACGTCACACGTCAAATTGAATAAATAACTATTGGCAACAAGCATAAGTTCGTAGCCTAATGATGAAGCGATATTTTATTATATATGAAAGTATGTAAAATAAATATTTCTTATAAAGGCATTTCAATTCAATAATGCATCCTAAAGCATGGGTCGAATATTCGACATCCGACAGCGATCACCTATGGGAAAATACAATACGGGCGAGTACACGCTCACACGCACGGACACAAATCATATATATATATATACACACACACACACACACACACAGACATATATATATATATGAATATAAAAGTGAACATTGAAGTCAAAACTCAGAGCCGACAGGCTGTTTCATGCTAGAAGCAATCATGAAACATGAAACAGCCTGTCGCCTCTGAGTGTTGTCTTCAATTTTCACTTTTATATTTATATTTACATACGCTCTATCTCTGTTATTGTGCACTTTACCCCATAAATATAAGACACCTTAAAACTGCATTACTTCATATATATATATATATATATATATATATGCGTGTGTGTGTGTATATATATATATCTATATCTATCTATCCATATATATATATATATATATATATATATATATATATATATATATATATATGGTACGATGAGTAAATTGTTGCCAATTTATATTTTTTGCACATCTCTGTTGTTTGTTTCGGGCTTTTTCGACTTCACGGTATAGTAGTGTCCGTTGGGCACCGTCTGTCAGTAAAAGAGCACCATGACGCCAGGAATTTCGAAACTGCATTCTGCATTGATGTGCCTTCGCGCCGGAATCTCCAATACGAACTGGTGTGTTAATTTGTTTACAGTGAAAAGGATTCGGAAAGTGTTTGAGACTTATTGTTATTACCAAGGTGTTTGGAATGATCACTAGTGATGGTGACACTTTCCCGATATCTGCTTGACTGAAAATTCGTTTGTCATTCTGATGAACCCATACTTTTTTCTCCCGGACCTCAGAGTCAACACGGAGGACTATGACAATTGCTTGATGAGGTAGTTTTGTCTGAAAATCTTACGTCTAGTAACAAGTCTCTGCAAGATGCTACACAAGGAGGAGAACACAGTCTTTGCTCTCGGAAAATTTATCCGACCATATCACCCTTTACATGTGGCAACCTATATCCCTTGATTTGCAATCATCTTGATTATTATGTGTGGGGCGCAACTGACCTAGAGATCGACAAATCTAATTGTAACACCAAAGATGAACTGAAACACAAGCGTCATGGAAGCATTTACCAACTTAAACAAGGAGACCGCCCGGCAGAATCGCAAAATAATCGGAAATCGCCTGGAGACCGTAGTTGAAGACAATGGTAAATTTATTGAAAAATTTGCTCTTTAAAATTAGAAGATATTTTTGTATCATTCTAGCAAATATAACTATTAAAATGAGATTATATTTTTATATTATTTTTTGCGTAAATTAGGTAACAATTTATCCGTTGCAACCTAATATATATATATATATATATATATATATATATATATATATATATATATATATATATATAGAGAGAGAGAGAGAGAGAGAGAGAGAGAGAGAGAGAGAGAGAGAGAGAGAAGGGGGTGCGACGGATATGTGTCGGCGCTCTGTTTGTGTAATAGCGTTCAGCAGAATCACAAACGAAATTTCAGTCCAGCAGATGTCGGGAATTATTTCTAATTGTAAAATTAGCTTCAAGAAAATTTTCGCCATTCATGGCTCGAGCAGCCTGTACTACTTTCGGTTGAAATGAATAAAACCATTTTTCAAGAGAATGACTTAATCGTAGATTTGACCGCTCTTTCCAGCATTGATCTATATTATATTCCTAATTATTCAATTGAATTATTGCGGAATGTCACTATCTTGATTATGTTATTCTCTCTTCCAGTTAAAGGTGATATGCATTTTCGTACTTGCAGCTTTTGAAAGTTATCACTTGGAGTGGTTTATGCTATTTGATACAGGTGTTTTTGATTTTGTAGCGTCAGTCCACAATGTTCAAAAGACGTATGGTCTTCACCACGACCTATATGCTTGATCCGCTCAAAGCCATTTCAAATTATTGATCTTAGAAAGCGGTTGAATGCATCTGACAGGTTAGATATATCTGAGCGGTTTTGACGCCATGCCTGACATACATATTAAAGTCCCGATTTGACGATTCTATTTAAGAACATAACTCGAGTTTTCGTTATAATGTTTTAACATTGTAGCAATTTGTGATGTTGCGAGAAACTACCACTAGCGCAGACTAATTTATGTTCAATCCCCTTATCTCGGAAAGTATATAATGAAAAGTTATAATTTCGTCTAACTTATATAGATATCTAACAAATGCGTGGAACACTGAATCGGCAAATATTTCCCAGACGAGTTGTAAGAGTAAAGCTACAACTAAATAAAACACCTAACTTTTAGAAAAAAAATGGTTTTCAGTCAGTCCAATGATTACCAGATTGTAGTTAATTGTTGATTAAGTCATAATGGGGTAGATGTTTGACGGACCCACCCCCTAGTTAGTCTCTTTTTGTTCGCCTATTTAATCTGAATTACTATCGTCCCCGGCCTGTTGACAAACCTTTTTTATGTGTTATGGTCCGTATCAAGATTTCCAAACGCCTCAGTTTATATCCTCTTTATTTATCTTGATTGGATCAGCCTTATATATTTCGGCATTCCTATTTGTTCCTCTATACCACAAGCGAGTTATATTCTTGATTCTGGTTATCGACACAATACAGCGTTTGCTCTTTTTTGTTGGCTGGACGTACGATGCTAGCATATTTGTTTTGTTTTTTTTTTGTATGTTTTATTTTTTATTGTATTACTGATTCTACACATTCCCCAGTTCATTTCATGTGTCATATATTTTTTTCTAATTTTTTTCTGGAAATTTAAAAAGCAGGGAATATATTTGTACATTTGAAGGAGATTTAAAATACTGTGTATATTTATAGGATACCCACGAAGATGTGATACTGTAGTGCGTGTGGGATTGGTTGAAGAACTATATGTTATTGTGGTGATTGAGGAAATTATTATAGTGAATGGGTCGTTAGTAGGAATACGTAGATAAAGAGTAGATAGTGTTGGCCAGACTTTACGCACATTCCCTTCGGCTTTGTGCTACAAATTAATATAAACACATTAAATAAATACAACACACGATACGAATTTATAAGCACGACAAACAATACCATTTTATACCGTTATTTATCGCAGCAAGTACGGAAACAACCATCAGGATTGAGGTATGATGGATTTTCTATCCAAACAAAACTTGCTGGGCGATATATACTCCTACGTGACAACAACGCGAAATCTAATTTGAAAACGTTTTAAGAATGAACTTAGAGTAATGGAATGGATTCAGTTGCCTAAACTAAATCAAGCCGAATATTTTTGACGGAATTTGAAAACTGAAATGGAAGCAATCGACTTAGAAAAATGATTTGGAAAGTTTATGCATAACAGAATGGACGAATTTACTGATGAAAAAAAAGTAAATGCATATTCGATATGAACGGTAACTAAATGACAATTGAGGGTGCAGTGAGTGCAAAATAATAATAACTCCCTCCGCACACTCCCTTCAAAATAAGAAAGGATTTCAAGAGTCTATGGGAAAGTTTTTTGAACCAATGAAAACCTTGCATTCCCAGAAATATCCGGTCAGCCAAGAAGAAGAAGGAAGAAAATTCACGAGCCTACTCGGAATGTCTTTTTATATGAAATTACGGGTAAACTTAAATCAATCAGGGAAGTATGCCTGAAGTCATGTGAACGGTTTCCTTTCAGTTCCTTGCGATCACCATTTAATCCAGTGTAAAATTATTTAGCAATTATTTTATCGGCCTCTAACAAGCACGCAACACTTCAAAGAATGTTCTCTCAACAAGCGAAGAAATCTAATTGTTTAAAACTTTCTCTATTCAACTATATTTGAACGTATGCAAACCGTATATCACTTTAATGAACAACGAAATCTTTTACCTTTTGTTTTAAATGTGTTTTTAATATTAATTTTTGTAAGATCATTTAATTTGTTGTATAATTTTTCCTCTTCATGACAATACGTTAAAACTACGGATTTACGAAGTATAATTTACTTTCCTGAAACGAAATACTGATACTATTTTAGGTATGTAAATAAATAAATTAATTATCTTTTTGATTCAAATTGCCCTTGAATTCCCGTTAGTGCGATACTTCATTAATCTTATTGGAGATGTTAAATAAACCTTAACACTACTGTAAGGGGTTACATTTTATTGCAACAATTATTCTAGCCATATAATGGTAATATGGAGGAAAATATAGATAGTTGCATTAATTACCTGAATTTTATTATTACTACTATTATTATTATTATTATTATTATTGTTATTATTATCATTATTATTATTATTTCCTTTCATTTCTAGCGTGTACACGTTTCTTTCCGGGTCCCGCCCAGAGACTTAAGTTTAGAAATGGCATCATGATATTTCCACTGAAAAAAAAATTCATATATAAACCCCTTCGTAAACTGTGGGCTGTACTTGTGAGAACAATTTCCTGTATTTCTTTGAGGTATAGACTTCGAGCGATCCCTTCAATTAGTCTACTGAAATCTTTTCCAACCAATCCTAGGGCTCCAACTGCAACAGGGATTGTTAATGTCCCATGTGCCACATTTTTAGATTTCGATTTCAAGGTTTTGGCAGCTTTTTGAAGATCTTCAAAGATACGTTGCAGTCTGCAGGGACTGCCATATCAATAATGAGCACATTTTATACATGGTCTTTAATAACAATGTCTGGAAGGTTGGATTTAATTGTTCTGTTAGTGTGTAATGTGTAGTCTCATAGAGTTGTAATAGGTCCTATCTCATAACTGGGTCGGGGTGGTGTTCATATCAGTTTTTTTTCAGTTTCCTTCCCGTCGATGTTGCAAATTTTCCAGTGCAGATATTGGCCCATTCTGTCAGGACGGGTTTTATACTCAGTGGGTGCCAATATCGTGCAACCTGATACAAGATGATAAATTGTTTCTGGATATTTATCAGAGAATCTGCATTTTGGGCTAACACAATATTTTAGTATATGTGTTTGACAGTTACTAGTTAACAAGAATCGGTACTGTGCAGCAAGGATAAAACCTTCAGTTTCAGCATTTAACCTTGCACTACGGAGACACTGATAGGTACGGGGTTTGTCTATGTCAGTATGTTTACTACAGACAGAATATAGGCCATGAAGCGGTTTATCTTGCCATTGTTTCTGTATCTGGTCGGTTGCATTTGTCTTTGCTCTTTTTTAAGTATTTTGACGCTTCTTCTTCTTCTTCTTCTTCTTCTGATTATTATTATTATTATTATTATTATTATTATTATTATTATTATTATTATTATTATTATTATTCTATTATAATTTTGCTTGTCTCCCCCTTCGGTAGTACGGCCGTTACACCGTGCCAGACATCATATATAATAGACTATTCCGCGTTTCGATAGATTGGGAAGAGGTGAAAATACATTAATTCGTTTCATTGATAAAAATAAAGCAAGAAGAAATAAGGACAGGGAGATAGAAAGAGAATCAGATTAAGATTGATAAAAACGGATAATACAAATTCATCTCATTCGAAATGTCGAATAGCTATGGCAACCAAGAAAAGTTCATTTCTTTCAGGCGCACATTATCGAAAGACGAAAGTCGCGTAAACCAATCGTCAAAAATCCAATTACCATAAATTAAATGAAATAACATCGTCTGATGAATTATTTTAAAAATATTATTAAGAGAAATGTTCGTAAGATGGGCATTTGTCAAGAAAGGAATACGGGACTATACAAGTGTTAAACGTCTTCTATAAATGCATCGTAAATAATGGACTATTCCGTTTTGATCTTGTGGAAAGAACCGAAAATATACTACGTAATTTCAGGGAGAAAATGAAAGAATAAAATGAACAAAGAAAGACAAACAAAAGGGTTTAACGGCAATTTCAGTGAAATGCAAATGGTTTTCAATTATAAATATTTTCATTTCCACCGAATTACACGGATATGTTTTCGTAGAATTTGTCATGAGCTTATTTAATCATTAAATTAAGAGTAAAGGTTTAAAATCATCAGAAAATTTAAATAGGAAAACATGAAATTTTCACGGGTGGTTCTAGTTATTTTTATTATTATTATTATTATTATTATTATTATTATTATTATTATTGTTATTAATTCCTCTTAGTAACTAATCAACTAATCTGACTCTCAATAAAACTGTCAACGCCTTTGCGATATTTTAACGTTTCAGAAATGTATGTTTTTTATGAATTTTTAATGTAGACAATTTTCCTGATGTGATTGTAAATATGACTAAAAAAGTATCTCTGAGCGACTTATAAAACTCATCCGAATGAATGTACATTCAAGTTTTTAATACTGAAAATATTTTTTGATTGGAAATCAAATTCGACCTATTAGATCGATATCAAAACTAAAAGAAAACATTCAAGTAATTTATTTTGTTTCTTATTTAAAACTTATTATCGGTTTACAAGTGGAGGGACCTTATATATAGAGACAGAGAGGGGATGGATATAACAAGTGATAATGATATAAAGATATACATATATATTACGCATTCGCTCAATACAAAATGTTTGTTTTGTAAAATAATCTATATCCAAAACATTCCTAGTATAAAAACCACCTTCAGGAATTAGCTTAAAAATAATTTTACGAAAAGTTCCTAATGTTTCTCGTAGAGTAAAAAATACTAATTTTCAGTACAAAGCACATAAAATCGCTAAACATGATTGACCTCTACATAAAGTGAATACACATAGAAGAAGATCAGTATAAATACAGTCTGTATGAAGTTATGCAAATCATATAGACCTCATTAACTCCAAATTATTTGAACAATTTTTGTTAAATTTTAAATAATAAATTTATACGATAAAATAAAGCTGGATTTGAGTTGAATTATTTGGTAGTTTCAAAACCTTCTATTAAAGTTATTAGATATATTTTAAAACCTGCAATCTGAAGTTATATTAAAACCCAGAATATTACTATGTACTTCAAATATTAATAAGCCTTGCTGTCATATTTTTACCATATTCATGGCATTTAATCGTCACAGTCACCATATATTTTCGATGGGATTCATATCTGGAGATAATGCTGACCATCCTATTATATTCTCTCCTGTAAAACATTTATGCTAAACAATTCACAGGTAACCTTATATATATATCAGAAGGAGAATTGTCGTGTATAAATACAAACTTCATTTGAAAATTACAAATTGCACCATTCAAAGAATGTGCTGATCATGAAGTCTCAGTAGTTAGCAGTGTTCAGTTTCATTTTTTCATCAAATCCCAGTACATATCCTTAGACGGCCGCTTACACTGCTGTCTTCTTTTAACCAGAGAGACATCTACATTGGCTAAAATCGGTCCTTTTACCCATCCATCAAATCGATTGAATATCAGTGGAGTATACCCCGTGGAAATTACATCAATCTCAAGTATTACGTTGCTCAGTTTTTATGCTTTATATTTGTTGCTTTACTGAGAAGATTTTACTTAGGACATTTCTTGACAGATCCCAATTTGCGAAGTAAACTATACATTTTGTCTTTCTTGATGCCCCCCATTGCAGCTTGTTCAAAGATCTGACGACTGATCAAAATCGTTGTTTCACTATAACTCATTTTAGTTTACATTCTCATCGAGGAGACAAGTTATTAAATCCATCTCATTTGCTTCTCGTTCTCAGCCTATTTAGATATTCAACGGTGCTTTATCGTTCGAAGATTTATGCAAAACGCCGTTAATATCACCAATGTCGTCCATATTCTCAGTCAATTATTTTGTTATATTCTTTTTCTTTTCAGCATTTCTTACATCTTTTATTTTACACGTTTTTTTTTTCATATGGTATGGAAAAAGCAATATTTATTGGATCTCAGAGGTTTTAAAATAACATTGGTTTAACCTGTATAATATCTTTAAACCGCATTTGTCTACGTCTAAATTAATCTTTTAAAATTTGAGAAAAATTTTCAAAGCAAATTCCTGAAATTGAGCTTTATTTTATTCGCATAATGACTTCAAACGGACTGTGGCTAGATATTAGACAGGATTATTGAATATTTATTTCTTTTCAAGTGCAGAATGTATATGCGTTTATTTTCATGGGAAAAGAGAATACTCTTAGTTTACAGATGGGCATAACCAGGAAAATCTTGTCAC
>OZ038482.1:35558914-35578914 GCA_964036315.1 Acanthosepion esculentum | reverse complement strand
TGTTTTTCCTATGTTTACCGTTTTCATTTTTAATATAAGTTAGTTTTAGGTTTTTGTAGCCACTATCTTTTAGAGCTTTATTATAGAAATTAATATGTTCGTCGAAAATCTTGTCATTTGCTGAATTTGTACTAATTCTTTTTCGGATAGATAAAGGTATATGTTTAATTATAGATGAGGGGTGATTTGATTTAGGGTGTATATATACAGGATTCGTATTGAGTTTTTTATAAGGTGTGTATGTATTGTTCTTTAAATCTAATGTTATATCAAGGAAGTTAACCACCCCTTGTCTAGATGAATGGATTTATCGGTAACCTTGGAAACCCTCAAACTATGAATCTTTCCTGTGCCGTTAACAACCGTAAATTTAAAAAGTAAGTTACTCCAAAATTCGCTTGATGAGGAAATGGAACTAATGTCTTTGGTTTAATAATTAAATTCAGGGGCTTTAGCTTCCATTTCTGAAACATGGTCATCACTGTGTAGCGGTAAAACCATATTTTAAATCTATTAATTTATAATATTAATGCTCTGTAAATTTAAATTTACATAGAGCACTATTGTGTAAAAATAAAAATATCTATAAGAACACCGGATTTTATATCTTACTGTTCTTTCCTTTTTATTTATATATACATACATTGGCTCCTAATCAAAGTCGAGCACTTTAAATCTTTATTTTTATCAGGAAAATATGGAGAAAATAAATTTCGGAATTTCTCTGAAAAACATTCCTAATACAAACAAAAAGGAATATTTCGTTGCATTAATGCAAAAGACGGAGGAACTCATACGAAGGATGAGATGGAAGGCCTACTTCTTCCTTCAACGGAGTGATTTACAAAATAAAAACAAGGAGGTTTA
Organism: Acanthosepion esculentum; assembly: GCA_964036315.1. Lineage (NCBI taxonomy): Eukaryota > Metazoa > Mollusca > Cephalopoda > Sepiida > Sepiidae > Acanthosepion > Acanthosepion esculentum. Next base: position 35,578,047 of record OZ038482.1, on the reverse strand, counting down.
CGGTTTTAAAAGCAAGAAAGCAGCACCATTTGTTCATAGTTTGTCGGCTTTTGAAAATGACCTTTTGGATATGATAAACAGCATAAACTTCAGGGAGAAAAAATGCCACTTCCAGAAACACCTAGATAGAATAGTGAAAGTAATAAACACTTCTGATAAAATTTTAATAAAGTCAGACAAAACTGGAAACTTTTATAAGGCAACCACGAAAGACTATTATGATCTATTCAATAAGGACTTACATAAGAACTACAAAAAAGCAAATAATAGTAACCTAAATATGGTCAAGAATATCAATAATAGTAGTAAAAAAATCACTGATAAACTGAAGATCAGTGACAGAGTAGGTAAATTATCTGAAAAAGAGAGCTACATAACCTTAAAAGACCACAAACCAGATTTCGAGGCTAATCCAACTACAAGGATAATTAATCCTACAAGACCAGATATAGGAAAAATTAGTAAAATGATCCTTGAAAGGATAAATAAACAAATCAAAGATAAAATAGGCCTCAAACTTTGGATAAATACCGAAGAAGTGATAAACTGGTTCACCTGTATAAAAGCAAAAAACAACTGTACACTAATGCAGTTCGATATTGAAAATTATTACCCATCAATATCTAAAGAACTGTTCTTGAATGCGTTGGACTTTGCCACCCAGTACACGGATATTACTGAGGATGAAAAGAACATTATATTAAATGCGAAGAAATCGGTACTGATCCATAATGGTGAGCAATGGGTAAAAAATTCATATGACCACTTTGACATCACAATGGGATCACTAGACTCAGCTGAGTCTTCTGATCTTATTGGTCTTTTTATTTTATACAACCTAACAGCGCATCGTGATATTGATTCAACTGACATTGGTCTATACAGGGACGATGGTCTCATGGTTATTAGGAATTCTACTAACTTCAGAATAGACAAAATTAGAAAGGCATTATATAAAGAATTTAAAAGCATGGGTTTAAAAATTACCGTTAGCACTAAAATTAAAAAAGTTAACTTCCTTGATATAACATTAGATTTAAAGAACAATACATACACACCTTATAAAAAACTCAATACGAATCCTGTATATATACACCCTAAATCAAATCACCCCTCATCTATAATTAAACATATACCTTTATCTATCCGAAAAAGAATTAGTACAAATTCAGCAAATGACAAGATTTTCGACGAACATATTAATTTCTATAATAAAGCTCTAAAAGATAGTGGCTACAAAAACCTAAAACTAACTTATATTAAAAATGAAAACGGTAAACATAGGAAAAACAGAAGCAGAAAAATAATTTGGTATACACCCCCATACAACCAAATGGTAAAAAACAAATTGGGACAAAAATTCCTTGAATTAATACTCAAGCATTTTCCCGGTGGAAGTAAACTTAGTACCATTTTCAATAGAAATACACTAAAATTAAGTTATAGCTGTACTGATAACCTAGAAAAGATAATTAAGAAACATAATACTAATATCTTAAATAAACACTTATACCAGAACCAAAAAATTGTAGACAAGGGAAAAATACAAACAACAACTAATGGAACAAAAATTATGTAATTGTAGAAACCCTCAAAACTGTCCTTTACAAAATAAATGTTGCATAGAATCAGTAGTATACCAATGTAATATATCTTCTGTTGAAAATCCTGAAAACATAAAAATTTATATAGGTTGCACTAGCCATGAGTTCAAAAAGAGGTTCTACCAACATCAATCCTCGTTTAGGATAAATAAGTATAAAAGTCAAACATCTCTTTCGAAGTACTTTTGGCACCTAAAAGAATCCAATAAAACACCTACAGTGAAATGGAAGTTAATAAGAAGAGCTAGAATATGTAGGTCATTAAATGACCCATGTCCTTTATGCATACATGAGAAACTATATATTACTAAGTTTATAAAAAATAAAAATTTACTGAATCAGAGAAATGAAATAGCTATTTTTTGTCGTCATTGCCAAAAGTTTTCTTTAAATAATCTTTAAATAATCTATAAAAAAAAAAAAAAAAAAAAAAAATTACCTGATTATTATACATACTCATATTTGATGGGTATAAATAATTTTAAATAATGTAGATAATTATATTACATTTACTTGGTTTATAAAGAAATATAGCCGACTAAAATTAAAAAGTTAAATTTGAAAGTAGAATTTTTAAAAATGTTTAAAAATTGAAATTAAATAAAACAGATTCTAACCTAAATATCTTTTAAAATTGTAATTAAATAAAACGTACTCTAACCATAACACCTCTCTCAAAGCAATTCAAACACTGGAAAGAATCCAAGTGAACACCGAAAGTCATGTGAAATTAATAAGTTAGAATATAATATTGAACATTAAATGTCCTTTATACATACATATATACATTTATAATACTAAGTTTATTGAATTAGTGAAATAATTTAACCACCTTTGCCGTCATTGTCATAAAGCTTACATAAAATAAAATAAAATAAAATAATATTTACTTATACTCGATAAGAATAAATAATTTTAAATACTGTAAGTAATCCTAATACATTTACTTGGTTTTTAACTAGGAGTATAGTATATTAAATATTAAAAATAATTTTTTAGAAAGGTGGATAAAACATATTCTAACCTAAACAGTCCCTCAAAATCTTTAAATATACAAATAGAAATAATACCATAAGAATTTTTGCCGTTAGAAATAAACCCAGATGACATGAATTTAGCGGATGTCAGAATTTGTTAAAAGATACATCCCTACCCATCCCTAAACATAACCCCGCTTTCAAATGTAACTATTAACTGAGACAACGAAAATTAAAAATTGAACCCTCTACCACCCCTTGTCTAGATGAATGGATTTATCGGTAACCTTGGAAACCCTCAAACTATGAATCTTTCCTGTGCCGTTAACAACCGTAAATTTAAAAAGTAAGTTACTCCAAAATTCGCTTGATGAGGAAATGGAACTAATGTCTTTGGTTTAATAATTAAATTCAGGGGCTTTAGCTTCCATTTCTGAAACATGGTCATCACTGTGTAGCGGTAAAACCATATTTTAAATCTATTAATTTATAATATTAATGCTCTGTAAATTTAAATTTACATAGAGCACTATTGTGTAAAAATAAAAATATCTATAAGAACACCGGATTTTATATCTTACTGTTCTTTCCTTTTTATTTATATATACATACATTGGCTCCTAATCAAAGTCGAGCACTTTAAATCTTTATTTTTATCAGGAAAATATGGAGAAAATAAATTTCGGAATTTCTCTGAAAAACATTCCTAATACAAACAAAAAGGAATATTTCGTTGCATTAATGCAAAAGACGGAGGAACTCATACGAAGGATGAGATGGAAGGCCTACTTCTTCCTTCAACGGAGTGATTTACAAAATAAAAACAAGGAGGTTTACGGTTTTAAAAGCAAGAAAGCAGCACCATTTGTTCATAGTTTGTCGGCTTTTGAAAATGACCTTTTGGATATGATAAACAGCATAAACTTCAGGGAGAAAAAATGCCACTTCCAGAAACACCTAGATAGAATAGTGAAAGTAATAAACACTTCTGATAAAATTTTAATAAAGTCAGACAAAACTGGAAACTTTTATAAGGCAACCACGAAAGACTATTATGATCTATTCAATAAGGACTTACATAAGAACTACAAAAAAGCAAATAATAGTAACCTAAATATGGTCAAGAATATCAATAATAGTAGTAAAAAAATCACTGATAAACTGAAGATCAGTGACAGAGTAGGTAAATTATCTGAAAAAGAGAGCTACATAACCTTAAAAGACCACAAACCAGATTTCGAGGCTAATCCAACTACAAGGATAATTAATCCTACAAGACCAGATATAGGAAAAATTAGTAAAATGATCCTTGAAAGGATAAATAAACAAATCAAAGATAAAATAGGCCTCAAACTTTGGATAAATACCGAAGAAGTGATAAACTGGTTCACCTGTATAAAAGCAAAAAACAACTGTACACTAATGCAGTTCGATATTGAAAATTATTACCCATCAATATCTAAAGAACTGTTCTTGAATGCGTTGGACTTTGCCACCCAGTACACGGATATTACTGAGGATGAAAAGAACATTATATTAAATGCGAAGAAATCGGTACTGATCCATAATGGTGAGCAATGGGTAAAAAATTCATATGACCACTTTGACATCACAATGGGATCACTAGACTCAGCTGAGTCTTCTGATCTTATTGGTCTTTTTATTTTATACAACCTAACAGCGCATCGTGATATTGATTCAACTGACATTGGTCTATACAGGGACGATGGTCTCATGGTTATTAGGAATTCTACTAACTTCAGAATAGACAAAATTAGAAAGGCATTATATAAAGAATTTAAAAGCATGGGTTTAAAAATTACCGTTAGCACTAAAATTAAAAAAGTTAACTTCCTTGATATAACATTAGATTTAAAGAACAATACATACACACCTTATAAAAAACTCAATACGAATCCTGTATATATACACCCTAAATCAAATCACCCCTCATCTATAATTAAACATATACCTTTATCTATCCGAAAAAGAATTAGTACAAATTCAGCAAATGACAAGATTTTCGACGAACATATTAATTTCTATAATAAAGCTCTAAAAGATAGTGGCTACAAAAACCTAAAACTAACTTATATTAAAAATGAAAACGGTAAACATAGGAAAAACAGAAGCAGAAAAATAATTTGGTATACACCCCCATACAACCAAATGGTAAAAAACAAATTGGGACAAAAATTCCTTGAATTAATACTCAAGCATTTTCCCGGTGGAAGTAAACTTAGTACCATTTTCAATAGAAATACACTAAAATTAAGTTATAGCTGTACTGATAACCTAGAAAAGATAATTAAGAAACATAATACTAATATCTTAAATAAACACTTATACCAGAACCAAAAAATTGTAGACAAGGGAAAAATACAAACAACAACTAATGAGGGTGAACAAAAATTATGTAATTGTAGAAACCCTCAAAACTGTCCTTTACAAAATAAATGTTGCATAGAATCAGTAGTATACCAATGTAATATATCTTCTGTTGAAAATCCTGAAAACATAAAAATTTATATAGGTTGCACTAGCCATGAGTTCAAAAAGAGGTTCTACCAACATCAATCCTCGTTTAGGATAAATAAGTATAAAAGTCAAACATCTCTTTCGAAGTACTTTTGGCACCTAAAAGAATCCAATAAAACACCTACAGTGAAATGGAAGTTAATAAGAAGAGCTAGAATATGTAGGTCATTAAATGACCCATGTCCTTTATGCATACATGAGAAACTATATATTACTAAGTTTATAAAAAATAAAAATTTACTGAATCAGAGAAATGAAATAGCTATTTTTTGTCGTCATTGCCAAAAGTTTTCTTTAAATAATCTTTAAATAATCTATAAAAAAAAAAAAAAAAAAAAAAAAAATTACCTGATTATTATACATACTCATATTTGATGGGTATAAATAATTTTAAATAATGTAGATAATTATATTACATTTACTTGGTTTATAAAGAAATATAGCCGACTAAAATTAAAAAGTTAAATTTGAAAGTAGAATTTTTAAAAATGTTTAAAAATTGAAATTAAATAAAACAGATTCTAACCTAAATATCTTTTAAAATTGTAATTAAATAAAACGTACTCTAACCATAACACCTCTCTCAAAGCAATTCAAACACTGGAAAGAATCCAAGTGAACACCGAAAGTCATGTGAAATTAATAAGTTAGAATATAATATTGAACATTAAATGTCCTTTATACATACATATATACATTTATAATACTAAGTTTATTGAATTAGTGAAATAATTTAACCACCTTTGCCGTCATTGTCATAAAGCTTACATAAAATAAAATAAAATAAAATAATATTTACTTATACTCGATAAGAATAAATAATTTTAAATACTGTAAGTAATCCTAATACATTTACTTGGTTTTTAACTAGGAGTATAGTATATTAAATATTAAAAATAATTTTTTAGAAAGGTGGATAAAACATATTCTAACCTAAACAGTCCCTCAAAATCTTTAAATATACAAATAGAAATAATACCATAAGAATTTTTGCCGTTAGAAATAAACCCAGATGACATGAATTTAGCGGATGTCAGAATTTGTTAAAAGATACATCCCTACCCATCCCTAAACATAACCCCGCTTTCAAATGTAACTATTAACTGAGACAACGAAAATTAAAAATTGAACCCTCTACCACCCCTTGTCTAGATGAATGGATTTATCGGTAACCTTGGAAACCCTCAAACTATGAATCTTTCCTGTGCCGTTAACAACCGTAAATTTAAAAAGTAAGTTACTCCAAAATTCGCTTGATGAGGAAATGGAACTAATGTCTTTGGTTTAATAATTAAATTCAGGGGCTTTAGCTTCCATTTCTGAAACATGGTCATCACTGTGTAGCGGTAAAACCATATTTTAAATCTATTAATTTATAATATTAATGCTCTGTAAATTTAAATTTACATAGAGCACTATTGTGTAAAAATAAAAATATCTATAAGAACACCGGATTTTATATCTTACTGTTCTTTCCTTTTTATTTATATATATATATATATATATATATATATATATATATATATATATATATATATATATTATCACAAAAATAGCTTCCCATATTAATCTAGTGTATATTTTAAATGCGCATTAAAAGAAAGCAGAACAATGTCATGCTTACGCACGCACACACACACACACACATATATATATATTTATGTACTTAAAACGTGTTCGGTTTATTAATCAAACATCTTACTTAATAAATGAATGAACTTTTTACCCTAAACAGTACACACAAACGCAAGTACGCACATGCATACGGACACGCTTACAGACACATTTGAATTTCCTTCAAATAACCACACATTTTGATTTTTTCTAAATAACACACGCGCGCACGCGCGCGCGCACACACACACACACACACACACACACACACACACACACACACACACACAGATGCGCCCGCTCGCGTGTGTGTGTACTGTTTTGACCAGTCAACACATATATTTTGCTGAGGTGTGCTAAATTTGCCATTAATTTAACCTGTCTCGTGAAGCGCTAGATACAGCAATAATGTACGAATATTATTTGCATGTATTTGAAAAGAGTGGCATAACTTTCTGTCACCAGATATATGTTTTAGCACGCTTCGTTACGTGCTTGTTTTCGTGCAGTATGACATCGATAGAAATTAATTTAATTGTTATTTTATTGAGAATTCCACAATGGCACTTCGATGATATTCATTTTTTCAGCGTTTACATCAGATATTTGTCCCGAACATCGACACCCCACCTGAATGTGGTAAAATAAAAAAAATGGCTTACGTGAATTATTTTTTTAATTTCAATTTTGCAGGGCAATTAATAATTTCCTTCTTTTATATATATATATATATATATATACATATAAACATACATCATTACAAATATTACATATATCTATCGTACATACGCCAAATTGATTAATTTATCACAATTAAGATTTATAAACGTGTATGTTTTATTAGACACGGAGGCGTAACTTAACTGATCTCAATTTCTGATTATTCCTTTGCAATATATTTCTTCGTTTCTTTCTTTATCACGTATATCGCAGGTATTCCAATATTTTATTGCCATGTTTTGTTTTAAAATGTCCATTACCATATCACCACTGGAAATTAGAAAAAATGTTCTTATACAGCATATGTTTGGAACATGTTGATTTTTACTGGTATATCTTAATATTTGTTTACGATTTATTTTTGGAATTCGACCAGTTCACTTTTACTGGAATTAAGATTGAATTATAAATTTGTTTTTTTATACAAATCACTATGAGAAAATATTGACACTTTGTAAACCAAGTTGAATCTTTCTTAGAGATTTGTTATAGCACTGAGAACTAACGTCTTATTTAAATATTATCGTGATAAAAAAACGCAGACGTGGTTCTGGTGAGAAATTTAAAAATTCGAGAGAAATAACACATGTTGCTAATATAAAATTAAGTGTTGGAAAACTTCAAATATCGAGAAATTTAAATTATGAAATGCAGAAAATGTATATATTTATCTCTATCTATAAAAGGCAGGATGTGTGTGTGTGTGTGTGTGTGTGTGTTGTGTGTGTGTGTGTGTGTGTGTGTGTGTGTGCGCGCGCGTGCGTGCGCGTGTGTGATGAATGCGCAGCCGCAATTTTCGAGGGATTTGCACCAAAATTTACATGCACATGCTCCAAGTTAGTGGAAATGCCAACACCGACGTTGCATTTCCTAACTCCCATCGATAGTGGAAATAATCGATTTTTCATTCTTCTACGGAAATTTTCGACTAGTTTGCGGCCATTTTCTACTGGCCAGAGTGAGAGCTTATAGCTGGCTGCCACGAATAGGCAGGAATATTCTATTGGCCAGCGTGAGAGCCAACACCTGACTGACACGAATATTAACTAGCATGCTAGCATGCAAAAAAACATCGATAGCTGCATTCGTCAGAAGTGGGAAAAGTTTAAATCTGCATGGCACTTTTCTCCAGTTGGCTCATTCACTTGCTTAAACTCAACGTTGATTCTTATTCCGCAGAACTGGGTTGGTTGTGAAAAAATATTTGTTATTAACATTCTTTTTTCATTCGGTTTTTCCAGGTACCGGTCCTTTTTTAAAGCTGATCGTTTTGTATTCATTTTGTTTAGTTCTTTTTTCGTAACAGATTTAATATTTAGTATAGAGCTTAGTAATCGCAGTGTGAGATAGACAAGAAGTAAGTCATGTAGCAACATGAGCACGGCAAAAGGCACTTCTTTAAAGGCAAAGATGGGCAAAATATTTTAAGTGAAGTGATAGCGATTACTGTATTAGTCGTACGATTTTTTAATCAAGCACGTGCAACGCCTGGCCATGCTGCTAGTACAAACATATAGTCAAAAGCAATAAAAATAAAACCTTTTATATCATATGATCCTGTGAGTATTATATACATAAACGCATATATATGTATATCGTACAATAGAAAATATCCCTCATTTATACAAGTTTCATTTAATTTGACGGACAGGAAAATATCGATTAGTTTTTATTCAGTTTGTATAGTGTTGTTAAAGTTATTTTATTTTTTGAAGACTAAGAATATGTAAAAGCAGTCCATATTTATATTAATGTGATGCGTTTTCAGTTAATCGATTAGTCATTTTGAATGTGTTCGTTGTAATTATATTTTTCTTCTTATATTTTAACCTAGTGTATATAGAAATAGTATTAATTTCATACATACATACATCCATACGTCTGTATAAATTTGGGAAATAAATCTTAATCTGCTATACCATATAATGCTGTGTCGCATGTCTATGACTGATAAATTATTGGCTTAGTATATATGTTTAGGCACCATTGACGAATTTTCCAATTGCTTGTTAGATGATGGAAATTTGGTTTTGTTCGGTTCATTAGTATACGTGGAATAAACATAATCATCTTCCAGTGTTTGTAAGATAATGGAAATTTAGTTTAATCGGATCATCACATCATAGTTTGTAGGAAGTCGACTGCGAGTTGAAATCCATGAAACTTAAGAGGACGGATATATTTATTAGGTCAAAGTATCACATAATGATATATTACGAATCCATTAGGTTTCCAAAATATGTCACAGTATTTAAAACTATTAGAACAAATCATTACATGAATTTGGATGAAATATTTTGTTAGGATTTTGGCCGGGTAAGAATAAGATCTGATTAACGAAGTATGGCCTTCTTTACTTATGTGCTTATGTGTTTTTGTTATTGCTTTTATTGCAAATATAAATTCTAGATACATTCAAATGAAATATTTTTGTACGATTATGATATATGAGAAAACAAGCGTAGTAAAATCTCATCTCTACGGGTGAATTCATTTCAAAATATGTTATATCAAGTTCATCAAAAAATCTAATAGCGAATTAGGACAAAGGGTTTATTAAACCAAAGATAACTATTTATCACTCTACAGATTTTTTCGCCATATTTATATCAAACACAAGAAAGTCGGAAAAAAAATCACCCATGATTTCAAATTTCGCACAATGAAGCGATTCTCAGGATCTATTCAATTCTGAACCGTCTAAGAATCGTTTCATATTGAGAAACATATATATATATATATATATATATATATATATATATATATATATATATATATATATATATATATATATATATATATATATATATATATTGTGTCTGAATTTCTTGGACTGGATTCCAGTTCCATTTCTACATTAGGAAATGAGAATATTTTATCGTAATGATGTTCATCCCAAATCGATTTCGACTAATTCATTAGTTAACATACGTTAGCATATGTGTTATAGATGAATTGTGGAGAAGTGTTAGAAAGCCCAGTCTGTGCGAGAGGCTGCTACGTGACAAAATATTCAGTTTTCCCTCATCAGGAAAACTTCCCCAATATTGCTACATGAAATGTCTTTAATTGTTTAATAAAATCCAGTTTTTTAATATAAAGATTTACGCCAATTTAAAAACTTAGGTAGCAATAACTTCACAAATTAATTCAGTTACTAATTAGGACAGGTAGTTACTTGGGGGGTGCGAGATACTGTTACATAAAACTAATCTTAAATCTGTCACTGGTAAGTCTATAGGCTATTCATTTATTGATATGTTAAATGTAGGCCAACAGTTTATGTCACGAGACGCACTTATGGAATGGGCAATTAACTGATATACGATATTGTGAATTTTTAATTTAGATTAGATAGATTATTTATCATTAGTAATTATGAAACTGATAGTCTTTAATTTTATTTAGTATATCGTATGTTTGTCACTTTTCCTGTAGTGATCTATTGAAATGTATTTTTTAATGATGGGTCGTTTCGGAAATTTATTATGTACATAAATCTTGTTCATCTGTTTCCAATAAATTCGTACAATATTTTTAGTGTTGGTGGCGATTAGTTTCGGTAAGAATAATGTTATTCATTCAATAATAATAATAATAATAATAATACATACATATATATATATTATATATATATATATATATATATATATATATATATATATATATATATATATATATATATATATATATATATGTTTATGTGCGGGTATATATAGAGTAAGTGAGAGATAAATGTATGCATCTGAGAGTGTAATACACACACACACACACACACACACACACACACACATATATATATATATATATATATATATATATATATATATATATATATATATATATATATATATATATATATATATATATATATGATATGATTATAAAAATGTTCCTCTACGAAACTCTGCAGTCAGAGTGCCGGATATGATATCAATCAGTTTAGAGATAAATATTATATATATAATTAAATCATATATATATATATATATATACGTGTGTGTGTGTGTGTTTGTGTGGAGATTATATCTTATCTTCACCAGTATAATTCACTCAGCTTGGGGTTAGCTTCGAAGGTGAATCACCATATCAAAATATCCACGGTGGAATCTATTCATAGATACATACATTGTAAATAACTAACACAAAAAAAAACCTGCATTTTCCATACTTCTACCTTCATCCAGATAAGGAAAAGTGCATTCATAATTACCCTGATTCTATGATGTTTTCTCTGTTCCTATTCTGTCTTACCATCATAACCCTTTTTGGCAACTTTTTTGTCGAGTCTTTCCACTCAACCTGACAAACTTTCGAACTAAATTCTTTACTCCGCCTGCCAAGGTTGACTTGACTGTTTTAGTTTCTCGTGCCATGACTCTTCCAGATATCTCATTTATCTCCCTTTAACCACAACTATTTCATTCCCCACTGCAGTAGCCGCGAATTGAACTCACAGCACTTTAGTTCAAATCACTAGATCCAGCAACGCTTTTATCCACTGTGATAAGTCTTGAGGATAATATCAATGTATGAATTTTGGGGATTTATAAAGATAATGTCCTAGTATTTTTTACAGGCCTCATATTGCAAATTTGTTGTTAGTATTGATTTGTATCTCTTACACCGTATTTCTGGTCCAAATATTTTATTCATTTATAGGAAGGATTAAAAAATCTGAAAAAATATTCAGAAAATACTTTGGTCTTTCCTCTTTAATAACAACATAAATATTTAAACCTTAAAAATTGTTTTATCAATTTGGGGACCTTTTTTCGTCAAGAAATACCACTTTTTAGCGAAATATTGGACATACCTATATTTTAGCCATAAGATTTCGATATTTTCTTGTGGGAAATGGTTTTCAAACAGAAATGTACGTGGAACTTAGCTAATAACTATATCAAGGTTATATATGACAGAAATTCTTCAAAGTTCTATCGATGCTAGTAATTTGTTGAATTGTTATACTACATTATTCAAAATGTTAATTACGATGCAAATTTCAACTGTAGTTAGTATTTTTGCGTTATACGTTTTTAAGAGCGGATCGTATTTCAGCTGTTGTTACCTCTGCAGTTATTCTAATAATAATTGTAACAACAGCATGTTAGAAAGTAGTATTTATTTTTTATTGTTTTGCCTCCTCTTTATAGGTTATTCAAATATCAAATATTTCCCTGTTTCCTCTTATTCAATGCAATTCAAACATTTCTGTTATATATGGGCGTGTCTCACGGTCTTCGGTTTTATTATCACAGCTTCTTTTCTAACTTGCATTTATATTGTTCATTTATATTGTTTAATTTTTATTATTAGTTTGTATATATTTTCTGTTTCATTCATATTTGTTTTTATGATCATATGTCTTCCGTTTTCATCGGTTTATACGTACTAAAGATTTATCATTTATAACTGATATTTTTTGTTTGTTTTCCTTGCTATGACTGGAGTATTCATAATTATAGCTGTCAGGTTTCCTAAGCATATTTTCTACGGTATTCTTTTCATTCTATGCCTGTTCTTACTTTTTCACTTTCTTCCAGCAATTTGGCGATGTTTCATGGGATAGGATGTCATTTCCAGAGTCATGTTTCTTCTTTCAGTTTTATTGTCAGATTTTACATTTTAAACTACATTCTGGCATGAACCGGCTTATGAGGCCATTTTCTTTGTTAACAAATCGGAATACAATTTTATACTTTTCATTTTCTACTTGGGAATAGCCATAGCAAAGCACCAAACCAAGGAATTTTGAAAATATATTCATAGTTTCCATTTTGTAAAGGCTTGAGAACTCAAAACTCTAATCTCCCAATTCTGTTCGATATTAAAGAAAAAGATTTCTCGATTCTGGCCATTGCTTTTGGTATGAATATATTGGAATCACTTATCAAAATCTGTCCTCCACTTTTAAATTTATTGATATTACCGTTACATTTTGATATTCTCATAATTTGATTAATTTAAATCGTATATTTTGCATTACTTGCCAGTCTAAACTACTGTCTGATATAGAGTCAAATCTTTTAATGTTAGCTGCAAAGCTTCTGTTGTATATAAAACGTGTTAATGTCCTTTAATCTATAATTATCTTGAGGGATGATATTGTCAACTGTAGGATATTCACTTATCTCATTTAAGTCCCGTTTATACCTACCTTATGCTAGATGAAGAAGAGACTTGATCCGGAATGTGTTTCTACAGTGTGACACTATGAGTCGGATATATGCGCACACGTGTGTGTGTGTGCGCCCGCACATCTGTGTGTGTGTATATATACACCCCCACATCTGTGTGTGCGTGCGCGCGCACACATATGTGCGAGAAGATTAGTTAGATTTGACCTGGGCATCAAACTTCAAGACCAAATGATTAGATTAGGAATCTAGATAAAAACATATGGCGAAAAGGGTAGATAAGTGTTAAGTACTTGTCAAAATACTAAGATAGGAAAAAGACCGGCTCTGGTCAAAACTTAAAAGGGTTTGAATTTAATGTCCCTGAATCGGAGTCAGCTAGGCTAAGAAATATTTTTATGTCCACTTTCTTCAAAGAGAGAAATGGTCATGAAAAAGTTATGGGTTTATTCGTGGGTGTCCCTTGTCCGGAAATGATGAAAGAGGATTCTCCATATATACGGCAGCGCTTTGGGCCACGGGTAGTTAGACTTAGTTTAGGTTCGAGGAAGGTTGATTTAGGCCGGAGCACGTAACATCGAAGAGCGACCCATTAGCAGCCGGACATTGTTAGTTAAGATATATATTTTTTCCGCCAGCCGAGAATCAACCAAGAGTTATCATCCACAAAAAGGTCACACACCTTCTCTCCTCTTTTCGTCCTACCCAAGTTTGTAGTTGTGTTTTTCTTTTACCTGTGAGCCTACCTCTCGCTCGATCCACCGCACAGAAATTCTACGACGTGGGGTCAGTGTCTTTGTGCAGCGAGTTGCAGAGGTGGGTAGTCTCACAACAGAATGATGCGGAGAATGCTATGGATCGAGCTATGACAAATTTTTATAGAAAATGGAAATAAACATATAATTATATTTGACATCAGGAAGAGACAGTTGGATTTCTAGGGCGCATGAAGTAAAGAGCAGTCTAAGAAAATTGGATACTCACATGGCAGATTGAAGGCAATAAGGACAGATAAAAAAAACAAAACAAGGACATTGATAACCTTGAGTAAATAGTTCTGGGAGAGATGACCAAAAGACAAGATTTATTAAGATATAGAAAAGGGATGAAGGGAAAAGACTCGTACAAGAACAGGTGAAAATTGACAGAATTTTTATTTTGTATATTTTCGAAACATTTCTATTTCCCCATGGAATTATTGCTGTTTTAACGATCCCTTTTTACTCTAGGCACGCAGTCTTTTCCAAACACCATGCGTGTTTCAGAAATATTCACACATTGAAGCTACTTACTGAAGTCATAAATAATTGAACTTTTAAACCCCAAATATTCCACCTAGGGACTATTACATATATGCATAGCCGTACATTTATATTGCAAACCAAGGTTATAGGACAAGAATCTCCTACTAGGGAACGAACCCTCTTTAGGATTGGTTGAATTAATAGTATTATTTCTTCCAGATGGATGCTATAAGACTTACACTGTCCTGATATTTAACTATAGCTGAGAGATCAGCAATCTCCAGGCTGTTTTGAATTCAAAGTTTTCTTTCATCTATTCTGTTCGCTAAGCAAGGATATATGACTAATATCTCCTCTGATATTTACCCGTAGTCGATAAGAGAAACAATACGATTCATAACATTCCAAAAGTATTTTTAGTGCGTAAGTAACAATAATAAACTCGACTGTAATTCAAACTCGGCCGTCTCATTTATCATTCCCAGTTGGTACCAAAGTGCATTCATGTTTATACTCACCGGTATTCGCAATTCGTCATCCATCTAGGTACTGACCATCTGTTATGCTGGTTGAATTCGGTGATCGGCCGAGAATCGTTGTTTCAAAGTTAAGTGACATAGCTCGAAGTATCCAAGGCTAGGAAAAAAATAACTCTTAATTGAAAATCACCTACAGAGGTTTCGGGTCGTTCAGGTTAGCTTGCCCAAGACCCGCTACAATTGCTATGGTTGTAGCAGATGTGCTGCGCCTAAGACCTCAGGGTTTACTAGACACTTGATAGTGATCTTGATATATTCATGCATCACTATATTCGGCTTTATTTGTGCATGTTTTAGAGAGGTAAAGAGGCATTTTAGAAGGAATATTTATTTGTAAGCATAGGTAAGTGTACTGTCTATTTTCGTCTGAAGTCACGATTTATGTATATTTTTTTTCATTAATGCATTTTCTATTTCTTTTGCCATGATTCTTTTTCATCCTTTCTCTTCAGGGATTTCTCATGTAAAACTGTTTTTTTCTATTTTCCATTCCCAGACATGAACTTCTGAATAACAGCCGATCAGATGTCACCAAGAAGGAAGAAATGTCTCTACAACTTAGACGAAAAAAAAAAAAGATCTATTTCCGCTGAAAAAATGAACAAATGAATGAATAAATATCATTCTATTTCCTGTAAAACGAGAAGTAAATACGATTACATGTAGGTGAAATTAAGGACTGAACATATCAAATCCATCGAAATGCCCTTCGTGTAAGAAGTGGCCAAATGCACCTACAAAGATATGTCCGATTTGTTTTTATTGTTTAATCTCCAGCTCAGATACGTTCCTCTGTTTTTCTTCATAACGTTGCCAAAGAATGTGTGGCAAGGAACAAATATAGAGTTAGATGTTTGTCTCTTTTCTGTTTTTAGAAGAAAAGTTTTATGTATTGGGTTTTCTTCTTTCAGCTTTTTTAATACTTTTGTCGATTTCACCATCGATCTCCTGTTTTTACACCCAGAAAAATAAAGTAATATGGGCCCATTTAGTAATGTTATATACTATCAACACACACACACACACACACACACACACACACACACACACACACACACACATATATATATATATATATATATATATATATATATATATATATATATATATATATATATATGTTCATGTAAACAGGCATAACTAAGTGAAAGATATGTGTATTTAATTGTATATATACAATAGGTCCTGTGGATGAAGATATATGGTGACAAGTATGCATCAAATATATTTAACCATATATGGCACGTCATCTATATGGCAGTATTCAAGATTTTGCGAAAAGTTAGAGAAAATTTTCCAAAGAAAATGTGAGATGGTTTTTTTTTAATTCATTCCACCCAAAGCAAAGCAACTGAGACAATAAGACGCAAGGAGTCACTGAATGTAAATGACTGAGAAAAGAAAGAGTTTTATTAAGGATATGGAACAATAAAATAACAGTAATTAAGTTGCTAGAATATATCGATTGACGTTGTAATTATTTTTTTAAGATCAGTGTTGATTGGAAATTGTGAGGTTGCAAATGTGTCCCACAATCGACCAGTGCAATATAAAATATTATTAGCATAAAATTGACGGTTAAAGCCATTTGAACTGTAAAATGATGAGGCATTTTCACCATTCTACTAGTCCACCTATATTTATAAATTCTCTGTAACACAGAGGAAAACTCATTAGATCAATAAATATATTTTTAAAAAATCATTCTTAGATAAACTGTTATGGCGGTTAGAAAATGAGTGAATTTGATATGCCACGTCAGAACAAATAACATTGCATATACTTTTTTGTATTTTATCTAACATTGCTAAATGCATAGCAGAAGCAGCAGACTATATAGAATTAAGATTAATTAGAAAAAAACTATAAAAAATCACAACATTGTGAATAGTGAAAGATAATGCGAGAAAATTTGAATGACGACAAGAACAATGATGCAATGAATTGAAAACTATAAGATAATGAGAAACTGGAAAAACTGAATAGTAAATGTTATATATATATATATATATATATATATATATATATATATATATATATATATATCAATTAACGAGGGATATACTGGAACTTTTGTTTTTCAAAAGCAAGCTATTGACATCCTAACCGAAGAATTCACATCTTGTATATAAATGGAAAAATTAACAATGGGTATACGTCATACTATTGTGAATTAACAAAAAGGCACATTTTAAACAACATGTAAAATCAATGAATACCGACATGCATCATATTTCCAGTTAATAGCTAACATTTATTTATTTCTTTTATCACATTATTACCGAATTAATAAGAAAACATAGTTCTAATTTTTAAAAGTACATTTTGAGAATCATGGTAATGCAAATATTAGCCATTTCCCCAGAAGGAAATTCGGGATTCACTGACCGAACAGTCAGTTCCAGCGTCTTTGGAAATTTATCAAATGTTTTTGTTGCAACAGTTTATGAGGAAATATCTTTTTCAAGTAAGCTAATTCCTTGAAGTTTTGATGCGGGTTTTCTTGGTAAATATTGTTAGAAAGTGTGTGGCGTCTAGATTATGCCATTATAGTCTCTTTGAGTTATATTTTCCTTGTTGATAAAAGTGAAGTGACTTCTCCTATTTTGTACTGATATATTTTCTGATTTTATAGCTCCACCCAAGTACATTTTGAAGTGTGGTTTCATTTGTTTGATGGGATATTTATTCGATGATCTTAGAAAGCCGATTTATACAGATATTATAGTAAGTTATTTCCTTTCGTTCTCTATGGATCAGCTTTTAAAGCAGAATGAGAGTGTCGTTGAGAGGATTTTTTTACCGAGGCATTCGAGGATAGTTGGGATCCTTTTCATAAATTCGCAGTGGAAGATGTGCTAATAGTATGAGCTTAAGTGGTATTCTGGATTTAAAATCGGTCTCATATCGCATGGATATTCAATCTATGACGGCCATCAGGTTTGAATTAAGAGTTATTCTCTTTGACTGGTTGCCACGTAAGGCCAGTCTGCCATGCTAATTTTAACAGGAGATAAGAGATTATATCTTTCCTAATATAAGTGAATGCAATGAACTCGACTGGAGTTCGAACTCGTATATCCAGTTCCCCAAACGGATCTGCTAAGCAATATTCAACCGTGCTTCCAATTTTCAGTTGACAGCTTCTTTTATTTTTATGTGACGTGTCCTTTCAGGACGTAGGCAATCATGTCCCACCAATTCCATCTATAACTTGTGGTTCTCAGCATATTTTATGTTTCTGCTTACTCCCCCAGATCATGCTCCGCCATCCACCTGTCCAAGCCCGACAGGTATGGTATGAGCTGCTTTCCCCTGTCTTCTTTTCCTTCTATTCGTCCCGTGAGTATCAGATTCTCCAGGCCCTACTTTCTCATCACGGGTCCCATATATTTAATCTAACTCTTCCTTATGTTAAGCATAAGCTTCCTCTTTGTTTGCATATCTTCAAGACCTCATCGTTGCTTAAATGATCGGATCATAATATCCTCAGTATTCTTCTGTAGAATCACATCTTCCCAGTTTCTGGAATGCATATTTGGCCATTCCAATCAGTCTTCGGATCTCAGCGTTTCACCTACTCTCCGCCGTCAGAACACTTCACAGATACGTAAACTTCCGCACATGTTTGATTTTAGCGTTCCCGGCATGCAAATCGCATTTTGGGCTCATCCTTTTACTGATGACCATGCATTCTGTCTTCTTTTATTTTATGGTTAGTTCTTTCTTCTAGTTCTCTTTCGCTACCTTCTGTAGG
>OZ038482.1:35546414-35553914 GCA_964036315.1 Acanthosepion esculentum | reverse complement strand
AAGAACCAAGGCTGAAAGAAAAAAAAAACTATTAATTCAAAGTCCAACGTTAACGTAACGACGAAGGATTCTGAACTTCTGGATATGTAGAACTCGTTAAAAGACGACTAAGCATAAAAGAACGTTCACTTAGGAAAAATTTGAAAGGTGTCGTAAACGAATAACGGTAATTTAAATTAAAAAAATTATCTACAACGAAAAACCCGCTAAAAAGAAAAATTGGCCGACTACAAAAACATGCATGCAAGTAAAAGGAACACAAATACACCGTGTCGACTTTGAAAGGTAACGAACTTTAAAAAAATTTATTTTTATTTGTTCAACAATATAGTAACGAATTACCTCTGATAAGAAAATCAGAAGTTGTCATTGAAATACGCGAACAGAAGTCGAAAACGTGGGAAAAAAAAAGTCCGGTCTCTGTTCACAATAAAAAAAAAAAAAAAAAAAAAAAAAAATACCAAAGTTGATTAGCACGGGCGTGAATGTAAAAGCAAGTCATAAAATTTAAAAGTCGTACGTTGTTTCGATTTTTTTGGTCAGCTTATATGATATTCGTGGATACACAAATTAAAAGTATATTCCTTGTTGCATGAACACTATCAGCTAAAAATGGAGGAACTATCCAAAGTCATATCTGAATTATTCAAACGACAGCAAGAACAACAGATAGCGCTGCAAAAATTCAAGGACGGCAAGAGGAAAGACTTTTAGAAATTCAAAAGTTAACACTGGAGAAATTAAACAACTATCAGGCAAACGAGGGAAATTCTTCATATTCTAATAACACCATATTTAATTCGCTGGAAACTTTCAACTATGTGCCAGACGAAGAAAAAACGTTTGAAGCGTACTTTAAACGATATGAAGATATTTTCTATACAGACTGTGAAAACTGGTCGAATTCAAGAAAAGTCAGTCTATTACTAAGAAAGCTAGGTACAGCAGAACATAGCAAATTTGTAGATTTTATTCTACCGAGAAAAACAACTGAATTGGAATTCTCGGAAACAGTGAAATTGCTAAAAGAGCTGTTTGGAGCAAATATGTCGCTTTGGCATAAGCGATGGTTATGCATGAATGTCTCTAAATCCGACGATCAGGATTACTTAACATATGCATCTATAGTGAATAGACATTGTGACAATTTCAGATTGGCAGAGATTACGGTTGAAGAATTCAAGTGCTTAATTTTTGCTCAAGAACTGGTATCCAGTAAAGAGTGCCGAAATAAGACGTAGAGTTTTGTCTAAACTCGAATGTGAACAAGGCCTTACCCTGCAAAAGTTAGCAGAGGAGTGTCAACGGGCCGTAAGTTTAAAGAAAGAGTCGCAAAAGATCGAAGAAGCTAGTATTGCTTATATTAAAAAAATAAAAAAACAGTCAAAGTACCCATCAGCAAAAAATTGGAGTAAAAATTCGGCGTATTTTAAAAATAGACAAGAAAATAAAAAGAACGAGGATGGAAAAAAGGTTCCACCATATAATTGCAGACGTTGTAACGAAAGACATTGGGAGATAAATTGCCCATATAGAAATAAGAAATGTTTCGTGTGCCAAAAGAATGGTCACAAAGGATCGTGTTGTAAAACGAAAAAATTCAATAGCCGAATTAGACAAACAAATTCGAATATCAAATCAGATAGAGATTTCAGGAAATATGTGACGACTGAAATATTAAAAAAGAATATCAAATTTCAACTCGATTCGGCGTCAGATTTAACAATAATGAACGATAAAACATGGAAAATTTTAAAAAGACCTACAATAATGAAGTCAACGAAACTCGCTCGAACGGTAACTGGAAAGGAAATTAACTTCGAAGGCGAGGTTGTACTTCCCATGAAATTGAACGGGATCGTTAAAAAAATAAAAGTTTTCATTCTGAGAAATGGAGAAAACTTGTTGGGCACAGATTTTATTGAAACATTCGAATTGTGGGATAAACCGTTAAACTCATTCTGCAGAAAAGTAGAAAGTAATACGCAAACAAGACAGGACATTAGAGATGAATTAAAGAAAAAGTTTCCGGAAACCTTCACACCTGGTCTTGGAAGATGTAACAAGTTTGAAGCTAAATTTGAATTAAAGGAAAATACTATGCCTATATTTAAAAAGAAACGTAACGTGTCTTTCGCAAGTGTAGAGAAAGTTAACGAAGAACTTGATAGGCATGGAAAAAAAAAGATATTAAAATTAAACAGATTTACATATACATATGAACTATGCAAAGGGGATCTACAAAGAAATAATCAGAATCACCGTCCTATATAGGAAGCCAATTTGAAATCCAAAAGGGATTCCAAGGTTTGGGAGGGGGGTGTTGTGGTAGGATCCACCTAATCTGCATAGGTGACTACCGACTATATAAATAATGGTTGGTACCGGAAGACAGGGAGGGAATACAGAGATCCAGCTAGAGACTCTGCCCGACTGCGACTTAGTTAACACATTCTCCAGGAACGTCTTCCCAGGAATATACAGAAATACTATATGTAAATATTGTGTACACTTTCTTGTTATAATACATTCTTGTTCTAAGTACATTTTGTGTTGCATTATTATTCCATGCATTAGTCGAGATTCAACAATGAGTCAAGACACAACAGTTATCTTTCCCAAACATATTTCTGCCATTCATTTAGTGAATGTAGGTTATGCCTTCAGTCTGCCCTATGATTATCACGTTTCCAAGCCCTCTTTCCTAACTATGTTTCTTAGAAATTTCAACATGTTTATCCTGAAGTTAAGTATAGGTTTCAAAGTATAAGTTTCATTTTAGTGTGCATTTTATTGAGACTTTCTCCTTGCTCACATGTTTGCTCTACGGTATCTTCAGCACCATACTGTAGAAGATTCACGTATCATCGCACATCGACGCACAGACTGTACGGTTACGTAATATCAGTCCTCGTATATATATATATATATATATATATATATATATATATATATATATATATATATGATGCATATGTGTGTGTGTATGTGTGACGCGAGCGTTTTATGATATCATAGATATATTTCATCCTCTTCGTCCTCCTCCACTCTGTCGCTTGTATTATAAATTTCGCCCTGCTTAATATTCCATAAATTTTTCGTTACGAAGGCGTAACTGATTCAAGATCTGATGGGCCGGCGATCGGACATATAGTATGTTCTATACCAAGATAACAACAACAACAAAAAAAGAAAAATATACAATTCAGCCAAACCTCTAGAATAATACAAGAAGTATATCACTGGATTCAGCATCATCATTACATGACCAGTTTCTCTGAACATAGAATAAACAACGATTATGCTAATAATAATAGTGGATAGAGAATAAAAAACGGAAACATAATAAGGAAAAAATAATAAAAAGACAAATCTGCCATTTTCTTGTTGAACTTAAAGCATAAAAGAAATAATCTTTCTGTTAATGACAATAAACTACAAAGCCTCTGATCAGGAGATTGGAGGTTATGAAGAGCGTGGAACAACCTCTTAGTGGCTCAGCTATGGACAAGTAGTGAACTCCCAAACAAAAATCAACGGTATATTTTTTTATAATAAAATTTCCCAATGAAAATTTTTATAGCAGAAGGACAATCAATGCAACAATAAAAAACACAGAATAATCATATTTATAGTAATATTGCCAGCAATATATTCTATGATGTCCAAGCGAAATATCTAAGAAATAAAACAAACATACCTTTCCCTGAAAGTATAAAATTCTGGACAAATCATCTGTAGATGAAAACATATAATTACGTACAAAATATTTTCATTTCGGCATTAAATAACTCATAGAGATTGATATGCCGCTAAATAAAATCACTGAAAACTCGAACAATGGCTGAAAATTATAGAATCGAACTGGACATGACGCTTCCTAAAAAAAATAAACAAACAAAAAAACAATGTTATCAGAAAATTGCTGGTGAAAATAAAATATTTCCAGCATCTTGATTTCTAGATATTTCTAGTTGGATGAAAATTCAGTTCATATTAAAACTTGTTGTGTTAGAAGTATACACAATTATGAAGACTTTTCATTTCAAAAGACAAGGAAATAAATACGGATTAAAGATCAATTTTTTTTTTAGATGAAAATGAAAATGTATTTTTCTTGCTCTCTCCCATACAAATGGTAAAAAGGTAATCATCCTCATATTCATATTCATCATCAATACAATCATAATTAAATTTGAATGATGTAGCTTCATATGTTTTTTTTTAGAATTAACAGTCTACTGCACCCTAGGAGATCTTTCTCACAAAATAACGTGAATGCAGAGACAAAGGAAATGTATTCTTTTTGACGCCTTCTTTTCCCAAACAATCTGACATTTTTCATCCGAGTTATGAAAAGAAAACTTTTTAATTGAAAAACTTTCTGCTACAAGCCAAATATACATAACACATACATATATATGTATATATATATATATATATATATATATATATATATATATATATATATATATATATATATATATATATATATATATATATATTTATATATATATATATGTATATATATATATATATATATATATATACATATATATATATATATATATATGTGTGTGTGTATTAATGATATTAGATAATACTGTAAATTGTGATTTTATGTATTTAAAATCTTTAAATAAATGTTTTGTGAAATTCAACCGCTGTTTGTTTGGTGAAAGCTGAATAATTCTTTACAATAAAATGCCTACTATCACCTTTGCTCGTAAACAAATATAATATGCACGTAAAAATATATAATCCCCTCTTTCTTTATTTCTTTGATTCTTTCTTTCTTTCTTTCTTCTTCTTCATAATATTAATAATAATACAGATTGAGAATGATTTTTCCGAAATTCTTGGGACCTGAAATGCTTCGATTTCATCGGATTTTGGAATACAGCATATTCAATAAGTATAAAAGTGGACAGCTTGTGAATGGAACCAAAGCATAAAAACGATGTCCGTTTACATTTCATAAGATACCTTATACATATATCCTGAAGATACTTTTATATAAATGACATATGCTGTGAATATAGTTTTGTGTAGAATTTAATAAATTGTGGGTTCATATAGATACAGGTAATGACGCTAGTCATGTCATGAGCACATAGATTTTTAAGTGGTGAAATTAAGATTTCACTTCAAAATAATGCTTTGTACTTTCTATACGTGTACAAAATCCTGATCGCTACTTACAAAAATATATATAAATGCAGAACATTTAACAATTGAATAATATCATTACTGCGCACGAAACACTTAGTAAGTAATCAATGGACGAATCTGTTGTTTGTACGATCGCGAATAAAACATTAGCGCCAAAGTAGGCTACAAACCTGAGATGGGGAAGTCACACTCAGGGTCGATGAAATTTCTTACAAAAGATAAACATCATCTAGCAAATATCCCAGAGCTTTCTAAGTCATGTCTGCACCTGAAAAACTTTCGGATTTTGGAAGTTTTCGGATTTTGGAATTTCGGATAAACGATACTCAACTCATAATAATAATAATAATAATAATAATAATAATAATAATAATAATAATAATAATAATAGCAGGTAGTTTGCCTTAATTTAACGACAGCTTTTCATAAATAATGAACATGAGACATCACATTTATTCAGAGTCTATAAATGAAAAACAAACAACATAAAAACGTTCCTCTGAAATTTGGCTGTCATATTCAGCGACAATTTTACATTTACCTCTGTCGAATGAGAGTCCCAGTTTTCTCAGCTTTTTATTGATTTCGTCTACCATATTACTAGGGTTACCACTCCTATGGGAAGAACTTCCACTGAAACTTTTTTACATCGTTTTTTGCTATGGTGCAGATCTTGATATATAGTTTCTCTTCGTTTTCTTACTAGGTAATCTATACTCAATATCTAAGAAACGTTTTCCTCCTTGACTTTTTTTATTGTTTTCTATTAAAATGATACAGATTTCTAGTCTATATTTTTATGATAAACATAAATACAACTGGGTGCTTCGGTTCGAGAGGCAGGGATCATTATTATTAACGATTTCATAAATTTGTCTTCTTTGCCTTAAAGAGATTTGAGTTCAAGTCCAATTAAAGTATTTTCCGAAAATCATTTCGTGAGTGCTTTAAACAAACGTGATGGGGGTGAAAATAGAGATCGTGAAGGGGAAAGGTGAAAGAAAGTCAACTATTTATGTGAGTGATTGAGTAATTGAAAAGTTAAGGGTTTGTATGCCAGTGAGGTCAGTTATAGAGTTTTAAGCCTTTTGGTATATTGGGCGTTTGATCTCACACTGTCGGCTGACCTGAGATGGAACAAATATATTGAATCAACAGCTCCATCTACTACATGGAAAGTTGGTTATATGTGTCACGCCAGAAAGTTTTTCCCGCCTGACCCTATCCTTCAAATCTATAAATCAACCATTCGACCTTGCATATTATACTACTGCCATATATAATCTGGAAATCCCGCTCTTCGTCTCTAGGTCCTCGAAAAAAATCCAGAAACGCATAAGGAATGTGAATGGTCCTGATATGGCATATCGTCTACAGTCACTTAAAGACATGCCGTTGCTTCCCTCTGTCTTTTATACAAATACTTTCGCGTTAACTGCTCCGGTCAGCTACTTTCGCTGGTTCCCAAACTGCATGAATTTAATTGTGCTACTAGGCTGACATCTCAGTCCCAACCTTTCATTAACTAAACTGTTAAATGTAGCCGACTCTTCTACTACAATAGCTTCATGTCTCGCACATACAGTCTTCCCTGATAGCAATAATCATCAATTATTCAAATGCATTATCGATCTAATTCACCGCCATTCTCTTCATCCTTTCCTCTATCACGCCACTTTACTCTTGCTCATAATCTCTGTAACCCATTGCGTACTAGTGGTAATCCCGTTTTGCTTGATGTGAAATGCTTAAAGATTATGTGCCAGCATGTAATAATTTTATTTGTTGTAGTGATAGCATAGACAGAGGAAATACGTTGGTCATCGCCATTCTTGAATGTTCACTATAGGCATTAGTCAATCGAGAATTTGCTGATATCTTAAAAGATGGAATGTATGACAAAGGTAACCGAAAGAAACAAATTCTCTAAATGAGTTATGCATTTTATATACAATAGTGAATTACACTGAATTAAGGACTGAATATATCAAATCCATCGAAATGCCCTTCGTGTAAGAAGTGGCCAAATGCACCTACAAAGATATGTCCGATTTGTTTTTATTGTTTAATCTCCAGGTCCGATACGTTCCTCTGTTTTTCTTCATAACGTTACCAAAGAATGTGTGGCAAGGAACAAACGTAGAGTTAGAGATGTTTGTCTCTTTTCTGTTTTTAGAAGAAAAGTTTTATGTATTGGGTTTTCTTCTTTCAGCTTTTTTAATAGTTTAGTCGATTTCACCATCGATCTCCTGTTTTTTCTCCCAGAAAAATAAAGTAATATGGGCCCATTTAGTAATGTTATATACTATCAATGCACACACACACTCA
>OZ038482.1:35511414-35541414 GCA_964036315.1 Acanthosepion esculentum | reverse complement strand
TCTTAACATTAAAAAAAAACTGATTAGACAACTGGAATGGATCATTATAAAATTAAACATGGACGAAATATATAAACTCATATGTATATATATATATATATATATGTGTGTGTGTGTGTGTGTGTGTGTGTGTGTGTGTGTGTGTGTGTGCGGGTGGGTGTCCAAATATATAGAAAATTAGGAAAGAACACGTTAGGTAAATTTTACTTCAGCCGTTTCCATAGTAATTAATTTTACGAATGTATATGCTTATAAATTTTGAACGTTCTAGTCTTTTCTTGAGTTAGTAATATTGCATTTCATGTTTTACCTAAATAATACATTCTTTATCTCATTAAATCGTCCATTTTGTTTTAGCAAAAATCAGAAATTTCCTTTCAAGACCTACAAAATAAACATAAACAATCTAAATATCCCGAAACATTTAACAGTGACATACATTCGAATATGTAATTATAACTGGCTTATAGTATCAAATTAAACTAGTTAGAAATGTCCATTACTGTTGCCATTACTGTAATTACATTGATAACGTAATACTTGACAAATAAATTAGTTAGCCATTTACTACTTTCAAATTTTTGAAAGATGTCATTAATCGGTAAGTACAAAAAACATTTTCAATTACTATCGTTAAACTAAAGAATGTTTTACCGCACTACTCGAGCATAATGTATGCAATTACTGAATTTTATTATATAATTTTTTAGCTCAAAATTCGAAAACGTATTAATATATTGTACGTTAATTGTGGGATTTCTGTATTTTAAATTCCTTAATATTGTACATGTGTTTCTATTCCGAAATCCATCATGGGTTTTAGAATAACAGGAATTCTATACATCATACGTCGATCAAGAATAAGTTTCAAGTTCGTCAAAGTTAGCATTGTTCACTGTCTATAAATTCTATATTATCAAGAATGTTTTATGCCTATGTTTTTGTTAATTCCTTTAGAGTCAAATAATATCCGTATCTTTTTCATTTTCATAATCTAATAATATACCAAATATTGTGTTACTTGACATCACATGTGTTTCATCGTCTATTTTTATAACTGTTCTCGAAAGGTTACCAATGTTTATGAGTTCCGTAATATAAGTTATCAGTAACATAGACCAATGTTAGTTAGGTGCCTCTGATATTATTGGGGAAAGCTATCGTATATATTCAAGGTATGCATAACCGTTTATTCACTGATGTTGATAGTGCCAGATAACAAATAATATTTACTATTTGAAATATTTATAAATATTTTTGAATAATTATTGTCGAATGTTCTTGATCAAATAGAATTAATATATGAACTTCACTAAATTTATCAACGTTTTTCACCGAAAGTGCGACACTGTACTAGAAAATATGTCAAACAACAGATTTTAAAGAGACAACCGTCAATCTTGAAATGAAAAAGAGGACGAAGCCAGACACACACAAACACATATTTTAAAACTTTGATATAATTAATTGAGCGAAAAAAACATTTTATAAACAAGGTCAATTTCGACATAATAATCAGACCTATATGTTGGTCTCACGTTTCAATATTATGTTTATACAAAGAAGAATAAATAAGCTATAAACTGACATTCAAAATGTTATATTTATATCCCTATGATTACATGCTATATAAAAACGTGTTTCTATCTATCTATCTATCTATCTATCTATCTATCTATCTATCTATCCATCTATCTATCTCCCGATATATATATATATATATATATATATATATATATATATATATATATATATATATATCTTATAATGTTATCATTTGCACAATACTGAAAGAATTCTCAAAGCAATACTTATTTGTCTGCACAACAATTTGGCTTTGTCAATATGTGAGTGTTTACTACCACACACACACACACACACACACACACACACACACACACACACACACACACACACAACACACACACACCCATACACACACAAATACCCACACTTATATACATATGTGTATTTGTGTGTATATATATATATATATATATATATATATATATATATATATATGCATGAATAGATAGATAGATAGATAGATAGATAGATAGATAGATAGATAGATAGATAGATAGATAGAAAGAAAAAACAAAAGTTGAGGAATTCATCCATCACCTGTAACAATTGCCGCACCGAATACGCAGGACATGTCTAAAGGTATTTAATTTGAAATTTATATAAACGCAAATTGCTTCTTTTACAAAACAACTCGATAAATGCATTATTTTCGCAACGTAGTGAATCAGACATTAATTTTGTTTTCAATCATACTACACGAATTAAAAAAAAATGATTGTAATTTACTAAGACGAAAATATCTATAAATTCATTTCATCGCAGCATCATCCACAGTAAAATCGCCTCCAGTTTATTATACTTCACCCGATTTTGCAGATCACCGATTTGATCACAATGTTGTATACGTAAATACAAATATGATGCAAACATGAATAGAAAGAGAAAAAAGGAAACTAAATTATGTTTAAATCTACTATATTATGTAATGAAAAACATAGATTAAAAAAAAAAACTAAAATGAATGAAAAGTAAATTTATAAGCTTCCATCCTCTTCAGATGCTTGTTTCTTTCCATCAAGTTGAATATCAGTTTATTCTGAAGAAGTCCTAATGGCCGAAACGTATCGCACGAAAGAAAATTTCCACTTTATCTTATTTTTTCGTAAAATATCTGTTGTTGATACATACATAAACTCACACACACACACACACACACACACACACACACACACACACACACACACACACACACACACACACACACACACACACACACACACACACACACACATATATTTAAATATAAAAGTGAACATACAAGTCAACACTTAGAGGCGACAGTCTGTTTCATGCTAGATGCAATCATCGGGCCACGAGTGCTGTTATTTTTCTCGGCTATTTATATATACGGGTCAGTGGTGCATTGTGTGTAGTCATTTTGCCGGAAGTTGTTTATTTGTTTATTTGTTTATTTATTTATTTTTATCAAATTATTTTGCTTGTTTTTATTTAATTGTGGGTGATAAATAACAGCACTTGTGGCCCGATGATTGCATCTAGCATGAAACAGACTGTTGCCTCTAAGTGTTGACTTCTATGTTCACTTTTATATTTACACACGCTCTATCTATGATATTGAGCACTTTATCCCATAAATATAGCACACTTTAAGACTATATTTCTTTATATATATATTTATATATATAGTTATTCTTATATATATTTCTAACGAGAAATCGTCGGAGTAGAAAACTAACGCGAACTAATGAAATGCATTAAAATACCTGATGATTAGAAAAAAATATCTTTGAAAGTGAAACAGGCGACCAAAAAAAAAAAAGAAAAGAGAAAAATGCTGTCATCTTCTACCGAGTGCACACCTAGTGACAACTGACTAATTTTTCTCTGAATCTGCCTCAGGCAAGATGAGGAATTGAAAAAGAAGTGAAAGCAATGGAAGACAAATTTCAAAGGAAATTTAGGCAGAAGAAAATCCTGTAAATGGAGAAAAATCACATTAAAAATACGTGACCAACTTCTGTTTTCTTGGATTAGGATCTAACATGTGAAAATAAAGAAATACTTTGATGAGAAAAATAAATTAATTCTCAGAGCAATATGTCAGTTTATAAGTCATGACAAGTGAATGAAAACAAAGAAGAAAGAAATTAAATAAAAACCATAGCCTATATAAAAGCATGTTTTTTTTTATAAACAATACGACATTTGAATCATGCAACCTGATACTGTAGAATAGGTTTTGAAATTTCTGATTGCTTACATGGTAGTAATTTACTTGGAGAAAGTTTATTCTACTCACAATGTGCTTTACTGGTAAAGTAACGTTTGTGGATCTTGTTCCAATGGTTGATCACACTAGATATCAATGTCTTTCCTAGAAACTATAACTATGCTCTGCTCAGCAATGTTGAAGTATAAACCACAGGTCGGCTCTTTTGTTGTTGAATAAACCTCAAAGAAGACTGTTGAAATCTCGGCAATACAGACTGGCCCTCCCACCTAGTACACGGTTATCCTCGTCTAGTAGCCAGCGATTCTAACACACACACACACACACACACACACAAGTGTGTGCATGTGTTTGTGTGTGTGTGTGTGTTTATCATGAATACATATTTACAAGAAAATATATTTTATTTAAAAAGTGAAAAACTTCCGTGAACCTCGTATCATCATCATCATCATCATCATCATCATCATCATCATCATCATCATCATCATCATATTCTTCTTCTTCTTCTTATAATAATAATAATAATAATAATAATAATTATTATTATTATTATTATTATTATTATTATTATTATTATTATTATTATTATTATTATTATTATTATTATATTTCCGCTCCCGCCCAGAGAACTAAGGTCAGTAAAGGCATAATAACATTTTCCACTGTGCATTTAAAAAACACATATTTTACATAGATAAAGCCCTTCGTAAGTTGTGGGCTGTACTCGTGAGAACAATTTTTTGTATTTTTTCCAGGCTTCTGGGCCTCCAGGTATTCCTTCAATATGTCTGTAGAAATCTTTTCCCAAACAATCCGTGGGTACCAAATACAACTGGGACTATTGATGTACCTTTTGCCACATGCTAGAGATTTCGTTTTCAAGGTCCTTGTAATTTGATAGTTTTTGACGATCTTCAAAGATCCATTGCAGTCTGCAGGTTCTACATTATCAATAAGGATGCAATTTATTTGTTTGCCTTCTCTAATGACGATGGCCGGATGATTAGCATTGATTGTTCTGCCTCTGTGTATTCTGCAGCCCCATAAAACTTTTACAGGTCCTATCTTCGTAACCATGTCTGTGTGTTGTTCATAACAATTTCTTCCAGTTTCCTTTCCGTAGATGTTGCTTATTTTCCAGTGGCGATATTGGAGCTCTCTATCATGGCGTGGTTTATATTCAGCGAGCCCCAATACCGTGCAACCTGGTACAAGATGATCAATTGATTCTGGCTATTTATCACAGAATCTGCATTTTGCTATGACACAATTTTTTAGTATGTGTGCTTGACAATTTCTAGTTAACAAGCGTTGGTCCTGTGCAGCAAGGATAAAATCTTCGGTTCCAGCTTTTACCCCTGCACTAAGTATCTACAGATCGGTACGGTGTTTGTCTACATCGGATTTTTGGTACGGGCAGAGTATTGACTGTGAAGCACTTTGTCTTGCCATATATATCTAGTCGGTTGCATTTGCTTTTTTTTTCTTCTTCAAGTATTTTGCAGCATCAATCGGTGTATTTTGCTTTACTTTTATTTCTTCACGCATTAGAAACTCCATTTTTAGCATATTAGCTTCCTATATTACGGAATGAAGTCGCTTACTACTTTCATGTTCTTTGACACATATCATCATCCAGTATTCTATAGTCTCCAGGTATCTTTGAAGGCCAATTGTTTTAGTTTTGTAAGACAATTCTAGTTGAAGTAATGCTCTGACGCCTTCGGATCTGGGTACATACAGACGATCATCATCAGCCTTGGGATGATTCATGCGGTAGCAAGTGAAAAGCCTTCTCGTTTTGGCGTCCATTCGCTTAATGGCAGTTTGGTCTTGTTAAGTATGTTGAAACTGATTTACCGACAGGGACAGCCAAGATGATCATGGCTGATATCCTTTTTGGAATTCAGCTTTGTATTCAGGCGCACACATTCCTTATCTTTTGCTCCATCTGCGTATGCTCTATTCCATCCCTTTCGCTAATTCCTAGGTACTTATAAGCTTTTTCTTGTTCCAGTTCCCTAATCTTAGTGACAAAATCTAAATCTATTGAGTTTGTTTCTGTAATTCACCCTTTCTTAAATGTTACTTTTGCACATTTCTTCTTCTTCTTCTTCTTAGTCTTCTTCTTCTTCTTCTTCTTCTTCTTCTTCTTCTTCTTCTTCTTCTTCTTCTTCTTCTTCTTCTTATTATTATTATTATTATTATTATTATTATTATTATTCTATGATGCAAAACATCATATTCCTTCTCCTTGTAGAGTATTGGATGAAGGAATGTTGTCCATCACCAACACTAATTGTATAAGCAATTATCCAATAACAATCTCTTCAGGTAAATAAAACAACGATACATATGTCCGAATAGAAGAAGCTACAATAACTACATTTGTCCTTGTAACCGATATGAATCTATATTGATATAATTTATGAAAACACGTAAATTGGATGAAGAGTTTGAAGGCTAATCGTACAGCAATGGCTATGCCCATATTCCCAAGACATATCCGGACAAAATTCTCAATACACCGGTAGTTTAACAAAGGGTCTTAAATGAATATATTGTTAGAAACTTTGCGTGAATAAAAAAAAATTAGAAAAATGTACGCTATATGCTATTAGTGTCGGAATTCCTCTGCTCGGTTTTTCGTTGAATTATAAAATTTGTAGTGTTCGATACAATAACAAAATATCGTTACGGGGTCGCACGTAATTTGGCCGTCTAGAATAATCACACTATTTTCATTGAAAGAATAAAATTCAGTAGAAAAGACAACGTAGTTTCAACAAATAAACATTACTTTAATATAACGACAGGAATACAAGCAGTTTGTTATCGATTGGAAAGTAATGTCTATTTTTTGAGTTAATAAAGTTCTAAAATAAAATGTAAATTGTCTTTGTGTACGTATGTGAGAAACAGTGAAATGTTGTTATATGTGTGTTTGTATGAAACATCAACGCGTGCGTGCGTGATTCATCGTAAAGTGGATACAAGAGATAGGTAGAAATTGTTTCTTAATGTTGGCAGCGTTGCCGTAGTCTGAAGTTTGTTGACGTTATTGCTTTTAGTATGTGGCCGTGAAGATCATAAGCGAGAGTTGCATGGAGTTTGTTGACAGGTGTCTGTATCGTGTTTGGGAGGTATTTCGTATGTTTTATACACCTTTTCGTAGGAAAATCGGCTCCAGTAAGAAATTATTTATTTATTCCAATTTGACCCTAACAAGCCACGTGGTATGCCTTCTACTACATCCGAACGATAGTTGGGCGCTATCTACCTAAATCATGATGACTAATACAACAAAATTACTGAGTTGTATTCTACGATTTTATTGGTGTGTTTTAGGATGTAAGTATTTTCGTGAGTGTCACTGGTTTAAAATTATTGTATTTGATATTTTAGTGGACACGACAGTAGGTGTGATTTAATTAAGTGATCAGAACTTGGCCAGGCATGCAGTTTTTGTTAATAACATTTAAAGTATTTTCGAGATAGCAATGAAAGAATTAAATACGAAATTGAATCGAAGGAACGCCGGATAAAAGCGGAACAAGATCCAAATAAAAGAATCGTCCGTGGGCTGAATTGTAAGTGTGAATGAAATTCGTGAAGGTGTGAATGCAATGAGGAAATATGGCGTGGAATGTGACTGGTATAATAACATGTATAATATTGAGAAAGAGATGATAATAAATAAATTCGCCAAGGCAAGAAATAAAATTTACCGCAATTATTCAGCGCTTATTATCTAAAGAAAAATATAGTAGCTGTAGAACCAAAGGTTAATTGCCATTTATACATCACATGATGATCATATAATTATCAATCTTTAACTAATTAATCGCTGCCAATATAACATGGTCGTGAAGTTTGCTGGACGTGTATTTGAACGATTGAAATGTTTAAGGAAAAAGGAAATGGGAAGGAAAACAAATCCCGAATAAATGAATGAACTGAGATAAGAAGTTAGGGAAATGTAATATTTTCAGAAAAAGTAACATGTAAATTAATTATTCGTATTTATAAAAATGATCAAATCATCTGTGGAGATATCATATTGTATCAGAATTTCAAATACAACTTTCTTTTAAGTACTTCTAGCACGTTCAATAATACAGACCTATACCATGATCTATTTTTCGGTACTTTCTTCCACTTACATGTGAAATGGCGTGATGCAACAAGAGAATGCTTCAGTTCATTAGGCATAATGTACAAAAATTTGTTTCAACGTAACTATATTGAAGCAAAAATATGTCTACTTTACCCATTGCTTTGGTAATATGTGAAGTATATTCGTTTGTAAGGTGTACAAATAGAAGAGTTAATACTAATCAACCCCGAAATTGACAAATCTTATATAGGGTAGCTTGGCTGAAACAGACAATGAACAATTAGTGAGAATCAGAGAGACATAACTGGCTTATTTTTCGTCTGTGAGCTATTTCAAGTTGGTGAACATAAATGTTTGCATGAAATTCTGATAATAGACATATAAATTTGCAACAAGTGAATCAAAGTGTTTCTAAGTCTATCTTATTGGACATTTTTAAACCATTGCAAGTAGATAGGATATATATATATATATATATATATATATATATATATATATATATATATATATATACACACACAAGTACAGGATTGGTGTATACGGAATAAATTCCAATAACCAACAATTATTTTTCTTGAAAGAGTGCTCACTACAGAGTAGAGAAAAATATAATTATTTATTTGAAAATTATAACATAAATATTTTATGAAATCACTAGATTAATAGCCATTTTGTATGAACACATCCGGTGTCTTATCAAGTGATGATGTTGAATGTAGAATAAAGGCTTTATTCTATTAGGTCATCCCATAAGTTCTGTCCGAATTTTAACTTTTTGTTAAAATGAACGAAATTTAAAGAGTATTTTATAATGTCTAATGGAGCTGAACATTATTTTTATGTTTAGATGCATTTAAACTGATCGAATCTTATTTCTGAGAACAATAAAATTAAATTTTATTTGATTAAAACCCTGCTAACATGGAGGTACACAAGAATCATTTGAGGCACATAATACCTTATGAGTTCATGAAAGGAAACTCAGCAGCTGAAGCGGCTAGAAACATTCACTCAGTTTATGGAGAGGAATGTGTGAATGAAATAACTTGCAGAAGATGGTTTGCAAAATTCAGAGGTGGAGTTTTCACACTTGAAGATGAAGATCGAACCGGACGTCCAGTTGAGTTTGATGAAAAGCTTCTTGAAGCAGACCTTGAAGAAAATCCTGCGTTATCATTTGAGGAATTGACAGTGGTTCTCAGTTCAAACCATACAACTGTTCATCGTCATCTTCAACAATTTGGAAAAGTTCCTAAACTTGGAAAATGGGTGCCTCATGAATTGTCTGAAAACAACCTCAAATCCCGAGTTGACATCTG
Source organism: Acanthosepion esculentum (assembly GCA_964036315.1). NCBI lineage: Eukaryota > Metazoa > Mollusca > Cephalopoda > Sepiida > Sepiidae > Acanthosepion > Acanthosepion esculentum. The sequence goes on along the minus strand of OZ038482.1, from coordinate 35,532,197 downwards.
CTCTTCTCTCCATTTTCGCCAACTTGTTTCATCTTTTTTGGATAGACTTGTGACTGGCGACGAAAAATGGATCTTTTATCGAAATGTTAAGCGTCATAGACAGTGACTTGGTAAAGGGGAAGGACCCCAAACACAGCCGAGAAGGGAATTTCATTGGCAAAAGTTTCTTCTTTCAATCTGGTGGGATTGCCAAAGAATAATCCACTTTGAATTCTTACCACCTAATGCAACAATTAATGCTCAAATATACTGTCAAAAATTAAATCGTTTGAACCAACCTTTGAGGAACAAAGACGTGCTCTAGTGAATCAAAAGCGGGTGATGTTTCATCAGGACAATGCGCGACCACACACAGCAAGAATCACGTCACAAAAGATCGAAGAACTTGTTTGTGAGAAAATTCCTCATCCACCTTATTCTCCCGACCTTGCTCCTTCAGACTACAATTTGTTCCGTAATTTACAGAATGATTTGGAAGAAATAGCTTTTGTAACACAGGAAGAGGTTAAAACTGACATTTGTGAATTCTTCGAATGAAAGCCAGAATAGTTTTACAGTAATAGAATTAGTAAGCTTATTAATAGATGGAAGGAAGTCATAGATAATCAGGGAAAATACATTGTTGATTGAATCTGTAATTAAATGTAACATTTGGTCACTTGTCTTCTTTATTCAAAATTCGGACAGAACTTATGGGATGACCTGATACATTCAACATCATCACTTGATAAGACACCAGATGTGTTGATACCAAATGGCTAATTTTGTCGGGATTTAATAACATATTTATGTTATTATTTTCAAATAAATAAATATATATATATGCGGTGTGTTTGTCGATGTGTGTGTGTGTAGGAGCGTTGAAGTCTTGAAAATCAATGAATTACATCACTAATAAACATAGACAGTTTTAATTTAGTCCTGTCTATTTTTCTTCGTTTGGATATATTTTAGCGTATATACTGTAATGATATGATGCATTTCTATTCAGAAGGACGTCTGTTGTATTGTCATTGCAAAGTAACATATTCTTTGCCGAGTTAGTCTAACAGTACTTTTTAATACTTTTGTCTTAATCACAAACATCTATATCTTCAGGAAGCAAGCAAGTTGAATCGGCCATTTTGTTAAAAACCTAAATAAAATCCAGTAGCTTAAAAATGAAGTAAAATAAAGTAAAATAGATGCTTATAAATTTGCTGGTAGCATCTATTTCGTGATTTTTTATGAAACAATTGCAAAGGAAACTTTTCTTTCAATGACAAAAAAAAATAGATTGATTATTTCAGATTAACACAAATCAGGAAACTGTTACGCACACAGAAGTTGTTGACGTGCAGAAAACTAAGCATGCGTAGCAGGAAAAAAGAAGCGTGATTAGGAGAACGATTGAACGCGAAGACACTTCAAATGGGAAAAACAAAATGCAGTCTCTTAACACAGATAAGCCAGTTACATAGATTTTCAAAGGGAATTTGAAAAAAAAATGTTTCTGAAAAGTGTGAAGAAAATTAATATTTTTTTTTACATCTTAAAATAAAACACAGCACATCGTAAAATTTGCCAGAAATTAACATTTTTATCTACATTATATCGAATAAAAATGTTTGATATATTTTTTACACATATACAAACACATGTAGTAATATTTTAATCTGTAAGTAGTTATTTAAACTTTGTCGAGAGAAATGCTTCAAATCTACTGAAATGTGAGGAAGAATCATATGTCAATAGGTGCAATCACAGCCACACAAATATATATTTATATCATGTATATATATATATATATATATATATATATATATATATATATATATATATATATATATATATATATATATATGTATATGTATATATATATATATATATATATATAGTATACGAAAAACTACGTAATCGTTATGGGTAGACCCATGGAGGATAAAATCCAGAGAGCTCAATGTTTTTCAGAGCTAATAATTTAAATAAAAATAAAAACAGGCCACGTAATAAATTATTTCACAACAGTTCTCTTGAAGGACCGCGGATCATCAGACTTTACTGCTAAAGGTTGAAACGAAAAATGAAAAGAAATTTACCCATTTTTGTCGGGTAATACTAAAGCAAATGTAAATAACGAAGTGAGGAAGTGACGGGGGAGAGAGACTTGATTGAGTCAGATGTAATTTTAAATTTCTACAAATTAAATAACCGTTATTAAGAAGAGGATACATACCTTACGTTCTAATACACTTGTGAAAGTTATGAATCCTCATCTCTCCCCAGTTATGGGTAAATAGCAGGAAAGACCAGGTGCTATAGACTTGGGTGGCAGCTGGACTACAGCGGAAAGAAATGGCAACATACTGCGCAAAAAATATCCGTCGTTAGTCATGTATCTAAAGATAAATGATCGCCTAAGCGTATATCTCGCATCGCACATTAGTGATTGATATTTTGTTCATAAACTTTTCTATGCGTGCGTCCATTTTTTTCCTCATACTATATATATATATATATATATATATATATATATATATATATATATATATATATATATATATATATATATATATATATATTGCAGAGAATGTAATCCTTATTTAAGGAGATAAGAATCCCATAAAATTTATGCACACACACACACACACACACACACACATACATACATACATACATATATATATATATATATATATATATATATATATATATATATATATATATATATATATATATATACGATATTTATCATTATTTTCTTGAGCATTAATGATTCCTCGCTTTGATTTCCATGGAAGACTTTTTTTAATACTAATATGTTATCATCATTTTTAAAACAAATTGTGAAACGCAGCTTCGTATTTAAGGATCATCCACCTAGAATGTTTAATACTGTCGAGTATCTTGGAATCACTCTACCTTGAGCATCTGACTTCATCATCATAATCACGGACTACGAATAGACGACATGCTAGTACTCTTGAGAGTTTCCATGAAAACTTTCTTTGTCGAATAACCAATGTCAAATCGCTGTCAGTCGCACCAAACTTCAAAAATTTAGAGCTATCTAGTTCAACTAGGATATAATCTATAATACCGAAAACCCCAGTACGCAGGATTGGGTTGGACAGGTAACCTGAATCTCGAGTGTATACTAACAAATATGATACTCTATGCAGGGTTTGTCAGTATTAATCTTCATCCTAATTACACTAAAACTGATATAATGATTTCATGCAAGTTGAAGTGCATTTATCATCCCTGCATACTTCTGGAGTCGGTTATTTAATTTCAAACAGTACCGAGAGGCATCATCTTATTCACTTGGGAAGTTATAATTTTCAGATACCTGGGATTAGGCAACAAAGCAGCTGAACGTATGCCAGATCAATGAGGACCATTTCTGATACAGAGTTTTTCCCCCAAGTCATATTTGTCCTGTGTTTAGTTGGTTTCTACTCTCCAGAGCAGGTCTTGTTAAGTATGTGAAGTGACATAACCAAAAGGGACCAGTAAGATTGCCCGAAATTAACCAGCAGCTAAAATGAATATACTCTGTGCTGACATTTACTGGCAAAGGATATGTGGCTTTGAAAGTCCAATTGTGTGCACACGGCAAAATGCAATCCACCCGAGGATAACACCGATCCTATATAACATATTTGCTTACATGTTGCCAAAATGAATGCAAATTTATGAAGCGATTTGAAAGAGGCAAGCATTGATAATTAAAATAAAAAAAATTGTCAGCGCGTGCGCGGATGTTTTGAAGGATTTTATATTTAGAGACATGAAAACATGCATGCATTAATTTCAAATGTACTTGTTAATAAAGGCAATATATTTTGCAAAAACTGTCATCTGACTTAACAAAGAAGACTATTCCTTTTTTTTTTCCAAAAATGTAATCAACATTTGATATGAAGTCATCATCACTGCGATATTGGTTGCGGTTCTTTTTTTTTTTAATTTTATGGATAACATGATAGATGCGGCCAAATCAGGGGAAGAACGCTGATTAACCAGATCAAAGCCAGAGTAACAGACAGCATGACTTTGAAACCAAAGGCTTGAATGCTGAAGCATTGTCCTGACGGAAGAAGTTAAGTTTTTTCATTTTTCTTGAGCGTTTGCATTTGATAGACTTTCCTAACTACCTGAGCAAATTAACATATTACTCTCCAATAATATTGTAAAACTTCACAAAATAGTCAATAAAAATAATGACTTTTGATCCGAAAACACTGAAGCCTTCACCTTCCCTGCCGATGACTGGATAAAGTCCTTCTATGGATAAGGTGTATAAGGGTGTTTTTACCGAATGGATTGTTTCATTGTCTCTAATTAAAAATCATATACCAAAGACTCATGCTGCGTTAAAAAACGATCAAAGAAAACAACTCGATCTGCTTCAACATCAGATTTTCGCCAGATATGATCATGCTGGTGATGTTTTGATCAGGTGACAGAAGACTTGGCAACAACCAAAAAAAAAAACCCCTCGTCATGAAAATTCCATTGGGTAAAATTCTATCCGTTTATCCTAATATCATTGGCTATTTGAATTATATTCACTCGCCTTTCATCTATGAATATGAGGGAAAAAGGATCAATGTTTTTCTCAGTGGTAGCAGTTGCAGAATGTTGAGAACTTGTGTCAGATTCATGGCTCTTCGTTCCTCTCCTAAATTAAATAGCCTGCTTTTGCATTGGTGATAAACCTGAAATCTAACATCATGATATAGCAACCGTATCAGCATAAATATCCTTGCCGACTACAGCGTTTATGCTGAAGGCACATGTTAACACATCTTTGCCACATTTTGTCTAATTTCCAGAGAAGTCTTTTCTACAAGTTAACATGAAGGAAGTTTTCTATGAATCTTTACATTTCAGTTTAAATGGAAAAAGCAATGCTGTTATTAATAAGAAAATTTGACATTAATTCATGCAAGATTTCACATCTGTCGCATACCTCATTCATAGTCAGCTTATAAACTTTTTAGCGCATCCTCATATATATACATATATATATATATATATATATATATATATATATATATATATATATATATATATATATATATATGTATGATGAAAATGTGGAAAAGACAAAGCAAAATCCGAATATGTGAGTTTACTGTTTTTATTTTGTTTTTGTTATTCTGTCGACGTCAGACGTTTCGGTCAAATAGACCTTCTTCAGGACATGGTTAATGGAGACATATTTATATTAGATTTAAGTTAGATGAAGAGACGATATATACAGGACTGGTCAGAAACAGAAAAACTGAAATTCTAGAGTCAGAGTATTCTTTCTTGGAGTCGGATACGCTGGCGTGCGCGTGGGCGGCACTAGGAAAACCTGCGCACAGGGAAAATATTGTGTCCTAAGTGGAAGGTGGGGGGACTTATTTAAAACTATAGCTTATCGGTACGTTTGTCACGCATTAATCTTGATATACAGCTTGCTATATGAAAGAAACCTTGTCGGGTATATACTGTGTGTGAGGTGGTTATCATGCCAGCCGAGACAGGTAGATCATTGAAATCTCGCATTTCCGAACATAAACGTGATATTCGCCTCGGTAATCTAAAGAGTGCTTTAGTTATACACATAGCCAAATCTGATCACAATTTTGATTTCGACTCTGTGAAGATTTTAAAATATATCCACAATAAAAACCTTAGGCAGATTTATGAGGCTGGCATGATAGCCACCTCACACACAGTAAATACCCGACAAGGTTTCTTTCATATAGCAAGCTGTATAGCAAGATTAATGCGTGACAAACGTACCGATAAGCTATAGTTTTAAATAAGTCCCCCCACCTTCCACTTAGGACACAATATTTTCCCTGTGCGCAGGTTTTCCTAGTGCCGCCCACGCGCACGCCAGCGTATCCGACTCCAAGAAAGAATACTCTGACTCTAGAATTTCAGTTTTTCTGTTTCTGACCAGTCCTGTATATATCGTCTCTTCATCTAACTTAAATCTAATATAAATATGTCTCCATTAACCATGTCCTGAAGAAGGTCTATTTGACCGAAACGTCTGACGTCGACAGAATAACAAAAACAAAAACAAAATAAAAACAGTAAACTCACATATTCGGATTCTGCTTTGTCTTTTCCACATTTTCATCATACCGTCGGATCTACATCCACACATTTGCTTACGTATATATATATATATATATATATATATATATATATATATATATATATATATATATATATACATTTATGATATGTTTAACGTTCTTTTTATAGATACAAGTATTTAAGCAAATGCTCTGTTTTATCATAAACAGTATTAAACAACATTTACCGGCCTGAAATTTTCGTTCTCCGACAGGAATCGAACCTGTATCCTATACGGAACCGTCATTTCGCGTGACGTGCCTTAACCATTCGGCCACGAAGAAGCGTCACGCAAATTGACGGTTCCGTATAGGATCCAGGTTCGATTCCTGTCGGAGAACGAAATTTTTCTATGAAAATCTCTCGGACATTCAGGCCGGTAAATGTTGTTTAATACTGTTTATTATAAAACAGAGCATTTGCTTAAATATTTGTATCTATAAAAAGAACGTTAAACATATCATAAATGTCTTTAAATAAATTGTCGGAGTATGTCCAATTCAATATATATATATATATATATATATATATATATGAAAATTTCTCAAAGTTAACTTTTAGAGAAGAAAATATTTATAAATAAATGACAATAAGAAAACAGTAACTGCTAACAAAATTACTGCTCTCACAAACAAATGTACACAAAAACATTTTAAAATCAAAAGAAAATGGTTGAATCCATCAACACAGATTAATGAAATATTCTCCACGCGTGACATTAACTGACGTCATTTTCAGTTAACAATATGAAAATAGCGTTTCCTACATTCCAGTTGCTAAGAACACTCTGTTTTTTTGTTTTTATTAATTTTCTTTGTTTATTAAATTCATTGCGTTTCTTGCTTTGAAAAAGTCCGCATTGGACGAAACGCGTCAGCAGTTACTGTTTTCTTATTGTCATATATATATATATATATATATATATATATATATATATATATATATATATATATATATATATATATATATACCGATTATCTCTCAGCAGTAGCACAGCTACTTCATCAATAATTATGACTGACCTCCGTCGCCCGTATTCATAAAAATATGTTTTATTTATGTGATATTCATTTGTTTACACATGTCTCTTGTTGCTAACATCTTGAGGCATGCACAAAATTCTCTTATAGATAGGATCATGGTAATGTGTTCTTTATTGTGTTAAATGAGGTAAGTATCTGCAAAAATGCTTGAACGAGAATATAACAATTCGGGAAAGGAGAAAAAAAACTGAACAATGATTATCAATAGATATTTGGAGATAAGATATATACAGCGAATGAAATATAGTGAGGATTATGGTGCCAAAGGAATTGATCAAGAGAATGGAGGGATATTTGGGGAGGAAGAAACAAGAAGTATTTAAATAGTGGTGAATATTTATGCAACCGTGAAATGAGAAGAAAAATGAATGAAGCCAATGTCTTACACGTAAAAAGATGGAAGAAATGAAGGAAGTAAAATGAAAGCAATAGAGAAAATTAACAAAGAAAAGGACAGGTGTTGGGTTAATGTGATAATTGCCGAAAAATTGAAGACCTTAACCTAAGAGAAAAAAATAGTAAAAATAAAAATAAGAAAAGAAAATAGATTTAATAAAAATGAGCAATGAAGACGAATAGTTAAGAAGGAACATTAGAAAAGAGAAAAGCGGAATGTTTTATTAAAAAAAAAGAGCGGGAAAAACAACTGAATTGACAGTCTATTTGATCTGATCCTGAAATTATCTTTAATGTTCAGTGGTGACATCGAAAAGAATTGAGATGAAATCAAGTGAATTCATTAACAAAATCGATTTGCAAGACTCCGTGCATAGCAGGCTCTCAAGAAATCCTGTTCATCACTTTGCTTAATTCAAGCTGGTTGATCAAGCATTAGATTGATCGTGTTTGATGAGACAACGTGCCGTATTGAGAGCTTCAATCTGAATAGCCGCGGCCGAGTGAAATCGTAGAGCGTGAAAACATGTTCAAGGCGGCGCAAACTCCAACGTTCAGGTAGAATGGATTTCAATCGCTCCGTTTTCTTATGTTTCTGCCCAGAAACAGAGGAAATAATTAGAGTAATGACTAGAGAATGAACGTTCTCTTCAATCTTACTACATTTCGCGTTCGTATTCTTTGACAGGTGATATTTTGCATAATTTTTATTCCCAGCTTCTGTATAATTTCCAATATGAAAGGTTCTTTCTGTATTCTGTAAATTGATATTAATTATGATTTTCTGATATTCCCCTGCTTCACTGTTTCGGTGTTTCACAGCTCATCAGTGTAGCTAGACATCCGATTGCCTAATAAAACTTCTTATTTAGCTTCAGTCGAAGATTTTTTGTGCGGCAAGTTGAATTTAGACGTATGCATTTTTCGACAAACAAGCCCGCGATGGGAGAACTCGATTCGTCTTAACGAAGTGTCTTGTATCAGCAGCAGTAATAGTATCCGTTAATAATTTTACTTTTCTCCTCGAAGAGCTCCACCGCAATATGTTTTCAGGAGCATGTATGTATATTGTCATCAACAGACAGACTGTTTCGCTGTTTCACAGCTCATCGATATGGCTAGACGTCCGATTTCCACAAACCAGGATATATATATATATATATATATATATATATATATATATATATATATATATATAGAGAGAGAGAGAGAGAGAGAGAGAGAGAGAGAGAGAGAGAGAGATAGATAGATAGATAGATAGATAGATTCTTTCTCTTAGTACCACGATTGATTTCAACCTATAAAAAATATTTTTCATTTGGAACTTCGTTGGTTTCGTTCGAAAACAGTCCACTGATCATTTTATAAGCATCAATAAAACAGGTGTATGAAAATAATAATCTGCATTAGTGCGTTAAAATTCAGTTGAAATTCAGATGAAATATATTATACTAAAAGACAAGTGTATCCGCATCATTAATTTAAATATTACAATAAATTATATATTATTTATTTCAATGTGTATATATTATAATACATGTTTAATGTAGTTTGAATGTAGCAATCCGACGTAGGAAGTAATTTGTCCAATGTAACAGCACCAATGTCTCGTAGCACCTATTCAGGAATTCTTAAGGTCTTCCATGTCAGAGGTTGGCAGTGGATATTTGGAAAGAATAGGAAAACGTACTTTTACAGGTCTCCTCATCTGACAGGTTAGCAGTAGATCTTCCGAAAAAGAAAACAAAATGGCCGCCTTTATGCACATCAGGTCGAATATTTCTAGTCTTCAGATTGGTTAATCTTCTATGGGTGTACTATAAAATGAGTCGGCTCATTTTGGTTTGCTAACTAGTATACACGTACATAAATAATCTAACATATATTGTTACATATTTTTCTGTATGTTATAAAATACGCAGTAACGAAAACGTACCATGACTGAAGTCTTCTTTATGTGTCGTGCCCCATCGGGACGGAGGCAATCATGGCCCTCCATAACATCCTGTCCCTTGTAGCTCTTAATAAATTTTCTCTTGTTATTATTTCTCCCAAAACCTGTTCTGCCAAACATTTACACATGTTCATCAAGTATGCTGCACACTGATTTCTTTCCATCACCTTTCCCTCAATTTGTCCCATGTGTATCTGATTATTCCAGCATACTTTCCAGTAATTTCAACTACCACTTCCTGATGTTATGTATAAGCTTCATTTTTTATTTCATTTTCACGAAAACATCGTCGGAGTTCACACGTTCGATCCATTGTATCCTCAGGAGCTTTCTGTAGGACATTATATATATATGGGAATTAGCGTGCGTCTAAGTGATCGCTAGACGGATTACTATTCGGGACACTATTTGGTGGTTACTTTTATGAGTGAGTATTTTCGAGCAAGAACTATTAGTTCGAGTGTTATTCGAAGGCGTCTGGCACAAGTATTGTTCAACGGAGTGATTATAGTTGTATCTGCGATTACAATGACTCTACTATAACGAGCATTACGAGAGTGACAACATGTATTCTTTGACATTACAAATATGGCGAGTACAATTCCTTGAATTTGTACGTGGATTCTTTGAACTTATACAAGGATTCCTTCAACTCGAGGATTAGTTCAATTTAACCGATCAAAAATTTAATCTGTGAAATATTCAGAAGTGTATACCGGAATCGAAGAATTAAAAGCTATAATTGTTCAAATGATTCTGCTACAAAACTAGAGCAAGAAGAACAATTGCAGCACCAAAAACAACATGAACTTCACTTACAAGTACACATAAAAAAACAGAAGTTTTTGAGAAAAGCTCCAGATTCATACACTCCATATGCTGTTGCTGATTCAATCAACGAATTTGTGTACAATCCAAATGACGGGATAACTTTACCAGCTAATTTTAGAAGATACAAAGGGAACTTCAAAAGTTATTGTTCGCGTTGGAATGATGAAAAGAATGTTCGGTTATTTTTAAGGAAATTGTGTCCTGCTGAACATGAAAAATATGTAAATTATATTTTGCAGAAAAACCCAGGAGAGATAAATTTTGATGAGACTTTTCTATTACTATCAAAAAGTTTTGTTGATAGGAGTTTATTATTTAATACACGTTGCCAATGTCTTAACTTGTCATTCATGCAGGAGTCGTGAATCGAGCATATGAAATATTCAAGTTAAATGAATTAACTTCTGATTTATTTAAATACCTGATATATGTACAGTGTTTAACTTCTAATAAGGACGCAGAGATACAATCCAGGGTACATGCTAACTTAAAAATGGATCCCCAAAGGTACATGGTATCCGACTCTCTAAGAGAAAAAAATCTACAAACGTTTTTTAACACAGCAAAACATGAAAAAATGACTATAAATCCAACACAGTACCTAATAATTGCCACGCTTATGGAAGCAAACACTTTAAAGGTGATTGTTTTCATGACATTCCAATTAACTCTTTTTTAACAAGTTAAATATCGTTAACGCTGATACTAAAACCGCAACTGAAAAATTGATAAAATGAACTGAAAAAGTTTTCAAGAAGTTTTCTTAAAAATGTATAGGGACATGCACGAAATGAAAAATATGAGTTTGAGTTAAAAAAGAGTTACACCGACATGTAAGCCAAAAAGGAGTTTACCTTTTGCGGCCTTAGATCCAATTAATAATGACTAGGACAGTCTAGAAAAAATTAGGTGTGATATCAAAAACAGACTATTCGGAATGGGCATTGCCAACAGTCTACGTTAAAAAAAAGGAATATTAAAATCCACGTATGTGCTGATTTTTTAACCAGGTTAAATGGAAACTTAAAACAACATAACTACCACCCTGGCAAGTCCAGATCAAATCTTTGCTAAATTGAATAGAGTTTTTTTTTTCTGAATTGGATCTGTCATAATCTTATCTACAAGAACTAGTGGACGAAGACAGCTCAAAATTATTAACAATTTACACTCACAGAGGGTTATAGAAAATTCAACCGACATCCTTTCGTTATAAAAGTAGCTCCAAGCCTATTCCAACAGGCAATGTATACCATGCTTGCCGGTTTGGATTGTGCTTAAGCATATTTCGATGACATACTTATTTAAATTATGACCCGAAACGAACATGCCTAAAATGTAAAGAAATATCTGACAGAATCAAAGAATATTGTTTTTTATGATTATTGAAGGAAAATGTGAATTGTTTATGTCTAGACTTAAATATCTAGGACAAATCATTGAGGAAAATGGTAGGCGCCAGAGAATTTAAGGGCGAGCGCGATGAAGGACATGACCGCTCCGACAAATGTAACAAATGTACTTGCATTTTGAGGGTTTGCTAACTACTGTCTTACATATATATGTAATATACACCCTTGAATAAACTGCTGAAGAAAGATTTTAAATGGAATTGGACAGATTAATGTGCTTTTGAAGTGCTCAACGAAGTCTTAACATCGGATTTGTCACTGGGTCATTTTGATCCGAAATTAAAGACTGCGGGTGCATCATATGCAAGTGATTCGGACATTGGAGTAGTCATAGTACACAAATATGAGGGCAGAACAACTAAACCAAGAGCTCGTCTTTCAAGAACATTAATCGTAGCTCAAAGAAGCTACGGCCAAATAGAAACATCGGCCCTGAAAGTATTTCACAAAATCATTCATAGTAGAGAATTCATACTACAGACAGACCATCGTCCGTCATTTTTCATATATGCATCAAAGAAAAGCTGTTCCCACACATAAAGCGTATAGACTCCTGAGCTGGGGAAGCATCCTACTGTATTATAATTTTAAAATGGAATTTCTAACATCCCAAAAAATAAGTCATGCAGAAGGATTGTCTAGACGAATACTAAGATTTTGTGAACCACTTGAAGACAGAGTAATTATGGCGATAAGGGCCGAAAATGAAATTAATAACGTATTATAAAATACTGTAAGAGGACTGCCCGTAACATTGCACGAAATAAATTTTAAGGCGGAAAAGAGCACTTTATAATGAAAATGAAAGAGAAATTAATATCTAAAAGAAAAAATGTTATTGGAAATAATGCATTTTCATTATGTAATGCTGTACATATGTACGCAGAGAGAGTGGTGATACCAGCATCGCTGCAAAGACGCATGCAAAAATAATTTCACAGAGGACATCCAGAAATTTCTACAATGAAATCCTTAATGAGGTGTTATACTTACTGGCCAAAAATAGATAAGGACATCGAAAATTTAGAGAAATCCTGCAGCGCTTGTGCTCTGACAGCGATGTAGCCTCCTATAAAACCGATATGCTTAAAACCGATATGCCATGCTCTAGTATACATACAGACTTCGCTGGACCGTTAAACAGTGCATATCATCTAGTGGTAGTCGATATTAACACGAAATGAACAGAATTATTAAAATCTAGAAGACCGACTAGGGCGGTAAAAATAAATTTCCTACACGAGATTTTGCAAGGTTCGGTGTTCCTGATAACGTAATACAATACAAGTGATTCAGATAAGGGGACTCAGTTCACGTCTAGTAAATTTATTTTTTTTGCAAATCATTAGCAATAGAAGATATTACAAATCCCCCTTTTCACCAAAGATCAAACGGGCAAGCAGAACAGTTTGTCGAGACGTTTAAAGGGGCACTAAAAATCAGAGGGAAATAAGTCAGATGTAGAAACCCTACAAGAATTTCTGAGTCTTTACAGAATAACACCAAACCCAAACACCGTGACAGGAATGTCGCCTGCAGAGTTCATGATCGCCACTAAGATTACGTCCATTTTCAATATTTTATTACCAGAACGCAAGGAGAGAACATCAAAAATAACAATACAAGTAGCTACTTCAAAACTGGAGATAATGTATTTTTTAAGATGTATCAGCGCGGAAAGGAATTCTGTGAAGATGGCGTTATAGCAAACGGATCGGCAAAATGACATACACAATACAGGGACAAATGTGGGAACATAAATAATTTATTAACGCTATCACAATTCAAACCTAGTTTAACTTGTTTTTGACGGGTAAATTCCAAAACAGTAATGCTGATATTTATGTCTGAGACGTATTAAGTCAATTATCAGGCTGTATTTTTTTCCTTTAGAATCAAAACTGGAAGACGAAATAAACGTGTTTTTCCGACCGAAAGATGTTTTTAAGAATGAGCTATTTGTTAACGGTTATGTAGTGTTGGCGCGTGCAAGTCGCAACGCTAAAGTTCAAAAAATTCAAGTGAGAATTTTTTGGAATTTTGTAACTTGGTAATTCCACGACTTTCTTTAATTATAAGCGTTTTTTTCAATTAACATGACATGAACTAATAGATAGGTCAATTAACAGAGTGAAATGTCTTAGTAGTTTTTCCTCAGGAATTCTTTACTGCAGTTCAATTGTTTTTCATGAACATAATAAAATAGGCAGCATATATTTTACATTAAAAAGAGTTAATCATACCTTGAATTAATTAGCCATATTAATGCAATTATTGGCGAAATCCCTTTACTAAAGATATGTATGTATGTTATTATAAACAGAGCATTTACTTAAATACTTGTGTCTATAAAAAGAATGTTAAACATAAAAATGTATTTAAATACATACATATACACACACACACACACACATATATATACATATATATATATATATATATATATATATATATATATATATATATATATATATATATATAAATACTTTGACATCTACAATTTCTAGGTCGCGGCACGAGCTGTTCCTCGTGTTGGCGGTCAACACATCTCTACTACTATACCATCCGGTCTAGCTTGGTTTTCTTTCTTGTTCAATAACAATCTTAACTCAAACGTAATATTTAAGGTCGTTTCATATTTTGCCTCTTTTAGATTTCATCCCTCACCATGGAATATTTCTCCAACATATTCCTTCTATCTTTGCAGCATTTTCTTTCTATCTCATGGATGTTCACATCTTTACTTTTAGACATCATCTCGTCTTTTTTTCCGATTCTTATACGCTTTTTATTTACTTATCTATCTTTCACTTTCCTTTTGTTTTGTTTCACTGCACTTTTCGACGAGCGATTCATATTTTGCTCACCTGCTTTGTTTCTAAAGTTTTATATACATTAACCTCTGTTGTCGTTGTTTGCCGTCTCTTCACTACCTAGAGAATTCAATCTGTCATACATTTCTTTTTTCTCGTTTGGCTTTCCTCGGAATCCTATCGTTCGAAACTATCATTTAAAGTCTTCTCTATCAGTTCCACTTTAAATATTCAGTCCGATGTACATATTATCAATATTTCATTCAGCATGAATCGCTTTGGAATTTGTAGTGAACCATCCTTAATTCAGTACTTATTCCATTGGTAAGATGTAAGTTCCATGCGAGGAGATTCACCCCACGAGTCTCTGCTTCATGGAACCGATTACCAAGAGAATGATTTTCCGAAAAACTGCAATCTTAAATCATTTAAGTCTAGGGCTAAATTTTGCCTCCCGATATACAGCAATAAACTGTTTTTCTTACCCTCCATTTCTCTATGTTTTGTGATTCTGGGGCCTCTTACAGTTTAAACGCCATTGCTTAAAATATTGTCTACCTCGTTTCTTATGTATCCTTTAGGAAATATCAAAAGTCACCATGGAATATTTCTCCAACATATTCCTTCTAACTTTGCAGTATTTGTCTTTATATCTTATGGATGTTCACATCTTTACTTTTAGACAGCATGTCGTCCTGTTATTCCGATTGTTACACGCATACTTTTCTAATCTATCATGCACATTCTTTTTGTTTTGTTTCAGTGCACTTTGGGAGGAGCTATTCATATTTTGCCCATCTGCATTGTTTCTAATGTTTTATATACATTAGCCTTTGTTGTCATTGTTTGCCGTCTCTTCAATTCCTAGAGAACTCAATCTGTAATACATTTCTTTTTTATCACTTCGGTTTCCTCGGTATGGTATCGTTCGAGACTATCTTTTGAGGCCCTCACTCTCAATTTGACTTTAAGTATTCAGTCCGATGTACAAGTAATATATTATCATTATTTAATTCAGCATAAATCGCTTTTGAAATTTTGTCAGACTTATGTTTGTGGTATTATAATTTATATGCTGCGTTGCTTTTCTGTATTTTCAATAATTTTCATCTGAGTTTGCGTATGGCCGGATGTGTCGGATCCCACAGTCGGCATCTCGATAAGTTTTACTACATTAAACAGCTTTCCGAAACATTTTATTAACCAAACAATTGACGTGCCACCATAAGGGAGGGTAGACTAAATCTTCGCTTGCCGCGATGAACGGATTTTCTATAGGAGGTCCAATGATGTAACCGTCTTTTAGTATTAATTTCAACACAGACATCAAGCGGAACTCGTACATACGATCCATTGCTAACGATATTGAAAAGAGATCTTGGTTTCCTGTTTCCCTCCAGGAAATATCTCACTCATCGAGCTATTTTCTATTTTTACAATAGCTAGATCAGAATGGAAAAAAGAGTACAGCTACCATCTGTCCAGTCTTACATTTACAGTCCGAAAGCGTGAAAGCGTTCTTATGTGTGATGAATTGTTTCCACGTTACAACCTCAGAGACGAAACGTTATAAGCCGCTGACTACTCTATAGCTTTTTCCATGAAAATTATTCAAATTAGGTACTTTTACTAGTTCCTCCATTTTAAATCTTAGGCTAAGATCTGGCATGTCACGCACATTGTAGTGAACCATCCTCATTCAGTCCTTATTCCATTGGTAAGATGTAAGTTCCACGGAAGGAGATTCACCCCACGAATCGCTGCTTTATGGAACCGATTTCAAAGAGAAAGCTTCTCCGAAAAATAGACTTTTAAGGCTAGAGCTAAATTTTACTTCCCGGTAGACTCCAATGAACTCTTTTTCGTACTCTGCATTTCTGTACGTTGTGAGACTCTTGGGCCTCTTACAGTGTAAATACCATTGTATAAAATATTGTATACCTGGTTTCTTATGTATCCTTCAGGAATTTAAAAATCTACTCGAGTTTTGGATGACAATTTAACATTGAACATTTTTCCGTGCCCTTTAAGATGTCATGCTCGTATTTGAAAAATAATATTTATCATCACCTTTCTTTCCCTCTTTAACATTTTGTTCCCGTATATTGATTGTGATTTCCGCTTTGATGCCATGCAATGGAGTGTAAAATGAGCCACATGCTTCTGTTTCACTTGTTGACGTAATATATAATAACTAATATATTAAAGGTATTTCATTTACAGCTTACCTCGAAAAATATATCTGACATTTGGCAGTATCCAGGAAGACAGTCTTTCAAGCATTGATCCGGTTCTGTTGAGCAGGATGATATTTGCTTTCGAAATATTCATTGCTTGATTCCCTAGTTTCAGGTACACCTGGAATCTATATATCTAACATGTTCATTTCCTGATTGATATTCTATTGTTAACCACATTAATGCAATATACATACATTCCCGATTAGTCTTTTTTGTCTGCTGGGAATATTCGCTTGGTGTGATTTATGTCACATCAGTTGCGGATAGTTTAGTATATAGATCAAGGTGTTAATTCCAATCTACATGGTAAATTCTTTCAAAATCTTATCGCTTATATTTCGTTTATAGTTTACAGTACATTTCCTTGGAAGTGATATGGGAATGGTTCCTTTTTTCATTCTTCACGGTGATTTCATTGGGTCACTATCTGTTGTGGTAGGATCCACCTAATTTGCATAGCGGAGTACCGACGATATAAATATGGTTGGTACCGGAAGACAGGGAGGCAAATCAAGAGATCCAACTAGAGACTCTGCCCGACTGCGACTTAGTAAACACATTCTCCAGGAACGGTCTTCCCAGGAATATACAAAAGACTATATGTAAATATTGTGTACACTTTCTTGTTTCAATACATTTTATTCTAAGTACATTTTGTGTTTGCATTATTATTCCATGCATTAGTCAAGTTTCAACACTATCTCTTGTATTCTGTCTTTTAGAAACACCTTAATAATTCTAAAGGATATTCCTGAATATTTAAATTTAAAGCAATCTATTCACTTAAGCTGGTTAGTTATATAATACGAAGATGTAATATATAAATAGATGTTTCAATCCTAGTCAAATTGCGCATCCATCTGGTTGTGTCATAAATAATTTCCCTTTCGGTTTATCAATTTTATACTTCAAACTATAAAGTACAATTAAAATTAATTTTCAAATATGTCTTCACCATTTATCAAAATCCTTCGACCCCCCTATCGTTTGTGGGAAATCGATGAACGATTTCTTTCCGCACCGTTCAGTCATGCATTACTCTGCCCAGATCCTCAATGTCCAACCCTGAGTTGCGTGAGAAAACACTTCCAGTAAAAATACATTGGAGTAAGGATGAGACGATTTCCCTGTCCGCTCGCTGGTAGTGGCCGGCAAACTGTAATCGTTTTTTGATTGAGCTGAAGAGGGATTGATGTCAGCACTCCATAAATTGTATTAGTTCTTTCGGTAGCTGATGCAAAATACGTGACACCAAGCATATATCCAGGTGTTTTATTTCGAGACACCATCTCTAGAAAACTGTCACACAAGGCTAAAGATTTCTCTCAAGCCATAAAGTGAATTATCGCACGCCAGACACGAAATTGGAATATGAATTTCCGCTGACTGTATTAGATAATCCAGCTTCGGATTTGTCTTCAGGGTGTATTCGCAAATGCTTTCCCATGATTGGGTATGGTCAAAGGCAGAAGTGGTTTCTTTGCATTAGTTGAATTACCCTTCCTGTCTGATGTATTTCATCTACTTACCATTAATTGCAATGGCTCTACTTATCATGCAGAAGATCGATAGTTTTTGACTATAATTTCTCTGGGTTTGATGTGAAAACTTTTTCGACTTAGACTTGAAACTTGTTTTAATTGGAGAAATTGTCTCGATCGAAGCAATGTGTAGCGATCAAAAAATGCAATAATTGGTTATGTCAGATCAGTTGAATACAGGATAATAATTGTCATTTTATATTTTTAATTTCGCGCATGCTCGTTGTTTGTCTTTCATATTGTCAAGTGTACAATATAGTATCGTCAATTGGAAACCATCTGTGAGAAAAAGAGTACCATGACGAAATTCAATCGGCCAGATATTTGGAAGCAGCTTGCTATACTGATTAACATTTGCGATGGAAGCTCCAACAAGAACATTTCAGAGAATTTGGGGTTTCAATCTGAGGATATTGTAAAGAGTTGGATGAATCTAAACGTGATTAGAAAGGTCTTTGTAGGAATCAGTACAATACTGATGTGTTCATCCTCACAAGCAGTAGAACACTTCCATGACTGTCAGACATCTTCTGCGACCACATCACCATTTACAGTTGGCCACATAACTCCCCGGAATGCACCCCCTTGATTATGTGTTTGACACAGTTGAGCGAGAGACCAATAAAACTCCATTTAACACGAACGTTGAACTGAAGGCAATAATGATGGCAGCATTCACCAAATTAGACAAGGAGACTGTCCAGAAACGTTGCAGGAGATTCCGTAGTCGTCTGGAAGTAGTGGCTCAAGAAAATGGCGATTTTAAGGAAAATATTTCCTCCGAAGAAGTTCAAGATATTTTTGTGTAATTTTGGTAAATATATCTGTGAAAATGAAATGTCAGTGTTATTTTCATTTTTGCATAATTTTGACGGTAATTTATCCATCAAGCCCTGTATGACGTGTGTGGAAAAAAGCGAGCTACAATATTGTTCTTAATGCTGCTGTATGCGGCCTTGACATGACATATAGGCAACACTATTTTCCTTTACTCTAATGTGTTCGGTGTCACTGATCTGTAATATATATGTAAAATCTATGCAATACATTCCAAATTTATTCTTAACAACCACTTACAATTATACTTACATACATTGAACATTAGAATTGGTTCTCAGAAACATAACAGACTGGGAAAAATGAACAAATTAATAAACTTACTGACCAGTTAAAACCAATTTCCTTTTGGGCGTGGAAGTTAAAAAGAACAATTTAATGATAAATTTTAATCATTTAATCCCTAACAACTAATTTCTAAGAAATGACAGAATGCGACACTATTTTCTATCTAAAGTTCGAAAACCACTAGAGGTTACTAGCCTCATGTAAACACGCTCAATGACGGCGAAATACAGACATACACTCGATCGGAAATCGATTCGAAAAGTGTTTTGGAACGCATTTTGAGAGAAGATGACTCATGGCTTCTCAGTAGTTGGCCAGAGTTACTTGACTAATATACAGAATATTTCTTGCTAATAGATCTATCAATAAATCATATGAATGTTTAATCTGGCTCATTTTGGACGACTGTACTTAGGATATCATTCGTCGGAAACAACCAGGAAGGAACCCAGGAATACCCAATTACACGGAACACTTTTCTACTGTAATAGCCTATCGATTCCTCTACTACAATACATTGATAATGCATGTTGCCGTGAACTTAGCAGATTATCTTTTGTTCACATTAACTTAACAGATATTAGACCAGAAATGATATCACTCTGGAGATTACCATGGCTTTAATGTGCCATCAGCTAATATTATATTTCACGTGATATTTTGCCCGTTATTTTATGTGTATATATTGTGGAATTTGTTCAGTTTTATATAATATATGCGTCTCATATATAGCAAGCGTTTCAACTATTATCTGATAACTAAAATCGTATCCAATCCAGAGAATGGACGAAGGCTTAAGACTTGTGCCTCAAAAGCAGCTCCTTCGGATTAATGGAGCTTAACAGCTCTGAAAAAGGTTCATCTAGGTGAAAGAAAACCCTGATTTTTTAACCTTAGTTGTCTTCCGATTATATCCAAAAAGGAAAAAGACTATGGAAGTAAATTCAGATAGAAATCCCGAAGGCGGGTGTCTGTGAACACTGACAAGATTCCAGCAGCAACAGCGACCAAGCCGTCCTCAACTAAAATAGCCTACATCTCATTGGATCTTGTCGGTACGACCGAGGATTGGGGTGGGGGGGTCTCGTAGTCTGGGAAGCGTACGATCTCCATATACAATCACTCAGGCTTGGGCCTTCATTCGAGAGGTCAACCAAAAATTCAATTTGACCATAATGTGAGATACCTTTATCTCCCGCGATAAACGGATACCTATTACTACTATTTCTTCTTCTTTTTCTTCTTCCTCTTCTGCTGCTGCTGCTACTACTACTACTACTACTACTACTACTACTACTACTA
>OZ038482.1:35483914-35506414 GCA_964036315.1 Acanthosepion esculentum | reverse complement strand
GTGTGTGTGTGTGTATGTATATATATATATATATATATATATATATATATATAGATGCTATTATTATCAAATATAAATCTGTATAGATTTCCATATTCTTATGTCAATATATGTGAACTTTTATATGAGTTATTATATAATTTTTAAATAGCAAGACAGGGTGTTCCAATTAAAGTAAATTATCTTGGATATTTTATTCAACTGTTAGGAAAAATATCTTTACATGAAAGTATCGATTTGGGATTTGCCATTGTTACAAACCTGTGAATTCCTCGGGTTATAATGTTTGTTTCCTCTTCAATAATTCACTTCTATAAAAAGAAACTTCAGATTAAAAAGAGTTGATAATTTCAATGCAATTATTATGAGAAATCCTGGATCTTTGCAAATAGTATTATTTCCTTCAACTTTTTATTTGTTTAATCTCATTGTGCGAATCCTTACATTCAGATTGCAAGAGAAATAAGTCAATACCTCAAATGAATTCTTTAAATTTGGCTAAATGTAAAAATAATATATATTATCGATAGTTATTCTCGATAAATAGCAATGTTTATTTTCTTAGGCTCTCGGAGAGAACTGGTCTCTTTGTCATTTAAACACAAAGCCAGGACATTTAATTGTTTATCTTGATTTTATATATAAATATAAAATAAATTTAGTTTACTTTACTCGACATCCAGAATCTTGTTGATCTGACTGAAGATGGAACTCAATCATGCGAGCTTTATATGCAATAGATATGTACGAAATATTCCTCAACTTCTTATAAAATCAGACTGATATTTCCAAACATACATCCTCAGAGATCGCAACGCATTTCTCCTCACATACAGATCTGTCTTTGTTTTTCCGTCTAATCTGAAGAAAACAAAGATAGCAGACGGTCTTGACGAAACAAGTAGTTTATAATTTTTCAATTTATTGTCATCATTTTCCTATATTTCCTTCTAAATCTTTGTGAACTTAGAGTGGGAGCCTTTTGATATTTATTTGCCTGTGACTCTAAACTCCAAATGCTGGCAATGCGTGAAGCCGGGAATTTGCTGAATCGTTGGCATATGGCGTTCGTCAAATTTATTCCGTGTTGAAGGTGATGATCTCCAGTAGTGACACTTAACACATTCCATCGTATATTTTTTTTTATTGTGATGATGATGATGTTGATAATAATAATGATGATGATGATGATGATGATGATGATGATGATGATGATGACTCTTAATTGAAAACATAATGTTGTGATGTTATTTTGTTTATAGTGATGATGTTGATAATATTGTCGAATAAAATATGAAATACTGACACATTCACGTTCCGACCGTATTACTGTCTCTCGTTGTGAGGACAATGATTATTTTTGAATGAAACCAGAATGTTGAGTCCGCTTTTGCCATAACCATTTCAATGATTTTATGTCAAGCCGCTGACAGAGAGAAATTAACCAAAGAGCCGATACTATTTTATATATTTAAATCATTTTTTGTTATGATTTGATCACAGATTTCAGATTTAAGATGAAGATGGAGAGACGTAACGTACGATAAACCTCTCAAATGCTCTTGGGTATGCAGAAACATGTATGTCAGGCTTGTGCCAGATGTTTATTAAAGTTTAATTATTTTCTTGGTTTCGTTTTTAATCGTCTTTACTACGCATGTTTCATTTTACTTCTAATCTTTCGCTAGATCGACATGTGAAGGGTCGAGTTTCACCGATTTCTTTTCTCTGTATTCTTTATTTACAATTTCTGTGTTATGACGCTTTCTGATTTAAAGTATAAATGTGCTTTTTGTTTCCATTTTCCCAAACATTTCTTAATTGATCAGATTGTATCCTCAGCGTTTTTCGGTAGAAGCCTATTTCTCTTTGTCTAAATCCTCTCCATCTTCTGTGCTGAGATTGTTCAGCATTCACTGCCATATAGAAGGAGCGAAATGACATGACATTTTTGTACTCTTTTCTTTGTTTCTCGAGCGATTTTCCTGTTTCTTAATACTTTGCTTAGCTTTTAGAAAGTATCATTCTCTAACTCAAAGCATTGCCGCATTTCCGACACTTTTATAATATTTCCTGCTTGACTTGATATCGCCAGTATTTAATCCGCATTTTGTGATCTTTTTACTAAAAACGATACATTCTGTCATTTTAAAACGGACGTTTCTTCCTTCCTTCTTACTTTCATTTACTAACGTTTATAGCAGTTCCTGTTCTTTCCCCTTTTCGTCTGCTATCGAAATGGTGCCATATGTATATAATGTAGTTAAAAATATGTCCATGAATAATGGAGCCTGGTAGTACTTCTATTAAAAAAAAATACCTATCTTTAAAATTTTAATATATCTGGGGAGAACAAACATAATTGACTTATATCCCTTATTCTGTTTTTATATATTTAGCGAATGAATTATCTATCCGTATGCAGGCGGTTTGTCCCTGCTATGCTGCCCGACGGTTTTCAAGCTGTGATACATTTTAGATCGAATATGTCATTGTATTAATTCCATGATTCAAACAGAATGTTGGCGGGTTATTTATGACACTGTATGATTGGATCGATAATCTCACAGTTTTACATAGTCACTCCGTGAACATTGATATTTCATTTCAATTTTCCTTTTTAACTTCCCTCTTCGCGATATTTACGTGGGCACTGTCTCTGTCTTGCGATATGAAATATCGAAACATAAATTTCAAAACATTATTTAACTTGCAATTCTCTCAAAGTTATCACATATCAGAGCATCTGCAAATAGGATGTCGGTCGACAGTAGATTTCACGCTAATGCAAATGCTTAATTCGTATATTTACATTTTTTTAAAAATCTATTTTCATATTCCGTTAAGTATAGCAAGAAATCCGGAGAAAAATATGATTCTCGAATGTGGAGACGAGCAATACCACGTCCATTAAATGAATTGCTAGAATCATTTGCGAAATATTTTCGGCAGAATAAATTATCCTGCTGAAATGATATATCATCTCATACTGGAGTAGATATATTTGCAACCCTGCCAAAATGCCTTCTCTCCACTCTCTTTTGATTATCTTTGGAATAATATATATCTTCATCTCATCTCGTCTCAGTGTATTTGCAATTTCTCTACACATATATAATTCGAAAATGGAAAGAAAATAAGAGCAAATCCAAATTGCTTTGCCCATTTCAGCAATTTATAATATTGCGCACTTGAAGTTCCGACATTTGTGCTTGCTTAATACACATACGGAGATAGGTGTTTCTGTTTTAGAAATTGGTTTCTTCACAATGTGAAATCCGGCTTTGAAAGCTTTCTTTTATTAAATAATGGTTTATATCGCTCTTGCGACTAAACAGTTTTCGTGTATCCCTGATAGCACCTTTCTGTGTTTTTCATTACGTAACACTGGATTGTGCAAAGATTAGGTAGAGGCAAACTACTGCACCATATTTTTATCACAGAAAATAAAAGAAAAGTGTCATTTCAGAAAAAAAAACGGATATTTTAATATTCAGTCGGTGTTGATGAGAACGGATAAAAACGAGTGCTTAGTATATTAATGTTTTCTACAAGGAAATATATTCTGGTAAAAAAGTGTTTCGTCATGAAGTGGAGACATCGAAAAATGACAACACGTGCCGTTAATAAATTCTTAACCTGTCATATTCGCCATAAATATTTTATTTCATTACAGCACTTCGAAACGTATTCTCGTCCAGTGTGAGGTGTGGCCATCTGGATCCATCGTACGAAAGGTTGTTCTTACATCCCGTAGCCGATGTCAGAGAGACTGCGAAATCCTCTCACTGACGGTTGTCAATATAACTGTTTGTATGAAGAGTCTTTCCTACTTTAGCAGAACTGTGAGGTTACATGGTATTTTCCGTGAAATGTGTGATAGCGGGTGCAAATTATATTATATAATAATAAGAGTGCATGCATACGGATAATACTGTAGCTGGTATGCGGATTGGACTATGATTACGTTAGGCATATCTTTGCTGATCTATATATTAATTAATCTGTAGATTGAAAATTATTATATAAATTAAAAAGCAAGTTTATTCCTAATTATAAAAATGAGGTTTGCAGAATGCCTTAGACTCAGGTTGATACATTCTAAGTGTCAAATAGAAGGAATTTGAGTAATATAAATGGAAAACAATACATGTGTCAGCGTCAGCAGAAAAGAAAACTGAACACTGTTAGAATCGATAGCCGAGGAAAATAAATAAAAAGGAACACAATTGCGATGAGATGGAATTCATAGTTTTATTGTTTTGTCATGTCAACGAACACACGTTGCCACTTTTAGGATGTCACCGAATACTCGTTGTCACTTTCGTAAATGCCCGTTTTAGTAGAGACTTTTTTTTATCGCAGATATAACTATAGTATCCCGTTGAACAATACTGGTGTCAAACGTCTTCGAGTAGCACTTGCACTAATAGTACTTGCTTGATAATACTCGCTCAAATAGTGATCCGTTTAGCGATCCGAATAGAGAAATAGTGTACGCTATTGAGTAGAGAATAATGGTTCGTATATTAATAGAGGATATAGTAGAAATAGCGATCAGAATAGTAATAGAGGATAGAATAGAAATGCCGGTCTTTGACACGGTGTGCTACCTCCCATCTATGCGTTTTCTCGATAGAAACGTGCTCTACTTAATTCAATAATGTGATCGTCTGTGTTTGCTCACTGGTGATCTATGTTTAAACTCAAGTGTCGGCAGCGACACTTTATTACTATATGACGTATAGTAAAGGGAGAGCCTAAATTATTCGTGAAGTACCATGGACGTCGAGCATGTGCAATAATCTAAAAGTCTACGCACTACAGAACTCAAGACGCCGATTTTGATACCGAAACCCAATGTCGTACAGACATATGATAAATTCTTTTTTTCAAAAGGAAGCACTGAATATTTGGTTTGAAAGGCGTTAGAAGATGCAATATATCTATTGAATAGGTATACAATATTTTAATTTCTAACTAAATTTCTTTATTTAAAAGATATCAGTTCGTACATTATTTATATTCCGACTAATCTCATTTTTGTTATTACCTAAATTTTTCGGCTGTTGTTTTGTTATTCACACTTGGTCAGCAAAAATATTTAGACAATTTTAAACTAATATAAAAATAAAATAGTAAATAAATCCGTAATAAATTCTCTGAAGATTGCCGGAGGATTCAACATCCGAAACTTTATGAGACTATCATAAAAATGAGGATATTCTTCCTAATGGAAATAATGTAAAACATATATATATATATATATATATATATATATATATATATATATATATATATATATATATATATATATATATATATATATATATATATATATATATATATATATATATCACAGTGAAATATGGAAAAAAAAACTTTTCCCCAAAAGAAATAGAGACTTGAAATGACAGGTATATATTTGAATAAATAATAAATAAATAAATAACATTTATGAGACAGAGGGGAAATTATTGCGAATGAAAAGAACAAAAGATAACCTGCTGATATGAAGTAGAATAATTTTTTGTTTCGCAAAAGGAGGAAAGGAGATTCTTATCATTTTACACTCCCAAGATACTTTAAAAGTAAGCATATCAACTGGAAACATATTTGATAATTGTGGAGAAATAAATGGCGGAACACATAACACAGTACTATCAAGAATCGTGAAGGAATATATATTAATTAGAGTAATAAAAGACGGGAAGATGTGGAGGGTCATGAACACCCACGTTCTGTATTATATTTTATATCATAAGAATGACTATTAGCTATTTGGATAGATATACTAATATTAAAATATACAGCATAATTTTAAAATAAAAAATATAACGAAATAAACGTGACACATATATGACTATACCCAAACCTACAAACAAAATTACTATAAAAACGCAAAAAATATGAGGTGAGTTAATGAGCTTCACACACGCATAAATACATATAGCTGTACAAGTAATATTCCTCAAGATGCAGGGTTTTATAAAGAAAACCCTGTGTGAAATACATTATACGTAGCGATTACTTCCTTCATGTTATACACATTTCTAAAACATTAACTTCAAAGATTTATTTAATTTTTTATTTGGCACGTACGTATGCTACTAGCTAAATGCCTAAGATAAAGATCGTTACCAACCCTACATCAGATTCAGTGGAGAGATAAACATTTAGTAAAGAAAAAACAAATAACTGTTAAGATTTTTGTGCAAAGTGTCACGATTGTAAATTATGGTATTCCCATATGATACAATCAAACATTATAAAAGAAACCTGTCTCGAATGGGAATAAAAACGCCACTTCACACATCTACTTTAAAGACAACACATCTCACATAATCAGCGAAAATACGTATAATTCTAGCTATGTTTATAAATATATATTATTGGCAGAAACCAGATGATGTTTTGAAAAAGTTTTTATCGCAGTAATGAGGAAATGTATGCACAAGTTTTCATATGATTTTTATTTATTTCTTGAGTCTCAAAAGCATTGTTTTCATATTTAATGTCTGCTGACAACATATTCACGGTAAGTTTTTTTTTCGCCCGATAAAATAAATATAAGTAGTCTGTGTTGGATGTCTTGCGTTTCCACATAAAATAACTTCAATCGTCTTCAGCCCACGGATAAAATAAATAATCTTTTTAATTTTTTCCTTGGCTGCGAAAACTACATGAACATATTCATGCAAGTAAAGGAGATATTCCAGGTATCTCTCAAAGTGTAGTATATATATCATTATGTATATATGCACATGAATATAAAAGACCCGCAAACATTAAATAAAATGAGAGTTTGTATATCATATGAAATAGGTGGTCAAATCAGTAAAAAAAGACGCACAATCATACGAGGAATGCCTTGAAATTAATACACGCTTCATATTTCCGCATAAACTAAGGCATACACAGGAAGCAGTAAACGTCATTTGGTTGAATAATTTTCATTAGAAAAAAGAAGAAAACGACATATTTCCATATCCTTCGCATCATTAAATCTAAACTTAATGATGAAAGTTGGAAGGCACAAAATTCAGAAGATAGATATGAAGATTAATGTTTATGAATACAAGTCTGCTCAATATTTTCGAAGGAAATAATGTAATGACAGGCATATATTTGCTGTGCAAGTACACATTGGTGATAATGTTTCAGACTCTGGGAAATGGAAATAATACAGTGAATTTGAAAGCAGTTTCAAAGTGTAGAATCATATCTATCTATCTATCTATCTATCTATCTATCTATCTCACTCTCTGTTTATCTATGTAGCCATCTTCAGACACACGCACAACTCGACCGATTTGGCATCAGTCAGAGATCCTAACTCTAAGCTGACAGCGAACAGAAAGGGAATTATTGGCGTTTTATATAAGAAATGCGCCAGTGGACAGGAGAGCTGAATTCGTACTTGAAGAGCAATGCAGTAATCACAGCAGCGACTGTTTTTAACATTACCCTTTTCTGTGCTATTTTTTAAATTGTCTCTTTCTTCAATAATTAATTTCCGCCAAACCTTGTTGTGGGTGATAGCGAATTTAGTTTTTCTCTTATTTCTTTGTTTTGCATTGATTAAGTGCTTTATTGTTTAAGATATTTTTGCGAAAAAATTCATGTTGAATTTAGATAAATTCTTTACAATTGTAGTTTTGATAGATTTAGTGTGTAGCACAATACATTTTTTGAATTCGCTGGGTTTATGAAGAGGTGCTGTTTTTCTAATCTGGAATAATTTATGTGTCTTATGTTTCGCAATGAATATGATATTCTTTCATCATTGGAGAGTTTTGAAAACTATTTCAGTCTATTTCTCTTCTTTTAAATGTTGAGAGATGCAAAATTTGAATGCCATTATATACAATCCTATAATTATTTGACATTATATACAATCCTATAATTATTAGTCACATTAACCTAAATGAACCTAATTCTATGAAGTCGTAAGAGACGAAACGTGGCACATGAAAAAATTTTCGTCTACACCGTCATACACAATTCCGCCAAAACTGTTCTTGATATATAAAGAATATATGTCGTTCTCATATATATATATATATATATATATATATATATATATATATATATATATATATATATATATATATATATAAATATATATATATATATAAATATATATATATATATAAAGAAAGAACAGTAAGATATAAATTCCGGTGTTCTTATAGATATTTTTATTTTTACACGATAGTGCTCAATGTAAATTTACAGAGCATTAATATTATAAATTAATTGATTTAAAATATGTTTTTTTTCGCTACACAGTGATAACCATGTTTCAGAAATGGAAGCTAAAGCCCTTGAATGTAATTTTATTATTAAACCAAAGACATTAGTTCCATTTCCTCGTCAAGCGAATTTTGGAGTAACTTATTTTTTTTTAAATTTACGGTTGTTAAAGGCACGGCAAAGATTCATAATTGAGGGTTTCCAAGGATACCGATAAATCCATTCATCTAGACAAGGGGTGTTAGGGGGTTCAAATTTTAATTTTCGTTGTATCAGTTAATAGTTACATTCGAAAGCGGGGGTTATGTTTAGGGATGGGTAGGGATGTATCTTTCAACAAATTCTGTCATCCACTAAATTCAGGTCGTCTGTTTTTTTATTTTTTATTTTTATTTTTTTATTTTTTCTCTAACGGCAAAAATCCTTACGGTATTTTTTCTATTTGTATATTTAAAGATTTTGAGGGACTGTTTAGGCTAGAATATGTTTTAACGACATTTCTAAAAAAATATTTTTAATAGTTAATATACTATATTTCTTTTTTTAAAACCAAGTAAATGTATTAGAATTACTTACAGTATGTAA
This sequence comes from Acanthosepion esculentum, assembly GCA_964036315.1. Lineage (NCBI taxonomy): Eukaryota > Metazoa > Mollusca > Cephalopoda > Sepiida > Sepiidae > Acanthosepion > Acanthosepion esculentum. Next base: position 35,497,573 of record OZ038482.1, on the reverse strand, counting down.
AATTATTTTTTCTTATCGAGTATAAATATATATATATATATATATATATATATATATATATATATATATATATATATATATATATATATATATTTATACTCGATAAGAAAAAAATATATATTTGAACGATAAAAATTAATAAAAAAATTAATTAAAATCTTCTGACATACTGGGTTGTAGATTAATATTCTTATGTTTTTATTATTATTATTTCATTTAGATTCCTCGACTAGTTTCGGCCAACATGGCCATCATCGGGAGAAAAAAATGTTTCTGCTTGCTGTAGCAGTAAACTAGAGAAATATAAGAACAATATGTGAAATCAAAGTGGCTGTAACAATAATCTAATCTATGAAAGATAGATATGTCATCACATTTGTTGCAATGGCTATTGATATCTTTGAAAGAAGGAGACTACTTACAACTGTGAAACTTAGGAATGACTGTATTTCTCTATTCAAATGTGAGAGAATCGGAAACGCCACCCTGCGAGGTTATGTTGTAAAAATATGTTTAATTCTAAGGCATTCTGTAAACTTCATTTTTTAAGTTAGGAATAAGCTTATTTTTATTTATATATATATACCTTTTAATTTTTAATACTGACACCTTACTTAAATTGGATTGTTACTTCAATGGATATACATAAAGATTAATTTCTAGAATGTCAATTCAATAAACATTTATACGCCATGACACTTCAGGATTTGAGCAATCAAAACTACTCAAAACTAGCGCCCCCTTGCAGCTCGAAGCAACATTTATTATTATTATGACACATATTTTTCAGCATTTGCCTCTTCTCTGACATCTTTTCACTCAAATCTATGTTATTTCCTGTTCGTATTTACCACTCAATCCTTGTGGCACCTTTTGAATATTAATTCTTCCGAGCGGTCGTCCTAATAACGTGTCTGAGTAATGCCAATGTTCACTTTCTATTCATTTACAAAAGGAACACTCCCTTAATTTAAGAGCTTCTCCTCTATTAAGATACTGACACTGACAGTACATAAATAAAAGAGGAAATATAATAATTTACAACGCGAGGAAAACCATAATTCTTGAAACAAATTGGTAAAATTATTCCAAATGGAAAAAAAAAAATTAGATGGAGACGATCGACTACCCCAGGTAATTATAAATTCTTTGAAAGTTTCTTAGCTGAACATATTTTTTTAAAATTTCAATCATGTTGTAATTTCTTAAAAACATATTTAACGTAAAAACGACATTTGAAAATGAATTATTCATGGTCTACGAACGAAATATTTTAACACGCGCCGATTATCAGACATTAAAAATAGGAAATTCTAACTAAGAGATTGTATTAGTGGAATCATTATGATCTGAATCAAAAATGTCATATTATGCGTACCATTGTGATTAACATGACATTGTCGTCGAAAATATTTGCAAATAGAGGATGAGAAATACAAGATGGCAAAGCTGATTAATATAATATATCTACTTTTAATTTTATTCAGGAAGTTAACCAGTTATTCTAAAACGGATATGACCAAGGAAAAAGTATATAGGAAATAAGATAGATTGTAGTTTTTTAGAGGTAAGTGTGGACGTTAAGTCATTTATCTTTGATACTTTGGCTTTGACTTCTATGTTTCGTCTCGTTTACCAGCATGCACTGAGTTGGGATTATATCTACACAAATATTTGGAATGGTCTCACCATCCGGTTGTATTTAACATATACAGCGAAAAAATATATCTAGATGCTCTACTAGGAATAATTTTTTTGTGTAAATAAACGTCATGTTATGTCTGGCATTCTCTCTTTCATTCTGCCTTTCTGAAACCGTTCTATCTGGACTCACATTTACTCTGCATAGACATATCATACAATTTTAAATCAGGATGATCCCGAGATTGATGCCTTTCATCTGTTACTTGAATATCCAGCATTGGGGTTCGTGTCAGGATGATGAGGTAAATATTCAAATTTTAAAATAAGTTAAAAAACATTAGTCATTTTAAAATTTTTAAAATTAAATTGAGGTCAAAGTAACACAAAAATATAGTGAATTTAATATTTTTGGTTTTAAATTCAGTTTAAAATGTCTACAAGAAATTGTGAATTGTGGTAATTTATTCTATGTATTCAAAATGCCAAGGAAACATTATTAAAATGAGATGTTGTGTAATGTTTTGAAGTTCCGAAGAGTTTGTGATTTGAAGAACACAATTCAATTGAAGTTCTAGGGACTTTGACATTTAAAGATCTCTGTTTTCGGCCTGAAACTGAATTCCGGCCCACATCGGAGTTTCTGTCCAAATCGCACATTCAACATGAATATATATATTTTTTATACCTGAATTGGACTTATATCTCGAATAAAAGTTAGAATGATGTTTTGAAGTTTCATGGAGTGAATTGAGGAATTCAAAGATATTACTTCAAATTATATTCCCCAAGCTGAACTAGAGAGATTTAATTTTGGGTCCGAGCTTAAACGTCTGCACGTAGGGCGGCTTTTAACCTAGTAATAACGTAAAACATGAAGATGGCATTGTTTTGATAGTAGGCACACGATTTAAACGGCTAAAACATTTAGAGAAAATAATAACAGGAAAATAGCTACTGAAATATAACAATCAAGACAGGCCTATAACAAACAATAAAAATATTACGTATATATCTAAATGGTCGTGTGATCTTGCCCAAGACCTATCAGCTTCACCTACTCAAAACCGCTTTTAACCATTGATTTGAGAAAACAGTTTTATAAAGCCGATATTTTAGATAGTTCTACACGGGTTTTGTGCCTGACATGACAGTGATATGAAAGTATCAACCTGACTATAAGAAAATAATTCGAGTTTTCATATTAACCTTTTGGTTTCGTATCAATTCGCGGTGCTGTGTGAAACTACATCTAGCACAGTATATTCTATGTTCAATTTCCTAATCTACTATTTCATATGTTACAACCAATCCATGCACCAAGGTATTTGAACTGTTGGGTATTTACTATTAGGTTGGTGCAAAAATAATGTCGTTTTTTGACGTTCAACTTGATGTGAGAAAACGACATTATTTTCGCACCAACCTATTATATCATGGATTATTGTTTTCATGCATTTCGGTCAAAATCACTTTCATTTAATTTCCAGATCATTATTTCTGTTTTGGAAAGGTTCATTTTGAGTCCTATTCTTCGAATTTTTGAAAACGATGTCGATTTTCACTTCAAGATCAGTCTTATCTCAACTATGAATACCTATGTCATCGACTTAACCCCCCTCAGTATTGATACATTGGCCTTTGGAGGGAAAGCAAGGTCATTGTTTTGTAAATTCTATACTCCATACAGCGATTCTGCAAATATTGGAAAACGAAGACATGACAATGTTTGTTACATGTCACTAAAATCATGAAAATGAAAGTATGAAGGTGACAATTTTACACAATTTCATGCGCTAGACCTTTTCATCCCAGGTTCATGATTGGTGTTTATCATGTGTAGCAAGAGAAATGGCGCTGTAATGCATCAAAATTACCGGTTATCGAATGAGAAAACTGCACTAAATTGCCTAAGTGAAACGAAAGTTTCTACCGACATAAAACAATACCTAACGTAGTTTTAAAATGAATAGGCAGTGTAAAACAAGATAACCTATGAAGTAAATTTGATAAAAAAAATATATGTTTCTGCATATTAATGAATGTGTTCGTCTTTCTAGTAAGATATCTTGGGTTATTGAATTTTTCTCTTTTCCTTCCATTCGGAGCAATTAAAGTATCTCGGAAAAGTCACACACTTCAGGCGTAGATGTAGCGATCAACGCGACAATTTGAAAGACGACTGAAAGGAATTTCAATGAGAAAATAATAGAGAAGCTCTCGTGCAGGAGCTAATATTGTATTGGAAGCATTAACCTTGATCGATTCGTAGATAAGCTTATATTTCTGACGTTTCGCATGTAAGTGTCTATCGGTTTGAGAAAATTGTTCGTAGATCGCAATCGGAACATCTATTTGAAACCTTAGTAACGTTTATATATATATATATATATATATATATATATATATATATATATATATATATATACATACATACATACATACATACATATATATATATATATATATATATACACACATACATACATACATATATATATATACATATATAAATACATACATACATACATATATATATATATATATATATATATATATATATATATATATATATATATATATACATAAACACACACAATATATATATATATATATATATTTATGCATGTTCCATTAAATACGACAGACATAGTACTACGATTGCGCTATTTATTTAATTATTTTGGTGTTCGAACATGTGCTTTCTTTTTAGGACACCGAGTGTGAAGAAAGTGTCCAAAAGTTCTATACTGCCGAGCGATTTCGGTGCTACTTTTACTCATTATCATTATTATGCGTAGTTAATATTTTTAAGGTTTGTTTTCTTTTTCGATTGCTTCATCCAGCGCAAGGAAAGTTGGCTCCCTGTGCCGGGCCAGGAAATTCTTCTACCCTGAATCGATCCTCCAAATTTACAAAGCAACCATCCACCCTTGCATGGAGTATTGCTGCCATATATGGTCTGGAACCCCTACTGTTTGCCTCAAGGTTCTTGATAAGATCCAGAGACGGGTATGCAAAATTAATATATGTCATTGAATATGCTGCGGGATCTCTTCACCGATGAAGAAGAGACTTAAGACAACAGAAATGTTATTCTATAAAAAGACATGAAACATTCGATTGTTTGGACATATGGATAATTAGGTTGTTGTAAAGAAAAAGTGTAATAATTTATTTATATTTTAAATCGGGAAAAAACAGTCGTAACGAAGACACTAATTTTACCTGTCAGCCAGAACAGAATCGAATTCTACGCAGGAAAATTTTTTGTACTAAGGTTCCAGAACAACAGGCGACAAAGACCTGAAGTCTACACTGAGAAAAAGGAAAAATCGTTACACAAAATTACGGTGTAAACATGGAAGATTTTAAGGCAACCATATTAGAACTAATGAAAATGCAATTCGAGCAGCAAAAAAATGAGGAAAGACTGACTAGGTTCGAAGAAAAACAATTAGAATTTAAACAGAAAAAACGAAGAAAAACTATTGGAAATTCAACAGAAGAACGAAGAGAGGAAATTCGAACTACAAGAATTACGACTACGGGCAGTAACAAATAAAGGACAAAATTGTGGAAATGAAGCGGCATTCTCGCAAAATGCTATGTGGAGCTCTGTAAAAGACTTCACTTATGCACCGGACGAAGACAAAACCGTCGCGGCTTACTTCAGAAGATATGAAGATTCATATGAGTTTGATTGCGGGGATTGGTCAGACGCGAAAAAAGTACGTCTACTACTGAGAAAACTAGGGTCAAGCGAATACACTAAATTCGTAGACTACATCCTACCGAGGAAAACGAAGGAGTTGACTTTGAAGGAAGCCGTTAAAGTTTTAACGTAATTATTTAGTCCGAACACCTCAGTATACCACGAAAGGTGTAAATGTTTACATTTAACAAGAAAGTATTGCGAAGACTATATAACATTCGCTTCCGTAGTAAAAAAACTCGGCGACTTTAAGTTATCTGAACTCAGCCCTGACAATTTTAAATGTTTGATATTCGTCTAAGGTTTCGATTCGGAGATGAGACGGAGAATTCTTACAAATCTTGAGAGTGAACCAGAATTGAGTCTATAAAAATTGGCTGAGTACTGTCAGAGTTGTATAAGCGTAAAAAAGGACTCGAAAGATATAGAACAGTCTGGCGTCGCTCACATACGAAAAGTACAACGACAAACACGTTTTTCTTCCTCCTCAAAAACAAACCAAACAAATTATTTTACTACAAAACGTCAAATGAAATCTCAGAAGAAACTACCACCTAGTCCATGCTATCGCTGTGGGATTTTGCATTGGTACAAAGAGAGCCCATACCCCTATAAGACTTGTTTGTCGTGCAATAAAGTGGGACATATAAGTTCGCACTGTAGAACAAAGAAAGAAAACAAAAGCCGAGTAAGAGTCACTAGAACTGACCAAGCGGACGGGATAAATATACGAAAATAAATACAAGTAGATATATTAAACAAAAAATCAGATTACAATTAGAAACCGGATCAGATTTAACCATTATTAGCTTACAGACGTGGAAGAAATTGAACTAACCGACCATGTTGAGAACAGATATATTAGCCAGGTCGGTAACAGGGAGACAATTCAAATTTGATGGGGAGATTATCACAAATGAAACGTTCAACGGGATGACCAAGAAATTAAAGATGTATGTTCTAAAAAATACGGAAACTTTATTTGGAACTGACTGGATGCAGAAATTTTACCTCTGGAATTTACCGATAAATACGTTCTGCCAAGAAGTAGAAAGGTTATCGACCGAGGCAGAGAAATTGAAGGAGAAATTAAAGGGGAGTTTCCCCGGCGTATTTTCATCCAGGCTCGGGAGGTGTAAGAAAATAGCGGCCAAAATTGAACTAAAAGAAAATGTACAACCCATTTTCATGAAGAAAAGAAATGTACCATTAGCATCATTAGAAAAAATAGATGAAGTGTTGGATAGACTCGTGAAAACCGGTATATTGACAAAGGTGGAGTATAGTCAATGGGCCGTACTTAAGGTTTACGTGAAAAAGAAACCGCGTGAGATATGAGTATGCGCTGATTTCTCGACCGGATTGAATGCAGCGATTAATGATTATCACTATGCTCTCCCTAGTCCAGTGGAATTTTTCACAAAGTTCAACGGAAGAAAATTTTTTCTCAAAGATAGACTTGATCGAAGCATACCTACAAGTACCAGTAGATGAGGAGAGCTCGAGGTTGTTGTGTATAAACACACATAAATAGTTATATAAGTTCCAGAGATTACCATTCCGGATAAAGGTCGCGCCGGCGATATTTCAGCAAATAATGGACACTAATGGATGCTAGGCGGACTGGATTTCACGATCGCATATTTTGATGACATCCAGATAAATAGCAAAAATATTGAACAAAACTGGGAACACGTTGAAGAGGTTTTCAGGCTGACACAAAATTACGTTTTTAAGGTAAAGGAAAATAAATGTGACTTATTTATGAAGGAGATAAAAAAATCTGGGCCACATTATTGACGAAGAAGGAAAAAGAATAGATCTAGAAAGAGCAATGGCAATAAAAAAATTTCCGGCTCCAAAAAATTTAGCCGTGTTACAACGCTTCTTGGGCTTAGTAAATTATTATCAAGAATTTATTCCTAACATGCACAAATTACGCGCACTCCTAATCGAACAGTTGAAGAAGGAAAAAGTTTGGGAATGGTCATATGAATATCAGAAAAATTTCCTCAAATTCATTAAGACTCTAAAAGCAGATTTATTTTTAGCACATTGTGATCAAAATTGTAAATAATAGTCGCGAGTGACGCGAGTGCCTACGGTGTTGGGGCATGTATAACTTCATAAAATGCCGGATGTGACAGTACAACCCATCGCGAATGCGTCAAGAACGTTACTACTTGCCGAACAAAATTACTCGCAAATCGAAATGAAGGGCTGGGGATTAATTTGTGGTTACGAGATTCCGCAGATATATTCACGGTAGATTTTTCCCCTTACAGACGGACCACAAGCTTTTATTGACAATATTTGGAACAAAGAAAGGTCTACCTGTCTACACTGCTAATAGATTGCTAAAATGGGGGATGATTTTATTAAAGTATAACTTTAAATTGGAGTATCTTCCATCAAACAAAATCGGGCATGCAGATGGTGTTTCGAGACTAATATGAAAGATAACGGAGCCATCAGAAGATTCCTTACTTGCATCTCTACGATATGAGGAAGATATTAGAAAATCATTATGTAGTACAATTCGAGACATCCCCATCACATTACAGGAAATAAGAAAGAGTCAGTGAATGACGAATTTATAAAGGGAACGAAAACATAAATTGTAGGAAAAGATAAGCATATATCAGACAGTTTTTTCGTTATGTGATAATATTCTGCTATATAATGAAAGAGTAGTAACCCCGAAAACGCTACAAATGCGAAGCCTGAAGGATTTTCACATGGACCACCCAGGAAAGAACAGGATGAAATCCTTAATGTGATGTTACGTGTACTGGCCAAACATGGATCATGATATTATACATATGGTGGACAAATGCAAAGGCTGTTCCTTAGCAGCCAAGGCACCTCCGATCACTCATAAGCCATCGCCTAAGACAGATCGACCATGGTCGAGAATCGATGTAGATTTTGCAGGTCCATTAGAGGGGTTCTACTACTTGATTGCAGTAGACAGTTACAGCAAATGGCCAGAAGTATTTCGTTGTAGAAAACCTAATTCTGAGACTACAATAAATTGCCTCCACGAGCTGTTTGCTCGTTTCGGATTGATTGATTGTTTAGTCACCGATAATGGGATACAATTTACATCAGCGGATTTTCAAGAATTTTGTGAAGCTTTTCAGGTGAAACACATCAAATCCCCGCCATATCACCTAAGATCAAATCGGCAAGCGGAGATATTTGTAGGCACACTCCAAAGAGCGTTAATGAGAGCATATGACGTGCCAACAGAAAAGGCGTCGCAACAATTTTTACAAGTATATCGAATTACACTAATCAGTGCTACACCATCGAAAAATCAGATCAGTATTTGACAAAATTGCTACCAAAACAAACAAAGCAAATGCCAATGTCGTGCGTACCAAAAAGAAAATTCTTCCCAGGAGAGAAAGTTTTTTTCAAAACGTATAAAAACAATACATTTTACTGTGAGCAAAAAAAAGAATCGGGAACATGGTTTACATAATACAGGGCCCGAAATTCTCATATAAAAGACATGTAAATTAAATAAGAAAGAGGCTGTTAGATGATTCTAACGGTCCACCTCAGGAAGAAGAAGTGATGGATACAATATTCGACACATTTGATATGCAAAGGCCGCAAACAATGTCTGAACCACGAACATCGACCACGAAAAAAAAAGTCACAGAGCATTTGATAATAAATCCAAAGAGAAAAACTTACTAAAGACCCCTGCGACGGAACAGCTTTGGAAGGTGGATGTTATGGGAACTTACCTATAACGATAATGGACTCTTCCTGACTCTATAAATACTGCCCCTCTCTGAGAGAGAGGGGAGGAACGAGTCGAGCCGCAGTCTCTGACTGTGCGCGACTCTTGTCGAACTCTCTGCTTTGGAACCCGGACGAGGCTTTGCCGCAGGGCAAAGTGTCGTCCGGGGAGGTAGACAGTCCCTGAACCCGTTCATACGGGTTAAAATGGGCATATTTTTCGCGGAGCCCACATTAAACCGGCCTTGTGCCACATTCGACCCACGTGGGAGGGTTGTTAAATATCGAGGAACGAGTCGAGTCGCAGTCTCTGACTGTGCGCGACTCTTGTCAAACTCTCTGCTTTGGCAGAGAGGAACCCGGACGAGGCTTTACCGAAGGGCAAAGTGTCGTCCGTTGAGGTAGACAGTACCTGAACCCGTTTATACGGGTTAGAATGGGCATATTAAGCCGGCCTTGTGCCACATGCGACCTACGTGGGAGGGTTGTTAAATATAGGAAAGAGTCGAGACCTAACGAGTCAAGACAATATTGGTTCACTGTAAACCAAACTGACAGTTAATACTAACACCTTCAACTTATTGTATTATATGTCAGTTTTAATATATCTTTGTTATTTACTACTCTTGTGTTCGTGTTGTTCTTCCCTGGTCATAACCTTGGATCCTAATCGCGGTGCGAGGATATTGGACCATAACAATAATGAAGGGGAACGAAATGAAAAAAGGACGACACAAATGAGATGAGAGTAACGAGAAGACTTACCTTCCGCAAAGCGAATTTGCATGGCGTGTCAGGTCGTGTTGAAGATCGCGACCGGCATTAAAATTGATATGTATTATTCCGAATTTCCTATATCGCGGGCAGACGTACAAAGAAAAAAAGACTAAGAATTCAAACGAGCTTGAATTTATAAAATCTGGAGACTCTGGTGAACGAGAAGTATGTCTCGTCTGCAAATTTTAGTTGCCCCCGACGCAGACATAAATAGCGAGCCTGTGAGGAAGAGGGGAGTACCTTTGTTGGCGTGACGGCGTTCGTGCGTACTAACGAGAACGAGAGAATGAGCAAGAGGTCACCCACGACATGTCAGTTGGTAGAGCGGAGTACTGGAAAAGAAAGCAAGCACATTAATATATTTCAGTTATCGTAAACGAAGGGCCAACTGAATTACCGACATGACTAATAGCGAATGAATTACAATCCAATATGGCGTTGAAGAAAATATGACGTCTATCTCATATAGATCCTCGTTATAACATATTTTATCAGAGATGGTGGCGTAACAACGAAACGGCGTACGTCGGATTCGACGTAACCCGAGGACATCTTTGGTCGCACAACATTTATTAACAAAGATACAAAATGATACAATAGAGGATATATCAAACATTTGCATAATCACCGACATGTTTAATTGCCTGCTTCCAATGATATGAATGCCCTTGTAAAGTTCAGCCGGCTTGCTATCAAAAAAGGTAACCAAGTGCAGTTTTCACTTCATCCTGAGATGCAAAAATTTTACTATTAATACTTTTCTGCCCTGAATAGATAGCACAGGGGATAAGGGAGAAAATCCCATTACAGCTTTAGAAAAGTTTCACATACGCGGTTTGCATCATGTGTTCTCAAGTTATTATGAGGGAACAGGACAACAGTCAATGATGGACGCTTTTGAGCAACTACATTAGCCGCACGTTGCAGGTTATGAAGTTACATTTGAACTTATACGGATTCAGTGCATTCCAGTATTTCCCAGTGAACGACGGCCTTTATATCCATCCAGACACAACTTATGAAATTCCTTTGATACAGCTGGAGCTTTGTCTGAGGTTTTGCAGCTTCATCAATGATTATCCAGCTTGTGTTTCGTATCACGTTCGAGGACAGGCAGATTTATTATCCTCATTTGTTCAGCCAATCAAAATGGTGCTCTTTTTGCAGGCATCCATGGGCCGTTAACGGAGAAAATTAATCAATTTACGTGGGACTCGTACGTTCAAATTTTAAACTTCGGCCATTTCCTTCAAGTGATGCAAAATAGCTGTATAGCTGGCGCCAAACTTCTAAGCCAGTTCCGGTAATGACGTGTAGGGATCAGCTTCGAGACAGGCGCACAAATGCGCATTGTCAGTGTGCTGGAATCATCCACTTACAGTCTGATATTCCATATCGAATTAGTCACACTAAAACATCTTTAACTAATCATAGGCTGTGCGACGATAATGAATGTCTTCTGTAGATGCTTGGTTGATACGAATTTTTGATTGGCCAGCTTTGTGTCTGGACTTGTAATCACACAGCCACACTGTGTATTGCTGTTCACGATAGAACTTCATTTACTGGGTTAATTTTGGAATTTATTGGAAGCTCTGAAATGTTTAAAATAATCAAAAATTAAACAAAATATAGTGAAATTACATGTAAATGAATAAATATATAAATCAAAATATAAATAAACTTGCATGAAAATGTTTTCCTGAGACTGTCCAACTATTATAAGCCGAAAGATAACCAGGTCTCAGAAATAAATAACATGTTCACAGACTACAGGCTTGAAATACAACTGAGTTAAGTAAAAATGGAGTTAGCTGTGAAATCATTTTCAAATATGTGGGCTAATCTTAAAACAAAATTAATGATGTTATCGCTTAATGTGAAATGGCTACTAGATTGTTTTATTTCTCCTGCAATTGATTGCTGACTACAAACTGACAATGGCTAGAAGTAGTACCTTGAAATTTGTTTAAATATTTCTATATGTCATATTCCTCATATTGATTATATATCAACTTTATATCGTCTAAGCAATATATACTGCTATTTCTTTCAATATCGAGAGATAGGCTGTTTCCCAAGGGACAAGGAAATAGTATGAGAGCATTTAAATATAATTAATTGATTTGTTTAGAAGGCCAATAATGATGCCTCCTGCATCTTGTACTGGATATTTAGCTAATCAATCGGGCCTGTTTTTTTCTTATTTCAATTACAAATTTGTGTCACAAACGCACACACAGACACACATAAATGCATACTTATACACACACACACACGCACACACATATATATATGTGTGTGTGTGTATATATATATATATATATATATATATATATATATATATATATATATATATATATATATATATATATATATATATGTATGTGTGTGTGCTTGTGTGTGTGTGCGCGCGTGTGTGTGTGTACACCCACGCACGCATTTTTTATAATTTCAGCTCAAACAAGGCAATAAAGACACTAGAACGAAGGAGGTTTCCTAATTTTAGAGAATATGAGAAATAAACTAAAATTAAGGAGAGAGGGCAATAATAGAATACGAAATAAAGAGAATTAATAACGACTCACATTGCCTTTAATTTTCTTAACATCAAAGTTTACTGAGAAGCAAGTCAGATGTAAGTGAACATTGAAGTCAACACTTAGACGCGACAGGCTTTTTCATGCTAGACGCAAACGTTAGGCCTGTCGCCTCTAAGTGTTGACTTCAATGTTCACTTTTATATTTACACACGCTCTGTCTCTGATATTGGGCACTTCATCCCATCAATATAGCACACCTTAAGAGTATATTTCGTCATATATACACACACATACGCACACACACCCATATATATATATATATATATATATATATATATATATATATATATATATATATATATATATATATATATATATATATATATATATATATATATGTGTCCGCGGCTAAGAATATTTTACACGCACACATACGCACATACGCCTGTAGGGATGTATATTTTATGAACGTTATACTTACTCAACATACAAATTGGAAGAAAACATTTGAGATATTATACATTTTTAGGTTATTGATTATTTTATTTTTGGAGATTCAACTTATGAATAGACCCTAGTTAACTGGCATTCTCGAATCTTACGTTGAATTGTTTTATTTATGAGGCAACATAAACCTCCGGAATTTAAACAGAAAAATAAGTGAAATGAATTAAATATTTCAATTATTAAAAAAAAATTATTAATCTTTCAATTCATTAAAATCATTTCCCAATCTTTTAATCCCATGTGAATATTTTTGGTATGTTATTCGTATTAACGCAAAACCATGAAATTTAGACGCAGACATGCTCACAAATGATAAAATGTTCAACGTTATATTCGGGGGTATTGTTTTGCAGCAAAAACGCAATTTAATTTTAAATGACTGTAACATGAAATATCGATTTTTTCAAAGAAAACTAAGGCCGCTCGGCTAGTAGAATCGGTTGAATAATTTTAGAAAATCATTCGATTTACTATTTAAATTTAATTTTAGTACTTTTTTCGAAATTTGTTATGGTGTGTAAGTTTTGACAATATATAATCTCATTTTTAAAATTACTTGTGATTCGAATATAAAACTAATGGATTGGATATCTCATTATTGCTGCCCGTATGTCCTATTTGATTGTATATATATATATATATATATATATATATATATATATATATATATATATATATATATATATGAGCATATATTGTTATTTTTTTATTCAAATGAAACCA
>OZ038482.1:35423914-35476414 GCA_964036315.1 Acanthosepion esculentum | reverse complement strand
GTATGTATGTATATATATATATATATATATATACATACATATATATATATATATATATATATATATATATATATATATATATATATAGAGAGAGAGAGAGAGAGAGAGAGAGACAAACACACATATATACATATATATATATATATATGTATGTATGTATATATATCGCTTTAAATTCAAATAGAATGAAAGATAAAACATTGAAAATGTTAGGTTGTGTTTAAGATCAACCAAAGAAGTATTAAATACATCTAGTCGTTGATAATATTACATCAGCTAGAAGCGAGTGATTGGTCCGGTTTATGTCTAATCATTTGCGATCGAAATGTAAACACGGAGAGTTTACCATAAAATATCATTCTAAATTAATCACTGGTTGAGTTTATACAATATTAAATATAGGCCTTTAGCATATATCATTATTCCATCTTAAAATTTATAGAAAGGCTGTTACATCGCTGTTATACCACGATAATTATGAGGTGCATGATTACTCCCTGAAACACTCTTTTAGGAAAACACAAGTTTATGTACATGTCAGTGGAGCATACATAGTCCTCAAGGACACATGGTACGGTGGATAAAGGCGTTGGTTAGATCCAGTAACAGACCCAAAAAGAGTGTGAGTTCAATACCCGGTTCAGGCAGTGGAGAACTTTCAGAGGCAAAAATTACCAGGAGATAACTGATAACTGACATCCATCAAACATGGCTCGTGGAACTAGAACAGTCTACCCCAGTGATCGAAATAAAGGGTTCGGTTCGAAATTCCAACCACCTGAAGAAGGCCGGAGCGTACAACGGCCGAAACGTTGTGACAAATATGGCGACAAAGATGAGGACAATAGTCCGAATAATGTAAATACTGTACATAATACCTCATCTCAGAAATATAGACAGACTCAGTAACCTTCCTTGTACAACTTTATGGAGACGATTTCAAGCTTATCTGATGTTGTTATATTCGGTTAATACTGCGTCAAACAGCGTTTTCTTAAGAATGTATCAACGTATCATTTTGTATGACTTTAAAATCTAACTAACGGATAATCATTTCTGTTTCATTGTAAGGCGGAGGTTTAAGACGGAGATTGCCTTTCATTGAAATCAATATATTTAGCCACTGATTGCTACACACGCACATATGTAGTCGAAAAAGAAAGTAAAGGATGAATCAAACATTCTGAAACAATAGATTAAATAAAGTCCAAAGTTTGCTTTCCTCTTTCTAGGAAAGTTAATTACAGAGATGACTCTTGAGGACTTCGACACTAATGAACACCTCTGTCAAGCATCACCTTAATCTCGAAAAATAAGACACAGTAATAAACATCAGAAATTTCTTCAGCTGCGATTAATGTTGTTATTTTGGTTAGAGCGGTTTATGCTAGTGCTACTCACGATTATGAGGTGACCGCCGACAGCTGAAGGGCAGTGGACAGGGCTCACAGGGTGATTTAAATCACAAGTTTTGCCGAATGTCACTGTCAGGCAACTTTAAGTCTCGATCTATTCTTGTCGATGAAAAACTGGTAACCGTTGAGAAATTTAATTGTTAGTTAATGGTATATATATATATATATATATATATATATATATATATATATATATATATATATATATATATATATATGTAAAGTGATTTGTACCCGCCGAAAGAAATATATATACATATATATGTATGTATGTATGTATGTATTACAATTAATATAAACGTTATTTTAGTCGGTAAATAATACATTTTTCTTTTTGGTTGATATAATATGCTGGTCAATTTCAAAAGACTAGTTGACTGAAAAATGTTATTGTGTATGATTCTGTTGCTTGTGATAAATTTAGTATAATATATACATAGATTGATTTTTTTTTTACTGTGATCGGTGGGGATATATTAGTAATTATGAGATAGTTTACGACTTTTTGTAATGATAATGCATTTGATTACGTATAGTATGTTGATGTATTTAGTATTATTTGAAGACGTATTATATTCTTTCTGATTTATATTAATATTTCTAATGGCTCATCAAATTTATTCATCTATCTATTAATGAGTGTTTTTTCAATGTTTTTTTTAATTCAGTGTAGAAAATCTCTCCGTCAATTAGTTTTTGGGAAAAGACCGACATTGTATATCAGTTTAAATGTCCTTTGAGAGATAGTATCTCTGACTAATAAGTAAATAATTAATTTGGTTTGACGACCACAATATTATCTAGACGCTCTATATTACGTTCTGATGGAATGCAAATATTACCTTAGTTTCAATAACTCCGTCTTAGATAAAATGCAAAGTCAGATTTATGAAGATGATCTGGGAAATATCTTATAACTTATCCAATTTGAATGTTTATTATCGCATCCCATGCGACGCCTTATTTTCTCATAAACATGTAAATGAATTCCCTTTATTATTATACGATATTTGCTATATTATTATAGTTATATGAATTTGAATATTAGGATAATCATTCTCATTCACGTAAATTTTAAGCAACAATAAGCGATAATATTATTCTATCATTTCCTTTCTTTCTGAAATGAATTTATCTTATATTAAACAACTTATCAGTATTATTAATCTTTCATTACCTAATGATAGTGTCGTCTGTGTCATTTCACTGGTCCTTTTTTGCTCATGCAGAGAAAATAACCGTTGATCACAGGGTCTTCTAGAATAGCCGGCCATAGAAAAAGGTAAAAAAATATATTCTAAATAGACAACTGGCAAAATGAACAATATGGGATTGACCAAATCTTCAATTAACAAGCAAAAGAACACTACAGAATAATAAGATATGAACTATATATATAGATGATTAATTTCGGCTGACGTACATGTTCTTTGTTATTTCTTTTTTGTACCATATTTCCCTTTGGTATTGGTTTGTTTATTCAGAAGTCAAGACACCTAAGTTTTCCTGGACGTGTATAATTTCTTATATTTATAAGATTACAACTAGTATATATATATATATATATATATATATATATATATATACGCGCACACACGCATATATATATATATATATATATATATATATATATATATATATATATATATATATATATATATATATTTATATATATATATATATATATATGGTGACCCTAAATCTGGAAACATACGAAATCTTTTTAATTATTTTTTAACTACTCAGGTTAAACATGGTTTTCTAGAAAGAAGTAATAATTGATATATTTTTGAGGGGGATGCTAAACTAGAAGTTGTACTCTAAAATCGCAGATGTAACACACTTCATTGAACAAGTAAAAAGTGAATGTGCTAAAATTGACGGCAATTTGGTGTTATTGCATCGGTCCAAATAAATCTTGAAAAGAGTACCAACGTTTGCGTCACAAATGACGAAAATCATATTGAAGATGCTATTTGTTAATATTCCAAATCACTAAAATATTCTTTAAATTTTAATTTCTTGAAACTAGCCATTTTCACCTATAATTGCAGATTTAGTGACACCGTTTGTGTGTTTGGTTTTTATATATATATATATATATATATATATATATATATATATATATATATATATATATATATATATATATATATATATATATATATAAGTGTAGAAGTCATAACAATTTATTATTAGAATGCACACTATGCCAGAAACAATACGCGGGAAAATCTGAATGTTCCTTTCACTACAGAAGTAATAATTAACGGAATCGGATTCAATCGACTCCCCGCGAAATATTATTATCCGTAGAACATTACCGCCTAGAAAAAACAAGATTTTAATAACAATGCAAAATTCACAATCATTGAAAAAGTAGAAATAGGCACAGACATTTTTAGGAAAATATTAGAGAGACATGACGACTAATGGATTTGGCGCTCAAAACAGATTGTCCGAACGAACTAAAGAAGAGACTAACTAGCAGAGATAAAATTAATATATAATACCATAGATCAACCCTCTCCAACATTTCTCCACCTCACTGGACATATATGTTTGCAGAGGTGTTGAGGTTTCTCACATACACACACTCACGCAAATGTATAGATACACACGCAACACCCCCCAAAACCTAAAAACACACATGCCTTCTAAGCAACCAATAAAGCTGTCAGAACGACTAAGGACTAAGTCAGTCACACCTCTATTATTTAAATGGCACTAACAAGCAGGAATTTTTCTCCCGATGATAGACATACTGACGGAAACTATTCATGGGAATTAACTTGATAAATAATTATTTCTTGATAAATAATAAAACAAAAATGTTAATATACAACTCAGTGTGTCGGAAATTTACATTTCTTAACACTTTTTATGTTTAAGACTTATATATATATATATATATACATATATATATATATATATATATATATATATATATATATATATATATATATATATACATATATATATATATATATATATATACATATATATATATATATACATATATATATATACATATATATATATACATATACATATATATATATATATATATATATATATATATATATATATATATATATATATATATATATATATATATATCACAACAGGTCTACTAAACAAAATTAATCACATACAAACAGTTCCACAGAATGCTATTCTAGTGACCTTGGACGTAAGGTCACTCTATTCAAACATTAACCATATCGAAGGGCTAACTCGCCCTTCAGGAAGAACTTATTAAAAGAAGAAAACAAGAACCTCCCACAGAAGTTATCATAAAGCTCATGGAGCATATTCTTACATTCAATACTTTCAACTTCAATGGAGCACACTACCTTCAAATAAGAGGTTGTGCCATGGGCACCATTGCAGCTTCTTCATATGATACAATATTCATGGGAAAATTTGAGGAGACACATACCTATCCCTCCATTGGTAACGACTGCGCATTCTATGCAAGATATATCGATGATATATTCTTTGTATACACGGGCAGCGACGACAAACTCACCCAATTCCTCATGACCCAATTAAGTTTGACTATGAAAAATCCAAACATCAGTAACATTTTTAGACACAAGCATTTACATAGATGAAAACAGGAAACTACAAACGACACTACACACTAAAATCCCCGACACCCACAACTATCTACACTTTAAGTCTTCCCACCTAAAACACCTCAAAGAGAACCTTTCCTATTCACAAGCACTTAGACTCAGAAGTATGTTCCCACAATGAAGAATTAAACAAACACTTTGAAAATCTGGAGCATCAATTCACAACACGTGGCTATAAACAACACCTAATCAGGGAACAAATAAATAAAGCAATTCCCACACCTAGAGAAAACACCCTTATGTACAAGATTAAAAGTAAATCTAGCCGCATCCGTCTAGTAACCACTTTCAACCCCACTCTGTTTCAACTATCCCAAATAATCAAAAGTCGCTGGGAAATACTACATCTCAAACCAGACATGAAAAAAACTATTTAAGGAACCCGGCCTTCTAGCATATCGTAGACCTAAGAACATAAAAGAAATCATAGGTAGTAACCACATTTTAGGGGACAAGGTAATCCGTGATAAACTAACAACAAAAACAACAGGATTTTACCAACCATATAACAACAAATGAAGTTTATGCTGCAAACACTTTAGACACACGAATTCATTCACTAGCTCAGTCACTAAATCTACTTTCAAAATCTACCACGACTCTAACTGTAGAAGTCGTAACATAATTTACCTCCTAGAATGCACACTATGCTGGAAACAATATGTAGGAAAATCTGAATGGGCCTTTCACTACAGAATTAATAATTATCGTAATCGAATTAAGTCGCTCCCCATGAAAAATTATTACCTGTAGAACAACATTTCCGCATAGAAAAACACATCTTCAAAACCCATGCCAAATTCACTATAATTGAGAGAATAGAAAAGCCCAAAGCAGATAACATTAGAAAGATTTTAGAGTTCCATGAAAATAAGTGGATACGACGTTTACAAACGCTGTTTCCAGCCGGGCTAAACCATGAATTTAACAATATAGATAGTAGTAATACATAACCCTACAAATCAAAACCTACCCACATTTCACACCCATACAAAACAGACATGCTTACGGAGGTGTTGAGGCTTCACACTTATACACACACCCACACGAATACACACATTTACACACATCATACTCACTCACTTTCCTAATGAGCCAAATGATAACACACACCCATAGTAATATACAAGCTAACACATATCATAATCACTCACTCTTTAAAAACTAAATAACACACACACATACACACACAGTTACCAGCGACTAAATAACTAAATAACACACACACTAAACTAAATAACACACACACACACACACACACACACACACACACACACACACACACACACACACACACACACACACTTACCATCCCCTCTGCAGGTACCAATAAAACTGCCGAACTGACCTAGGGAATTCAAACTAGCATGAATCCATCCAGCTCTTATCTCAAATGACAACTTAAAAGAGACTGTTTGACCAACACAAGGAATGTTAATAAATTCATGTTAAAAAGATAAAAAAAAAGACAAATAAAAAACAATGAAAACTACAGACAAAAGTTCATTTTCTCCATCAAGACATTCATTTCTGTAGTTTACTGCTACCAGCAAGCAGAAACATTTTTTTCACCCGATGATGTCAATGTTGGCCGAAACTAGTCGAGGAATCTAAATGAAATAATAATAATAAAAACATAAGAATATTAATCTACAACCCAGTATGTCTGCAGATTTTAATTAATTTTTTAAATAATTTTTATCGTTCAATATATATATATATATATATATATATATATATATATATATATATATATATATATATATATATATATATTCATAATCAAATAAACCTTCAGACAATGCTAAAGTAAAAATTCACAAATAAAGAAGAGTATTCACATGCAAAATGCAACTGTCATGTCGTTATAGACTTCTGAATTCATAATGCATCTTTCTAGATATTACTTTTCGCAGGCCGTATAAAATGGAGGCTGATATTTTATTGTATTTTGTTTTGCCCATGGAATTCTTCAAGTGTCCACATGCCCGCTCACGGGCGCACAAACGCGCATATGTATCTCTCTCACACTCTCTCTCTATATATATATCTATATCTCTATCTATCTATCTATATATCTATATATATATATATATATATATATATATATATATATATATATATATATATATATATATATATTTATATATATATTTATATATGTGTGTGTGTCTGTACTATGATCGATATATGAGTTCTTACACAGTCTGTTTTAGATACGACCTGCTTCAATCCATCATAATATATCGTAATATTTCTAATGAAATCTATGTCTGTTGTTATCTCCAAAAGAAGAGTAATACCTAAATTCCAAGTAAATTTCTCTCGTATATGCAAATACATGTTTACCATTGTGTGTGTGTGCGAGAGAAAGAGAGAAAGATAGAGAGAGAAAGAGATTGAGATTGTGTGTGCGTTGGGAACGTAACATTTTGCCGTCGCGAAACGTATAATCGTCATGCGCTGCTCAAGATCACGCCAAGTCTAAAATGATCCTTTCTCACTTATCAGCGAGCAGGTTGGATTGTGCGGCTGGTGTAGCTGACAGCAATCTCGAACGAGAAATCGGAGAGGTATGTTCTAATTCAAGTCGGTCTGTTTGATGTATTTACACGCAAATCACCTCAGAGGATAGTATGGACGTATATCCTACCTCCCACTCTGGGTTAAATAGAGCAAGTTGTATATTTTAAATTAACAGTTACTTTCAAATGAATTTGTAGATGCAATATTCACAGCCGCACCCAAAAAATAATAAACGATTTACTATTAAAATGGGAAACATGTTTCAGGCTTGAAATAAACAAGAAACTGATGATACGCCGTTAAAACAAAATGAAATCAACCGACGTGGATGATGTTTGTCAATTAAATCTGCTGTTTGGTTATCTTATCAATTTTTCTTTTAACTAATCCATCTTGTGGTCTTTTAAGAAATTCCTGATAATCTAATTAAAATATTTTTTTTTAATCATATCACCCCAAGCAAGGCCGGAGGCCACTATCACGCAAGGGTTAAAGAAGGGTTGGAGGAAGAGCAGATAGGGGTGGCAATGGAGAGGATGTGGAGAAAGAGAAAGACAGTGGGTCGATCAAGGCAAGGGGTCCCTAAAGTTTTACTCCATTTCTATTTGTTGGCATTTTACACTTTTAAAATATGTAAAATATTTCAAATTCCCGATATTTTATTCATAATGAAATATATATATATATATATATATATATATATATATATATATATATATATATATATATATATATATATATATATATTAAATTTCTGTATATTCAACTGTTTATTTGACATTTCCGTTCCATCTTGATCATATATTTTCATATGTGTTCCATATCTTCAGTATTACCAAATAATTTTTTTTTCTAATATAGGCTGATATTTTTATTATTATTATTTTATTACTACTATTAGAATATACCGATATAACTTGTCTTGGAGAAACAGTGTTTATTGCCAGTTTTGTAAAACATACCGAAATATATTTTTGTTTTCTTGCTTACAGAAGAAAATCCTACAAAATTAAAATTAGTTTAACTGAAAGCATAAAAACGTATATACAAATAATCTTTTTCTAGTCATCACTTACGAGAGAAATATTTACATATAATAAAATCATGGGCGCATACCATGTGGAACAAAATCACAGATATTATTAAACATGCAATCTACAAATAAACATCGCAGTGTAATCGCATTTATTAACTTAAGTAAAAAAAAAACATATATATTATGATAGAAATTTATTCGACATTTTTACAGCTCGTCTTTATTAAAGGAATACGTCCATTCTTGAAAAGTCTTTAAAAGCAAAATGTAAATTCATCTTCAAAGCAAATATATTCCGATGGGACTAAGTGAAGGGATATTGATCAGCAAATTAATTTCTCCTTCTTTTGTTCTAGAGGGAATAATTAATATATTCATGAATAAGCATAAGTGGGTTAAGTTGAACCTGTTGAGGAAAGCAAATTAGGATGAATAGTTCTACAGTTAATTGAGTTCCTAACTTTTAACGTTTTATCTGGACCCAAAATCAGTTCCAACTTCAAGTGGAACTCGTAATGTTAAAGATACTCGTTAAATTCCCGGTTACTTGTATCTCTCCAGACAATACCGACAAGACAAAATAAAGGAGTATTACTGCCATGTTTGGATAGAAATTACTCAATACTAACTTTCGATTTCTTACGAAGGGATTCACACATTTATCTACAACTTTTCATCTCACACACCGTTTCCTAAACCCGAAACTTTGCTAGGCTGTCGCTAATATTTGTCAATATCCGTGGCAATTGTTCAAGTCAGTTACATTACTTTTTCTTAAATTCCTTAGTTTTACAACTAGAACGGGCCATACCACGTACACAGAGTCAACTCATAAATATTCCATTCGTATTCGATTGTTAAAAAGAAATTCCCAAATACAATTGTTCTTTCTTCAGATCTTTTAGGTTGAGGAGCCGAGTCCTGAAAGGATATTTCCCCGATCACCACAATTTTAACCTCGTAAAGTCGGGGTTCAACTGTCGTCTATCCTATATATCTTACTATATGCACAACATGCCACTTACTCTTAAAACAAACTCATTAATTAACCCACTTCTTTGAGTTACTCTCGAACCTTGTATTGGAAGAACAATAATTATCAAAATATGATAATTTTCAGAGAAAAAAGTCATTTATTATCTAAGGTTAATTTAAATTCAAAAACACTATTCTCTCCCCAAATCTGCAAAACCTATCTGCAACATATATATTCAAAATTGTATCACAGATCTTTAGGGAATTTTAAGCAAATTTCCAAGATTTAGGTAATTAAAATAACGGGATTAATTATTAGATATTTAGGTAATTAAAGCAACATAAGTAATAATTAGATATACGAAAACATGACACATTTATTTCCAGTCATGAAGAACAAATACATATAGTATTTTACGATGCAGTCCAACACTCACGGCGATGCACATCTGGTAACTTTCAGCGTGCGTCTTTATTATTTCCGAAAAGACGTTTTTCGGTTACTCAACATGCCACGTCTGCCTCGTTTCCTTGTTTGGTCAAAAAATCTTTACGGCATCCGAAGTCATAATGTTATATTACTTGTGCAAATCCATATCTCATATCCGCGATTGTCGCCATTTGTTTTAACATGATTCGTCGGATTTCACAGATATCTACTGTCTGGATATATCTTTCCGTGTGCAATATTGATGGGCGAACAGACCGGCTTTACATTTGCTTTTCCAGCTTTAAAGCGTTCTACCATATAAGTTTCATTTATTCACGGTGCGTGCACCATGCCGTGCCAACATCTGGCGATGGACTTCCGCAGGTTTGAATCACTCTGTCCATAGTTCGTGGACTAAGACGCGTTGTCCAACGATGATACAAACACCGAATGCAAATTCCATACGCCTGACTGCCACTCGACTGAAAAATGGAATGCTGCGGGGACGGCTAGCTACCCGTCATTACATGCGCACGCGTGCTGTCACACTTAAGCGTTACCCTGTGTTCCTTATCGCGTATTTTCAAAATTGCTATCTGAATTAATCTAGTATTTAATTTTAAATGGCTAAAATATATAGTGATTTTGCAAGCGTAGCTCAGATGTGGCACAGGGCCGAAAGTATGGGGCACCCAGTGAGGATCGAAATCACTATTCAGTTATAGCAAGACAAACTTTCTAGCCATTACACTACTTCGAGTTACCAAGTGGCTAAAATATATATTCATGTGTCGTATGCCATTATGACAAGGACGCCTCAAAAGTGTTTCACCGATTTACAGAATGAACTATGAGTGATAAAGATTTCATGTCAGTTTTAATAAGTGTGTGCCATAAATATTTGTCCCACTATCTGATAGTAACTATCATCTTCTTTCTAACCACTATTTGCTTCTAACCTTCCATTTTGCCCTAGAATATCTTTCATGGATTTCTTGCGAAACGTCGATGGAATAACTTCTCTGACGCTAAGTATTCTGCTAATCTGTGAATAGCTCGTCCACTATTCACTTCCCCATTGAACAATAATTATTTCCAAGCAGTTGCGAAAATATTGTTTTGTTTTAATTGTAAATTATTTTTTCTTAAGGCTTTATTCATTTTTATAAAAACAACCTTCACTATTGATATGCATCTTTGGATTTTTGTGTAAACATATTTCTTCTTCTGATGTATCATTAAGTAGGTAGCTGAATTGCAGTGCCTATTTACTTTCAACGTCCTCAGTACGTATCTCGACACTGGAGTGTTTACTTTGCTGAAAACCATGTATTCTGTCATCTTAATATTCATTTCTTTACGTTTTCCTTTATTAACTTATTTAAGAATACTTTCAGTTTGCATTCTTTATCGGCCGTCAACATTATGCCATCAGGGAATCTTGTTTGTTTTTTGTTTTTTTTTTCAAATTAGGCATCTTGATAATAAATCTTGAATTGTGCGACTTTAATGATGCCAGGGAATCTGCCATTATTATAGCCTCAGAAAATGATGCAAAATATATTATTTTAATATTTTCATCCTTTTTTTTGTTTATATGACATCTTGGAGAAAATTAAATGTTTTTGGAATTACAACATTGTTGTATACTCTTGCAGCCTTCGTCAGCGCATAATACTCAATAGTGCCTTTTGTTTTTAAGTTAAACTGAGGTAAAATCCAAGCAGATGTTCATGATATCCATGTGAGAATCAGTAATCGTTTAGTCGCAACACCTGATCAAAAGTTCTATTCCCACTTCCTAAACTATCACGCTCATACGGATTTTTCTATAAGCCATGTAAGCTGACATCAAATATATGTAGTGTGTGGTATTTGTTTCAGTAAGTTACACTCTGTACAATGCCCGGGGGCCACTTGAGGAAGAGTGTTCATATATGGAGTAGTTTAGATGAATAGCAGGTGAAGGTAACAGTTGACTTGAAACTTGAACAATTTAAGATTGTAGTGATCGGGTAAACATCCTCTAGTTAATCGGTTCCATAGTGCAGTGTTTCGCGGGAAGACGCTTTTCGAGTGCAAATTACCTCTCGCTGAGGGAATACGGCGGGAAATTCGTTGGTTTCCTAATATGTAGTTGGAATGTCAGTTTCTAGACGGGAAGGTCAAACCTGGTGGAACCGGGCGATTCAATTCGTCCGAGCATTTTGAATGGTAGTAGCGATAGAACAGTAAGAGACTTGACACATCGCGCTTGTGAGGAAGATGTTTGAGAGTGGAAAATGATTCTTCTCTCGCAAAGATTCAGAGATGCTTTTGAACCCTATCATATATAGCAACAATGCTCCATTTTTGGTCTTATCAAGTTCTTATAAAGGTACAGCATAGTATGTAAAGACAGATACTTACTGGAGCATTAAAAGCAGCCGATCGTTTACTTGCATCTGACCAGATACAGTAACGATGGCAAGATAAACAGATTAATGGACAATACTCTGCCCGCACCAAACAAACTGATGTAGATAAACCCCGTATCCCTCAGTGGCTACTTAGTACAGGGTTAAAAGCTGAAACGAATGATTTATCCTTTCTGCACAGATCTAATGCTTGTTAATTAGAAAATTTCAAGCATATATATTAAAAAGAATTGTTAGCCCAAAATAATGATTCTGTGATAAATATCCAGAAAAAAATGATCATCTTGTATCGGGTTGCACGCTATTGTCACTCACTGAACGTAAAATCCGGTATGACAGAGTGGTCCAATATATGCACTGGAATATCTGCAACTTCTGCAGAAAGGAAACTGAAGGAAATTGGTATGAACACAACCCAAGCCCGTTAACAAAGATAGGACCTGTTACATTTTTATGGGACTAAACAATACACACAGAGAAAAATCAAATCTAATCGCACAGAGACCGCGACCAAAAAAAATGCTTCCTTATTGAAATGTCAGTCCCTGCAGAATGCAATGCATATTTGAATATCTTCAAAATGCTATCAAAATACAAGGACCTTGAAGCCTAAATCTCATGAATGAGGCACATGACAACATCAACAATTCCAGCTGTATTTGGAGCCCTCGGATTGATTGGAAAAGATTCTAATAGACTGATTTAAAGAATTCCTTGTAGCCAATGCCTTAAAGAAATACAAAATGTTGTTCTCATGATTACAGCCCAGACCGTACCAAGGGTGTGTGTGTGTGTGTGTGTGTGTGTGTGTGTGTGTGTGTGTGTGTGTGTGTGTGCGTGTGCGTGTGCGTGTGTGTGTGTGTGTGTGTGTGTGTGTTTTTAATTGCTCAGTGGGAAATATCATGATGCCCATTTTTGAATTCTGTTGTCTTGTCGGGTCCCGGAAAGAAATTAGTACACACCAGAAATTATAGGAAGTAAAATAATAATAATAATAATAATAATAATAATAATAATAATAATAATAATAATAATAATAATAATAAATTTAAAGCTTTAAGATATCAGGGAAAATTAAAAATGAAAGCAAAATGCCTAAAGACGCAATAAATAATCGTCTATATCGATGCCTCTTCATGGTCCTAAAATACTAAATAAAATTAATAGATAACGGATTATAAATTTCCAACTGCTATCACAAAAAACGACACAGATGTTTCAGTTGCTATCCTTGTATGAAGTAGAACCACTCAAAATGTCTATGCCTTTGTTCGTTTTTATGATGATTAAAATAAATTTCCATATCTATTAGTTAGATTATGTTTTTCTGTAGACTAAAAGTGTATTTCTTGTTTGTGATGAAGCATTTTAATAGATAATTTCATTATTTCTAATACATGATCCATGTGTATTTTGTAGTATTTAGAATCCGAAAAAGATATTTGTATGAGTACGCATTTATTTTATCATGAACATTTTCCTCGTCTCTCTCTCTCTCTCTCTCTCTCTCTCTCTCTCTCTCTCTCTATATATATATATATATATATATATATATATTCATAAGCCTTCTTAATCCACGCACATACTCTCGTGCTCATCTTCATCGAAATCCATATCTGCTTGATTTTTTTCTATCCGTCGTATAAACAAATTAATTTCACAGAAATCAATGGATTTGGATCCAGAATTATTTCTTTCCACTGAGAACCTTACTTTGTTTATACGGAAAGTAACATGTAGAAGTCTTATTTATTTATTTATTTATTTATTTGTGTGGAAGTGTGAATTGCATCTGCAGACCTATGAATACTAACACTCGTGCCCCCAGTGTGTGTGCGTGCGCGTGCGCATGTGTGTGCGCGTGCGTGCGCATGTGTGCGCGCGCGTGAGCATGCGTGTGTGCGCCCCCCGTCTCTGTTTGTGTGTTTGCGCCCGCGCCCGCGCGTCTGTGTACGTATGCGCCTGTGTGTGTATGTGTGTATAACATACACATACGAACTATGCCCATGAGCACCCACGTATAAACAGCCACAAACAGAAATACATTTCATCGGATGTATACATTGTGAAAAACAGAGAAAATAACTTACTGTATAATGACTATAGGTTTCACGCCTCAACCAGTCATCAGAATATATCACAGTAGGTCTAAGCCTCTGGAAGTCATAACAGCCAAATAAATAAGCTTCACAATCAACTTTAAAATAAAACATACTCATTTTATATATAAAATTGAGCCGTAAGGCGTATAACAAAACATTACAAAACAAAATGCTAACCCACTTATAGATACACCATTCCTCATCCCACCAATCTATGATAATAAAATAAACTCCACCACTTTATAGCGAAAGATTAACTGATAGATAAACCAAGGAATTACTTTTAAACGAAACAAAAATACCAAAGAAAAATGAAATGAACAAAATACGAGTTACACCTTCATTAAAAATAAATAAAACAAAAAAATACACAAATACATCACGAAACACCCCACAACCTAAAAGCAGACTGCGGAAAATATTAAACAGAAATACTCCGAAACACTGTCATAGCTGCACGCAAAATAAAATTCTACAAATCATAAAATGGACTCAAAATGAAATAATCACCACACGCAAAAAAAAAAAAAAAAAAATCCTCAATCCTATTTGTTGTGGATTCCGGGATGAAATCAGATATCGATAAATGACAAATGCCAGGAATACATAAGGAAAATAAATCTATTAACGTAATAATACAAACTGGTAATACGGGTTAGTAAATCCAGGAGTGCGGGTTAGTTAAGTAATATATATACAGTCTTGGTATTGAAGTATCACTGAGTCTAGGTGCTCGTGACGGTTACTCTTGTGCTACCCTCCTCTAATACTACTCTCATACTACTCCGAGTATTCACTGGTAGTAGTATATGTATACCTCGGTTGAGTCCATTTGTGTGAAAAGGGGAGACCCCTTATCACTATTTGTAACTGCAGAAGAAAATAAGAAAAAGACTAAATGATAAATTTCAATAAAATAACGGTATATGACAAGAATCGACAAATACAAATAAAAGACAGTTCTATAAGAAATAGAAAGTGGATGTTAGAAAAAGAAAAGCTACTGACGGAGAAGAATTTGCCAACAAAAACCCTGAACATAAACTATGCTAGTTCACACTACAAGTGCAATTTATTCCACGTATCGAATTACTACCTGCTGCATGGTCATGCCATATGCAACTATACATTTTCTCTTGCACATTTATTCAATTAAGGAGTTTGTCAGGACAGTCAACAGAATCAAAAATGAGAAATGTAAAAAAATAATTTACTGTCGATGGCCATCTACTATAAGCTGTATACTGGCATCAATAACTATGTATGAAGTCAGTGTGCTGCTTAACCGGTATGGCAGTGTGTAGAGTTTGAACATCCCTAACTGTTCTATGTGTATGTGTTTATCCACTGGATTAAGTCACCAGAGTGTTTAAGTTGTGCTTAGTTGCTGATGCCTAAGAACGTATTTATGTTGCCGGGATTAATGAAATAAGGAGGTTGCAATTTAGAAGCAGTTTCATTGGCGAGGCATCTAGGAATCTAAAAATCCGTAATACGAACATAAGTGAGAAATAAGTTAGGAACACACTTTAAACTCGTTCGTAACACAGAGACACTAAGCTGAGCAAAATTTGATTTTACAAATGCTACCTAATTAAAATAAAACCTATGTTTTAAACAGGGAATACTTGGAGAGTATTCTGAAAAATGTTTTATTATCTATAACCAAACATCACAGACACT
The DNA here is from genome assembly GCA_964036315.1 of Acanthosepion esculentum. Lineage (NCBI taxonomy): Eukaryota > Metazoa > Mollusca > Cephalopoda > Sepiida > Sepiidae > Acanthosepion > Acanthosepion esculentum. The sequence goes on along the minus strand of OZ038482.1, from coordinate 35,460,189 downwards.
ATATTAGATCACCAATTTTTATAAAACCCACTACGCACTACTATAACTTGTCTTACTTAAAAACGTCTCCAAATCAACATAGGAAAAGTCGCCAAACGTGAATAAAAATGCCTACTACTACTACTACTACTACTACTACCACTACACACACACACACAAATGAATATATATTAATATCTGAATCCTGCATAGAAAAACTAGAATTATGATACACTTACAAATATATATCATACAAACGAGTCCTCTTTGGTAAGATAAATAGTTGGAAATCTGCTTAAGCAATGACAAACAACACAAAAATTAAAAAATATAGCAGTCCGCTTTTTTCTCCATATTTCATTCGATGATGAAGCTTTAATAAATGTGAAGCATATTTGATTGATAACCTTTTATTATATTCCTCAAAATCGTGTGTGTGTGTGTGTGTGTGTGTGTGTCTGTGTGTGTGTGAGAGAGAGAGAGTGAGGAATCTCAATCCGGGTATAAGTTAAATACCGGGAAAACGGATTATGTACTTTATTCTTTGGAGAACATGAAGTAAGTAAAGGAGACGGATAACTTTGAATTTCTTCTCCTGAATAAGAGTAAAAAAAATATGGAAAGTCTTGAATTATTTCCTCGACAGAAATCGAAGACAGATATTAATATATATATATATATATATATATATATATATATATATATATATATATATATATATATATGGAAACGTATATATTCGCACAACAGAACATTTTACAGATATTAAAATAGCAAATGTGCGCACAAAACGCAGGCCATTTTATCAGCCAACGGAAGCGCTGTAGCTATGAAACGTTTTTTTCTACATAAAAGTGCAATTCTCTATTTAGATAAGAGAATGCAGGTGTATGTGTGCATATAATCGGCATATCCATTTATGTTATGCACTAATCAAATTTTATCACCAAATTATCTCTAAAATTTAATCTGCAAAATATTAATTTTAATAAAATAGAAAAAAAATATGTGCGTAAGAATTATCAGAAGTTTGCATAAACAGCTATCTTTCGACACCTTCTCTGGAAATAATGTGTTAGTATCATACAGTGAAGAGTGAATATATCAGCCTTTGCAGAATATGCAATATCTTTCCTTCATTCACTTTTTGCTTAGTCTTGATGATGCATGTGTAACGTAATAGGCAAATGTAGGTAATATAGCTTTATCAAATTAAGGACATTCACAGGATTTAACATTTAGCTACGCATAGATGGTTCCCTTTCAGAAATATGGGGCTCTCAGTGATAGAAATTCTTTCGTGATTTTCTTTAGTCTGTGAATGTGTATCAAGAATATACAGTGGAATATATGAAATCAAATCCTGACATCTTAGCAAATGAAATCTTGTCGACTGTAAAATGTTATATCTCACGAAAAATGACGTCTGTTAATGCACCACAGCTTATTCAAAGAACAGTTGCATTGGAATTTTGAATCCTCACGTCAATTTATTATCTGTTTGACATAGAAACTTAAATAAATGGAGGACGGCTTGGTTTCTGGATAGAAAGCTTTACCGGTAATTTCTGTAAGTTGCTTTTGGACCTGTGATGATGCGTTTTGTGATCTTTTTGATTTTTGAAAACATTTATTCAAATGGCACCATTTCTCACAGAATAGATATACACACATCAGTGTACATCTGTTGCTAAATAGGACAGCAAACGTTTTCGATCTTGACTTAATTTACACTCTACCTGAAACTGTTGGGTTACCTTTCATTTCGTTTTATGTTACTCAATTCATATTAGATAAAAACATGGATTGGCCTCGCTCAAATGGGTTAATACAATAGAATGAAATTGAGTATATCAAAATAAATAAAAGATCTTTCATAAATATCTAGGCATAACAAGTGGCATGGAACTGAGAGAGTAAGAGAAATGGGTGCATAGCCACTAGAATTCTGTAACAATACACAAGTCTATACACACCCAGGATTCATAAATCTCTTTATTAATGTTTGTTACAAGCCTATTTTTTCTCGGTAGTTAGGTTTCTTTCAAGTAGGATAACATCAACAGGCATTCTGAGAGTATGACTTCACACTGGTTCTACGTATTCAATTTAATAGCAATGAAGGCCCGTGAGGTCTGCCGTAGTGTTCTGGACTCCATGATCTCGACTGCAACAGACGCATGATGATGACTCAATTTATGCTCACACAAGTTGCTGCTCACACTAAAATACAGCATCCAGATACATGATCTCAACTCAATTATGGACAACTTAAAATGAACCGGATGAATAATAATGATACAATCATTCTTGGTATATAGCATGCAACAACCCGCAGCCTGTTTTATTAAGGCCAATGAAAGCATTATACAAGATTATCCTAATCTTGTTACTTGATATTGAAAAGCATGTTATTCTTCAAATACTTCTCGTTGAGAACTATTTGTACATAATATATATCTATATCTATATATATATATATATATATATATATATATATATATATATATATATATAGGGAGAGAGAGAGAGAAACAGTGTTAGACATATCATGTCTATATTTCCTTGTATTTTTCGACGCTGCTAGAAGAATACCTGCTAAGGCAAAACCATTCTTTAATACAAAAAAATTCAGATATCAATAAACACGTTGATATAATCGTGAAATCCTCTGGTTAATGTTGTCAAGTGTTAAATGTCCTAATGAAAACATTATCGCTGAAACCTCAATTCACAAGGAGAACTCCTTATCCATCCCTGGAACAGCATTAAATCCGAAAGAAAATGTCGGGAGTCATGTGCATGCTACAAGTTGCTCACAATCCCCGAAGAACATTACTGACGAATTGAACTGAGTTTGCCTCATCTAGGATGACAGTTGCTCTTCTGTGCATATTCAGTTTCACATCACTCTGCTTTGTTGTTCATGTTGACGGTAGTCTTTGCGTATAGAATCCAGAGGTTGGCAGTGAATATTTCGAAGACAGTAGGGAAGCGTAGTTCAGGTTAGCAGTGGATATCTCGTTTCAGTAGCAGAGCGTAGTTCTTTCTTCTGTTCTTTTGCCTGACAGGTTGGCACGGGTTATTCGGAGAGAGTAATCAAAATGACCGCTTTCAAACACGACGGATTGAATATTTCACGTCTCCTGATTGGCGAACCTTCTTCTCAGGAATTATAAAGTGAGTCCAGTTCCTTTGATCTCTAGTATATAATGATACACAAAAATTGTAACATGCTTTATCTAGTCTATTTTCAAGTGTCTGGAAATCCTAGGTTAAACATGGCTGAGGGTTGTTCTCACAAAAACTGTATTCTTTTCAATTATTATATAAGTTTGGATGATGTAATAATAATATTTCCGCTTTTTCTTTCCTCATATACATATATACGGTTTAAAATTACACACACGCGCATATACACATATTTATACTTACATGTGTATATACACACACATATATATATATATATATATATATATATATATATATATATATATATATATATATATATATATATATATATATATATATATAGTTCAGTGAACGGAGTAGAAGTGTCGGCGGCAAGAGGCTTATATGTAAAGCCAGTATGAATAGAGGCGTATTCTGACTAATGATCAATTTTTTTCTGTATAATTTATATGTAAATATTTTCAAAGGAATGTGTGGCGAATTTATAAAAACTAATGTATGAATATATATATATATATATATATATATATATATATATATATATATATATATATATATATATATATATATATATATGTATGTATGTATATATAGAACATATCTAAAATATTACATATTATGCATAATGGGGTGTTTTGACTATACATGACAAATAGGGATATAAGTTGAAATATAATTAAAAATGCCTTAATATTATTCGACCAATTATATAGTCTTAAACGTGTGATTGTTTTATAACCTATGAAGTTCCTTGATTTATACGATTTATATTTACATATGATTTATATCACCAGAAATGCGGTACTTCAAATGTGACCTATTAACCAAGGAATTTTTATGGCAATGTTAATGCTAACCGTTTCATTCTCAGGAAATAGTCGACATTCATTAATCGAGCAGACACTTTATCTATAAAAACAATGTTAAACATAAAAATATATTTAAATAATTGTCGGACTTTGTCCCTTTTATAATGTGAGACGTCATTTGTTTACATTTGATATGCCATGAGCAGTTATGAATGTACTTGAGAGATTCATGGAAAATTGAAGTTTATAAGCTGTGAATTCGACCATGTCAACCGAACCATCATTTGTGGCCGAAACGGTTGAGGCACGTCAGGCTATATAACGGTTCCGTATAGGATACATGTTCGAATCCTGTCGAAGACGAATATTTTCTATGAACATTCCTCGACATTCAGGCCGGTAAATGTTATTTAATACTGTTTATTATAACCAGAGCATTTTCTTAAAATACTTGCATCGATAAAAACATTGTTAAACATAAAAATGTTTTTTTTAATTTTTATATATATATATATATATATATATATATATATATATATATATATATATATATATATATATATATATATGAATGTATTTACGCAGTATTTTTTAATTCATATATGTTTCATTAAATAATATAAGACAGGTGTTGTCTATTTATTTTATGTAAGTTCTTTTCATATCGTCTGATAAGCTTATAAACATTATCATTAAACAAAGAAAGAAAATCACAATATTGATACATATTATTAATCCAATCTTAGCTTTTGACTCACATAAGCCATTAACAAAGATGACAATTACATTACAATTAAGCATTACACGGACAAGACAGTGATAGTCTGTTTCTGTTTACATGGATGATTTCCAAGCAACGATAAACACGTGCATATAAGACGCTGGAAGCGAAAATCGTACCACAGCTCATGACGTCACACATTACCACGCGAGAGTGAATTCGCGAAGTATTAAGTATATATATATATATATATATATATATATATATATATATATATATATATATATATATATATATATATATATATATATGTATGTATATATATATATATACATATATATATATATATAATTTAAAGAAAAACAGACCACATTAAGTCTCCATTGTAATAATTTATTTGACCAGAGACTTTTATTTTTTTATTTTCTCTGGATCACTTTCAAAATGTTAAACGGAAAATGAAATTAAAATTTAAACTTTTGACAGGCAGTATTAAGCTTATATAAGTTGACCTAGAATGTAGCGTGGGTTGGTGTGAGAGACATGATCGAGTTTAGAGAGGGAAGGGAGAGTTTTAACATTTATTTTTATATTTCTTTCTATTATAATATTTAATATTGAGGAAAGAGGGGGTAAGAATTAGACATTGACCTATTTAATTGGTCAACTCAACGGAAATGATACGGCAAAGGAAAAGAAGGAAAAAAGGGAAAGAGAAAAAAGGGGGAAGTAAAGAGAAAAGTTATATACTTAGTGATTTCGGAGGAAGAAGAGGGGTGGTATAGGTTTAGCCATTTAGATAAAAATAGATTTTAACGATTGATAGTAATTTAAATGTTTAAAAAACTCCACAAAGAAAATAATCTAATGCTTGGTAGCAATGTAAAAATTCAACTTCTCTAAAAATAAATTAGAGATTTAATATAAGTTGAATACTATATTAATAAATAATAATAATAATAAAATAAATGTTTACTAACAATAATATTTTAATATTGTGAATAACTGTTAAGGTAAAATCTTTATCAGTTTGAGTGTAATTCATGAATTTTAGTTGCAGCTATTTTTCGATGGGTAATATTTCTTAATTAAAATTTGGCTTTCAAATCAAGATGGAGTAATATTTGAAGGTAATAGTAAAAAATGTCTGTTTTTTTTTCATACATATGACACATACATATTTACGTAAAAATCACATATGCATAGGTTCATGTACATGTGCATTTAATTTTTCCTTAAATTTTACCATTAAATTTAGGTGGTGAATTAAGTGTTTGAATTTTAAAAAATATATTTAATTTTAATATTTTTAACATCATGTTAAGGAGTAGCATATTTTAATTTAAATCAATATGATCAGTTTAAATTGAGATTAATCCAGATAAATAAAATTTCCAAACTTACAATTCTAATTAGAAATTATTTAAAGAGGAATTAAGATTAAACGATAATAAAAAAAATTATGTCCTCCTTTAGAATTCTCTCTCTCTCTATATATATATATATAAAACATACACCCATATATACCTATATATGCATCTATATGCATACCACTATATCCTACACATATATTCACACATATTACATATATGAATTCCTAAATACTTACACACACACACACACACACATATATATATATATATATATATATATATATATATATATATATATATATATATATATATATATATATATATGCAACCCCATACACATTAATCGATACATATACATATCCTACCTAAAATTATGAATACACATCTGATTCTTTGGTTATTCCTGAATGACTTTGGCACATTGAATCTAACGAGGCCTGAGAAAAAATAAAATTATATTTTAAAGCAATTCAACTCAAGCAAGATGTGAGTGCCACTAGCACACAACGGGTTACAGAGGATTGAGAACAAGAGTAGAGACGTGTTTGATGAAAGGATACAGAGAAGGAAGATGGACAAGCTCAGGGTGCCAGATGTCGATTGGCATTAGCATTGAATTTTTGAAAATTATAATCATCGGGGAAACAAGTAAGAAGAAGGGAGTTCCACAGACGCGAAGTGCAAGAGAATAAATAATCTTTTTGAGTAGAAGAGACAGTTACATTTAACCGTTTTGACAGTGAAAGGGTGGGACCGAGATAAGAGCCTGGAAGCTAGCTTAAATTCACGCGGTCTGGGAACCAGCGAAATTAGCTCCTCGGAACCGTTGCCGACGAGTTACTCCGAAGAGCTGCTATTGCTGTTTCCCAGACTGCACGTTTATGGTATTTGTTATCTATGAATTTCCTTTGTTGGACGAAACAGACAATATTGTAGCTTATTCTATGTTCAATTTATTTATCGCCTATAATAAATTTGTCATAAGTAACCCATCTATTTTGGTATTTTATGTGTTTCGTATATTTAATTCCATATCTGTGATTTTCAGGATTGTCACAATGGCTTCTGTTATAATTCCAATAAATGTTTCCCTTCTGAAAAGGTTTATCTTGTGCCTTATTATCTTGGAATACTTTAAAAATAAAATGGCTTGATCCTACGCAAGGCAGTAAACCACTAGTACACAAGGGGTTACAGTTTATGTAAGAAATAGACACGCACACATAAGCGGGAAGAGAAAAGAGGAATCAATATAACTGCACTTCGCGAATGACAGTGCCTGTAATTTTTTCTAGATTATAGTTTGCTTAAATGTGTGGAGCCAGAAGGGAGTTCCACAAGCGATAATTTCTAGAAAAAAAAACTGTTTGGATAGAACTTACGTTTACATCTATCCAACACAACTGGAAATTGATGAAATGTCGATGCCACTATAGTACTGCACTTACATTCAAAATGTCTAGGTACCATAGCAAAGAGCGAACTCGACCAATTACCATGAAATATTTAGATAAATGAGACAGAGAGTCAATCTTGTTTTATTATGTATCCTACCGCAAATAATATATGCTAACACTATAGACCTCGACAAACACAGATACCGTCAGTGCATTAACGTCCGGATGAACAACTAGCATCTTCTTTTCTATTAGCAACTTCCAATGAGATGAGGAAAATCATGTTTAAATGATTAGTATCCATGCCGTTTCTGACCGCAGCAATTTAGCTTCCCTGTGCCACTTTAAATATATTCATTCTTCTGTGGAACCTAGACTTTATGAAATTATGCATGCTACATGATTGGTAACAACGTCGCATAATTTACAGTTGAATTTTTTTTTATAGATAACCGTATGTTCTATGTAACAGTTATTTTTTTCTGAATATTACTTGATGCGGAAATCTCTTCCGGCCCGTTGCTTTCTAGTTAACAATAATATTCAAAACATTTTAATGCAATGTCAATCGTTAATTCTGTCTTTTTTCCTTCCTTCTTAATAATAACATTTGTCTTTTTTCACATAAACTCTGACACTCAGTAGCACCTTGATTGTTAGCGGTATTATTGCCTTACTTGGGGTGAAGTGAATAAAATATGTCATTGTATATGAACAGCGCATATTCAGGAAAAGAATAAATTAACTGGACGCTTCTTTCGTCGTTGCTTTACAGTTCATGATATTTGAAATATTTCCGTATTGGGGTCCTTGTCAGATTAGTGAGATTTTCTGAACAGATAATAATTCCCCTATAAGATCCAAAAATCCATTTGAATAATAATTTGGATGAGAGTTTCTCATGAATCGAACACTGAAGTCTCTATTGATGTGGTCATATGGTGCTGCGTTATCGTCATTGCAAGAATGCAATTTTCTTTTGGGGAGATATGCAATTTCCTGCAGTTGGTCGATGACATATAGGCCAACTTTTCCAGAAAGAAACCAAATTGAGTTGTGAGGATTTTGCTTTCAAAGAGCGATGAGTGGCTAGGTAATAAAATGTTCATTTGTACTTTCACTATAATGGATTCAATTTAGATATCTCTGTATGTGAGCTTATCTTGAGTCTTACCTTTCTGTTTCCATAGTAATTGAATTCGTGATAAACCTCATTTTTATGGGATGATTCCAGTTACCTTTATGAAATTGATAAATTTGTTATATTCAGGGAGAAGATAAGCTATTTTCTCAAATTCAGTCTCAATGTTAAGTGATGCTTTACAATTCCTTGCCTTCCTTGACGTCCTCATCAGTACTTTCGTTATTGCTTATATCCGGAGAAGGACATTGTAATGATGGTATGCATATTGGTATATGTTCGCTTTCTGCTGGCATCATTACTTTAGTGCGGCCAAAGTTGGAATGTGATTCAGTGAATGGATGTATTTAGGATTTGTTGAAATTGAAGACAGACGATACATCCCGATCCCTTCTTATTAAACTTTCCCTAAATTACCCACTGCCTGATCGCATAATACACTTCCACGGGAATTTTATGCTGTCATGTTCAAAGATACCGAGTAAGTAATGAATTGATGCACCAGCTTTAAATGCAATGTGATAAGTCTCATCTCGTGAACATAATGAATGATGTCAACTCTGTCATTAAAAAGAAATCAGTAACGTTCCACATTTACAAGGCCCACGGACCACTTGTGGTGGAGGTTTACGTTAGGAGGGCATTTGTCTGTAAAGGAATGTAAGATAACGGTTAACCGAAATATTCTGTTGATCTGGGAAACATCTGGTTGGGGTCGGTTCCACAGTTCAGTTGTGTGCGGGAAGAATCTTCTCTGGTGGAACTTAATTCTAACCTATGAAATATGGAGTTGATGTGGGTGGTTTGTTACTATCCTACACGCAAGCCGCTGTTGGCCGCAAATATCAACGCTAACGGTCCTATGTGGCAGTCACAGGCGGGCCTATAACGGTCCGCCAGTGGTAACATTGTCGAAAAAAACATGCCGGTGGCACGTGGCATGTTACCCAGTAGAATGATTGGTGGCATGCGTGTTGGTAATTGGCATGGCATGTTCTTGCTATGAAGGTTTGACATGGCGGGAACATAGAATGTATTTTTCTGTGTACTTTCCCTGGAAGTAGGGCTAGATCACCGAGAGTATTGCCACATCCCGCCTATGGGAGAGGGTTTGAAGGGTGGAGAATAATTCGTCAGACAAAAGACATGGAGATGCTTATAGATTCTATCAAGGCTGGACAGAGGTCTGGGAAGCTCATGCCAAATATGATAACATTCTCTCCATTTCTGGCCTGATCTGACTCTTGTGACATTAGAGGAGAGCAGCAGCAGTCAGATACGTACTTGGACCGACAATTTTCCCTGCACCATATCAATGAATTATATACATGTTTTACTTCGTGTAAGATTGATGCCGAACAGTCTTTCAATGCAGGTGATTCCCCGAGTGGACATTCGTTCATATTGATTTTAGTAGTTTGGTGTCAGATCGGCAATGTTTTGCACGGAACTTTCTTTTCCGCGCTGCGGTTTTGGCTCTTTTGATTGCAATATATTCCTCATTTCGCGGAGATTTCCTTTTTCGTTAATAACAGTAAACGACACGAGAACTGAAAATTAGTCGCTGTCTTTAAGTACTGCATTAATACTTAAGCTTAGCTTTTAAAAGTTCAACGATAATTCTTGTCAGCATTTAATTTGAAGACAATTTGATGTACGTAGGTCCTTATTTTCCGTACAAATAATTATTTTTATTTCATGTGTGTCTTTCACCGGATTTCGCAATTAATTTCAATAATTCCCAAATTTATTTCTAAGTTATAACCATTGCTATAAAAATTTGTCCCCAAAAATCACCTTAGAAATCGCCGAAAACGATCGCAGTAATGAAAATATTGCGAATCCAAAATTTCACGATTTCTGGTCGGGATCCAGCACAGAATGTTTGTAATTTTCTCACGAATTTGGCCTGATTCCAAAATGTTATGATATCTTGGGCTATGGCCCCTAGGAAAAAAGTAAAAAAATGCACACAATGACACACTAGCACACTGGGATTTGCATTTATATATGCAGTAATATTGAACGAAATAAAATATAAGAATTAAGTCATTTAATTTATGGATTAACATCATTCATATTACACACTTAAGATTGTCCGGCGAATAAGACTGATTTGTGAAATACCAATATATGTTGTGGTTGCATTATTATATTATAGATAGTCATTGAGCATATAATTATTTTTCCAAATATGAATATCTTTTAATTATATTTGCTACCAGTTCTGTTCCGTACGTCTTAAAGGTAATTCCTTCAGCACCTGCACTTAGATATTCGTCTCCATCAATAAATCACTTATTCGTTCAAGAAGCGCTGGCTAGGGACGAAACGGCGCCCTTGAGCGTCTTTTTTTATGACCAGTTCATGAATGACAATTGGTGTGATATTTGAATGAGTATAAGATACATTCTAGGAACAAATACATTTGTAAATCATACTGTATTTAAATATTTCATATTTCACTTAAAATACAATATTTATTCATCATATTTTCACTCTACAAATATAGTGCACACACACACACACTGACATGAGTAGACACACACACGAGTGAGTACACACGCGCGCACACACACACACACACACACGCACGCACACACATATTTATATATAACAATATTTTATGTAATTACTATATGATTTTAATTTAACTATATATGATATTCTGTTATCTGAAAATATTACTTGCAGTTGGAACATTTAGGTTCTATGGAATTATAGTTTTATATTTTATCCATATATGTCTCAGGTATCTGTAGACATAAGGCAAATAGACAAATATAATCATAGTCAATATTTATTTGTTATTCCATGTTGATTAATTCTAATGATCGACATTTTCAAATAATGAATAATCCTTTTAAGACAAGGTCGTAATTCCGTCCAAAATACATTTTGGCAGAAAAGCACAAGAAAGATGATCCAAGCTTTCGACATTCTAAAGTCGTCATCGGAGTAAATAGATACAGTTGACGAGTTTCGTAGAACTAGTGAGATTTGAAACGTAGGCAAATGCTGTTGTAGTGTACCCGAGGTGTGACGTGATGTTTTTATTCATAGTTTTATTTATAATTTTGAAGATAGGTTCTCTTATATACATTTGAGGATATGTTACATTATATAATTTTGAGGATTCGTGTTCTTAATATGTAAATTGCAGAGCGATATAATCTATTTCTGTCTGTTCAGTCGACTTTTATTAAAATGTCAGTAATTAATTGGTACCAATATTTCTAAGTCTCCTATGTTTCCAAGCATCGTTCATTGTGCAGTTGCCTGTAATAGTGACTCTATCTTGCACAGAGACAATTAAAAGTATCCCTTATGACGCAGTTATGGACCTAATTGAAGGGTTGTATTTGGCCCCATTCTTTGATTCCCGTTTAACATTGTAATCGTTTTGGCATTCTTCTTATCGTTAGCATTACGATTAATTACCAGGAGGAGTATGTAATTATATCGCTAATAATTAAGCTACATCAGCTAATTACAATGCAAACTTCGGAGGCATTTGGACAAATGGTTGCCTTCTGAGTTTAATGCGACTCAGTGGTTGCAAGGCAAATAAAATCGCTAGCATACAAGGAGTCACCGATAGAGAAAGAAACAGAAACAGCAATAAAAGGGCATAGTTCAATGGGACAGACGATATCGATTGGTTATGCATTTAATATTTTGCAGATTGTAATTGATAGAAAAACATCAAAGTGGAAGAGATAGAAAAAGCATCAAATGTATGAAAACAGAAAAATAACATCGACATTAGGGCACACCTAGTAATTCTAGCATCCAAACTATGAGACCTAAATGGAAATCTAGTTCTGCGCTTCATTTCGTGAAATCGGAGAAACAAAGAGGAAAGATATACAGAATAATTACTTTGGGCATGTGCATAGAAGTGTGTAATGCTAAGGTGGCATATTCTTAGAAGTGTATATATGCTGAGGTCTATATTCATAATCAAGGAATTCATTTCTCTTCAGTTAAGGAAGACATTATGAAAACAATATATGGAATAGCCTAGAGACATAGCGATTTTCATACGGAATTTCAATCATGGTATAAACACATCCTCAACTATCTAAAACTTTAGTTCAAGTTTGATGGTGAAAATGGGCATTTCTATACAAGCTGTATTCTGCATTCATTGAACAAAAAGTTTAACGTCATAGTTGGTTGAAATATATAAAATATTCCTGCTAAAACACTTTGAAATTAAAAACTTTACGTTATATCATCAACCTATTTTTTTAAGAAATCCACTATCTCAAGTCCAAAAAACAGTTATCACACTTCCTTGTAGCGATGGGCGATTCATTCGAAAACTGTCGATTAATCTCGGATGAAATTTCGACATATTGATTACATCATTATTTCCATAGGATTTAAATATGATACCCATTTCTCCTTTTCTTTTAACCGACGAATAGTAACGGATTCAAGAGAATTAATCCTTTAAGTCTTGTAGACGACAATACGTCTTCAACAATGATAGACATGTGCTGCAAAATCACAGAAGACGAAGTCGTTTACCAAGTGAAACATTACATCGCTTGAATACTACTAACAACAAGAAAATTAATTGTGTATCCTATGTAGCGAGAATCTAATACGTTAAGTTTCCTCTCTCTAAAAAGATATTTCGGAAAAAAAACCCTCAATATCAAAAATAACATTTAATAGATTTAAGGAGTATAATTTCCTGAAAACGAATACCGCTTTAAATAATAATATTTTTAAAAAACTTTCAAATGAGAGAAGCATTAACTTTTTGGTCCACAAATATCGATGCTTTTGTTTTGCAAATGTCTAACTGCAGTCTAATACACATTGGGCTAATTTATAGCGTCTCGGATTGAGGAAACATAGAACCGAGATCGATATACAGTAGGGCCCATTCTCCCTTACGTGATAAAACCCTTGTGAATGGCATAAATTCTCTCCTTACTCTACCAATAGGTATAAATAACAGGACAGGCGGGGTTCTACAGCCTTGGATGGATACCTCACTAGAAGAAAGTAACTGTATTCAAAAGGCTATCTTTAGTCCTGTATTAATATGTTTCCTTTGTGTAAAAATGTCCCCTTCTCGTTACTTTATATACTTCAGGAATTTAAGAAGTTCTTATTTCAGTATTATTACCTGAATATGATTTTCTACTGAATGCATGCATCCTTTATAGCCGTTCTCAATGTTGAAAATGGATGTAAGAGTTTAAACATTAATGTAGCTTAAAGAAATTGCTCTGACATGCGTTTATATCTAATATATCTGTAGTTGAACATCCCTCTCTAGCATAGAACACTACTTGGTTGGAAGTGGTTGACAGTCTGCTTAGAGCAGAGATTTCAAAATGTGGTAAGACTTTAGTCTCTAGACCTCTAGATCACAAACTTTCAAGGCGAAACATGACTTCGTTCTTTTAATGCTCTCAAGTAATTTTCAAATGAGGAATAAGTAGACACCAACGTCGTATTTTTTCTGATGTTAATCACGAATAATATGATGTGAAGCACGGAATTATAATACGATGGGCCTAGTTCTAAATCCTTTCGATTTTGTTACATTCATTTACACGAAAATAATTTGAGATAAGTATAAATTCAATTCTGATACCACAAGCTATGAGCTAAATAACAAGAAAGATTCGCCATCCAAACCGTGGTTTGTAACCACAATAGGAGAATGAAAATTTTGAATTAAAATCTAGTCACTTTCATGGCGCCATTAGGATGCCTACCTGTGTGTCTTCTATAAATACTTTCATGGTAATTGTTCGGAAGTGCTCTTTGCAATGGTACTAAATTTATGAATGTAAGCGTTCTATTAGTATGGCGCCGCGATCTCATCAATTTAGAGTTTCGCTGGATATATCAACTTAAATTCTATGCCAACAATTTCTTTTCTCGATATTTTTGTTTGTGAGAAAACCTCCCGGGTCCATTTTTTTCAGCTGGATTTAGTTTTCAAAAAGTTAAATGCGATATCAATCGATATCTACTTATTTCTCTTTTTGTTCCCGATCATTAGTAATGATACTGTTTCTAATTCTTCCACACCCATTAACCCTTTGTGTCTTATTGGCTTTAATGACTTGCTTGGGGTGAAATCGAATAAAAAATAAATAAAATAAAATAGGTATCTATGATATATTGAAGATGTAAGAAGCAAACAATGAGATTTAGTTGAGTAGAATGATTTTAGCTCAAGGGATAATTTACCGTGTTCGCATCTCTTTCAAGCATTCTGCCATGCTAGAGAAGACAAAAGAGAACAAATAAAACACATTTGAATATAGATTTTTTTTTTTTTTAAATCTATCGATATATATGAGTTGATTAATGGGCATTGTCTTTTATATACTGATGTGCCTGTATATAAATTGATTTACTTATTGTATAACCGAATTATTAACATTAAAACCTCTGTTTATAGAGATGCATCTTTCTTTCGCCAGATGTATATTTAAAATGTCAGAATAAATATAATCTTGTCTTCGTGTCTTTTTCACCTTAAGTGTTTGTGATTGATAGTTTTTTAAATGACAATGATATATGCAGAAATCAGATCACTCAATCCACTTGTCAATGCGCACTTCTCTCATAGAGATACATACGTGAGGAAGGTGTTGCTTAGTAAATAGATTCTTATTATTTGTGCATGAACCTATGTGGAAATATATCTGTGGACATTACAACGTTGTTCCTAGTCAAAACAATACTACCCCATATGTATGTATGTATGTATGTATGCATGTATATATATATATATATATATATATATATATATATATATATATATATATATATATATATATATATATATATATGTATGTATATGTATAAGTGGGGAGGTGTGAACACATATACGCAGAAACGGAAGGTGAGAGTGAGATGGAGAGGGAGAAGGGGAGCGGTAGATAATCCTTTTGTTTTTTATAATATCTATCAATATATATATATATATATATATATATATATATATATATATATATATATATATATATATATATATATATATATTTCTGTGGGGGCATGTATGTAACAGGATGAGTGAGAAAAAAGTTTATTTGTTTTGCAATTGAGTATTAATCGAAGGTGTTAGTAAATTGGCCTGAATTTTACGCCCGACCCTTACATATTGTACGCCACTTTACAAATGAACAGTCTAATCATTGGAGCGTATGACAGGGTTCACTTGGCAAAAGATGTTTTTCTACAATTCCCGGGATATTTGTGGCCATCTTTCAAATGTGATTGTCAGTTATTTGGCTCTTTACACAAGCAATATAAATCTGAATTGGTCAGCTTCATTTCACTCAGTGAGCACAGAAATGAAAGAAAACATTCATCCTTCCAGAATATTCGATATTTATTTCTTAATGGATATCGCGGATTTTACAAATGCACAAATGGTGTGTAATATTTCTTTGTTTATTAGTTCGGTACATGATTGACGTATACTGTGTTATCTTACTTCCAGCTAGGCAAGAGTATTAAGGTTATCAATTCCTTAAGAATCACTGATACTCTCATGTCAAAGCCATAGACTTGCATACGGACATTCAACCATAATCTCTGTGCATTCATTTAAGTTAAAATAAGAAGCTGAACATGATAGAGATGAAAAGTACAATACGAGATTTGAGTTTCGGAAAATAGGTTTTTAAATTGTAATATAATTACCTGGAAAAGTGTAAAACATGAAATAAAACAGAGTAAAAAAAAGATTTAATGGAAAAGAGATTAAATGTCCTGATTTCTACCGGGAAGATACATGTCATTAAAGATTTCGTTGCTTTTGTTTAGCGGCATATCAACAACTTATGTGTCATTTAATGTCACAATTTTATTATGAGGTATTTAGAACATCCTCGTCTTGAACTGTTTCGATTTGGTTTCGGTTTGCTTTGGTTTATTAACTTCATAATTTCCTTAAGCATCATTTACTGAGGAAATTTAATTTTCTTCGTTTTTCTGGTTTGAATTTTTAGTTTAACGTCATATCAATTCCTTATGTGTCATTTACTGTCGAAATTTAATTTTCTTCGTTTTTCTGATTTGAATTTTTAGTTTAACGTAATATCAATTCCTTATGTGTCATTTACTGACGAAATTTAATTTTCTTCGTTTTTCTGATTTGAATTTTTAGTTTAACATCATATCAATTCCTTATGTGTCAGTTAATGAAGAAATTTATTTTTCTTTCTTTCATGTATTTGATTTTTAGTTTAACGTCATATCAATTCCTTATGTGTCATTTAATGACGAAATTTATTTTTCCTTGCTTTTCTGATTTGAATTTTTAGTTTAACGTCATATCAATTCCTTATGTGTCATTTAATGACGAAATTTATTTTTCTTTGTTTTCTGATTTGAATATTTTGTTTAACGTCATATCAATTCCTTATGTATCATTTAATGAAGAAATTTATTTTTCTTTGCTTTTTCTGATTATAATTTTTAGTTTAATGTCATATCAATTCCTTATGTGTCATTTAACGAAGAAATTTTTTTTTTCTTTCTTTGATTTGATTGTTTGTTTAACGTCATATCAATTACTTATGTGACATTTAATGGCGAAATTTTATTTTCTTGTGAGTTTGGGTTTGTTTAGTGTTATGGGAACTTACCTATAACGATAAGGGACTCTTCGTGACTTTATAAATACTGCGCGTCTCTGAGAGAGAGGAGAGGAACGAGTCGAGACCTAACGAGTCAAGACAATATTAGTTCACTCTAAGCCAGACTGACAGTTAATACTAAGACTTTCAACTTCTTTTATTGTATTTCTGTAGTAATATATCTTTGTTATTTTCTACTCTTGTGTTCGGGTTGTTCTTCCTTGGTCCTAACCTTGGATCATAACCGTGGTGCGAGGATATTGGACCATAACATTTAGTTTGTTTGTTTGCCGGCATATCAACATTTCGTGTCATTTAATGTCGAATGAGATTTGGTAATTATGTTTTGCGGGAATTTTGGTTTTATTTGTATCCCTTATGAAAAAAATATTGGTGGTAATTTTTGTATTTGGACATCAGTTTGTGTGTTCATTATTTACCCATATTTAGAGACCTAATAGGTCCTACAACCCTATGACAGGTTGGACCTTTGAACAACATCAATTAAGAGGAGATTCCACGGACCGCAGAACCTCAAGAACTTCATCGTCATACCCTGAGCAACTATCAATTATTTAATGCTGAAATCTTATTATTTTGTACCCAATTTTATTTATTTAATATATTAGAGATTATAATATTTCTAGTTATACAATTCTTACGAATTACTCCGTTAGCCGCAGAAAGAAGATATGAATTCATGCCTTTCTCAAGGGTAATTTCACGTAATTGAATATAACGAAGAAAATGGCAATCTGAACTCTGATTAAAAATTTCGAGCCTTTATCAATTACACCATCTGCACATCCAATCTTACTGCACCTGGTATTCCCAAGCGGTCACCCATCAATTTACTGTCTAGGTTCGACTTTGCTTAACGTGAGTGATGGCAGGAGAACCAGTATCTTTACGTGATGTGGCCGCCAGCTTCATTAATGAATGAAGTCACTCCACAGGAGATAAATTGGAAGCCAGCGAAGAATGATTTCGTTAGTCATGGAAGTGTGGTTTAAATGCTCTCTCCGTGAATAATGTTGCGAATATGGCAGCTGAAATTTATAATAATCAATGAAGTTAAGGAACGTTTGAAAATGTAAATGGTATGCTGATTGAAACAGATGGGCCAGGAACGCCATGAAAAAATATAACGGAGTTAAATGTATAAATATCTTTCGTTTCCGTTACTACTGAAGTGTAAACTACAGACCAGATTGTGACACGAACATCCCACCTTTCAACGTGCATCTTCTTTCAATATCTATGCCTGAATTTTAGTCTTTTTTTCGTTTCATTTTCACCTGTGTGTTTGTTAATTGGTGTTTAAATTACTATAATATATCCAGAAAGACATATATCTGTATACACTTTTTATTATCCAAAGCTTTTATATTGCTACGTACATGAAAAAGGCGTTTTTCTCTAAATGTTTTATATTCTGTAATTAATTTATGATTCAATTTATCTCTGATAAAATATAGGGATGATCCTTATCAAAAGTGTTAGAAACGAGCATATCCAACGATAGATAGATAGATAGATAGATAGATAGATAGATAGATAGATAGATAGATAGATAGATAGATAGATAGATGCTAACTCTCTTTTGGATATATCACACTTATTTACATGTTCAGATGCATTCTTGTCTTTCAATTATCGATAAACTTAAGTAATATTAACTAAACATAATTTATTCTTCCTCGTATTGGTGACAGAGATATTTTGTAACAGCAAAGCAAGAAGACTCATACATGAATATTATTAGACAATTACAGTGCGATGAACTGACTATGTTGTATATTGTTCTAAGATAAATACGCAACTATATGTAAGCATAAATATTCTGGTATACAAATCGTAATTTTTATTATCTGAATAGATGAAATCATCCTAGCTTGGAATACCTAAAAACTTTATTTTGCATGAAGTAATCATCATCTTTAAAAGAGGGCGTTTTCCTCAGTCGCGATATATTGTTGCATTGTCAATGAGGCTCTATGCACCTCAGGTAGAACGTCTAAAATCTAATTAATAATTAATTTCAATTTATGGAAAGCAATTATTATGGTCAAAATTACACCGTAACCAACGACTTATTAAGTATATCATTACAGTTAATTACAAATTGTTACATACGATAATGTGCAACAGAAAAAAGGCAGTGTACTGAAAAAGGTAAATCTCCACAATCGACTCGAAATAAGTACATCTATGAGAGAAAGGTAATACGTTCTCGGTTCGTCTAGGTATTATTGATTTAGAGCTCGTAAAGGGCAATTTGAATATCATATCCAGGACTGGCAACGTGTCCATAATTTTTTGTTGAATGCGCGCCGCCCTCGACACGAAGAAAATATTGTTGCCTGTCATTAAAACACAAGGCGGTGTACAGCAAAATTATCACATTATAAAAATTACGATTTTGATTGATTGTCCTAACCAAATTCATTTAGCCATTTGACAGCGTAACAAACAATTATTACGGTTGTTCATCTCTACAAATTATTTGTTGTGTAGCAACAATTATTCAAATTTTTATTTCAGTTGAAAACCGGGAATTCGAAAGTTTCAAAGAGCTGCCATATCATTGGCAACAAATTTCGTCATATATATGTATATATATATATATATATATATATATATATATATATATATATATATATATATATATATATATATATATATATATATAGCACACTTCTTTTATATTTATTACTCGCTGAGTTTTTTTTTTCTTTGTACCACATATTTAAGGTACTGAACGATTTTTTTCGTTCTGTTCCGAGGTTTCTGGTGCTGTGTTTTTATTTTTTTTCATTTTTCCTCGGATGCCAACTTCTTTGAAAATTGTGCTATCGACCTTTTTCACCCACTGAGCCTAAGTAGATTTAAATTATATATATATATATATATATATATATATATATATATATATATATATATATATATATATATATATCCTTCATAAATTGTTTGAGGGCATGCTATTTTCCCCTTCGTTAAGATGATAACTCAATAATCTACGTTTATCAATGAAGGTATTTCCGCTAACGCCTGTGCTGAAACGACATGGTGTAATTCTTGCAATACATGTAAACCACACACATGTTAAGATTACCCATTTTTGGGATGTTGCTCTTTTGTGCACAATGTTCGGATGAAATTGGAAGCTCGCAGCGGGGATGTCTCGCCCTTCGCAAAGCCCTAAATGTATTCACAGGATTCGCACAGTACAAAAGATACCACAGTTCATATAGCGGATCAAAAAACTATCACTGTGATTCTATGAATATCATAATCAGAGATTTCCAGGTGACCTACGCATAATCTGTTTACAACTAACATGCAATAAGGAAAGAGCAGTTCCATTGGACACAAGACCAACAAGTTGGAATGCCATGAGAAAACTGTATTTCATTGCTTTCCTTTCGACCATGAATAAAATAGCATTAATTTGCAGTTGATTATTTATTACTATCCGCCCTCTTACCCATAGACACGACATTGTAATTTGTTTCTATTTTGTTCATGGCAAATATCCAGACGTGCTCTGTTATCCTGTTCCATCATGTGACAGCTGGGATATGCCATGACAATTCTACGGATTCTAAATTTCCTCATGGCGAAAATATCCCTTCTTTGTTGCCTCTCTGATCAATGCAATCTTGATCTCTTATAATCAAGAACCAATCATAACTGAACTCCGAAAGCTCACGTTTTTAATCATCACTGAAATGAATGACGTTCGTACAGTGTACTTGAATGAATATTTCCCCACCGAACTAAACATTTATAATTTTGTCTAAATTGCTTGATGGAGAGTTATCATGAATTACACTATTTATGTTCGGATTATTTTTCTCATATTTGTTGTTGTTATCTCAGCGTTTCAGCCGTTGTGCCCTCCGGCCTTCCGCAAGTGTATATTGATCTGTGTAACCTTCAGAGAATTTTGAACTGAATCCTTATTTAATCTATACGATAGACAGTTATGTTTACACTGCATATTTCTAGGGATTAGAACTAGATGATATCATGTCTAGGTATTAGGACAAAACACCTTACATGGGAGCAGTTGTATGAAAAGAGTCAACCCTCTAGATTAAATAAAGATTTCCGTTCAGAATTCCGTGTGGATACAACTGCCGAATCCTTGTGAGAACTTGCACAAACTTGTTAACAATTGTCCTAGTATAAATAGTGTAAATAAATATATACTCATTATGGTGTCGTATTGTAGAAAATTGAAAGATGTTGAAATATACTTTCGATCGTATATGGTATATATTACAGAAAAGGACTTCGCCTTTAATCAATTTACGATAAGGAAAATATGTTGAAAATATAAAGATAGAGAAAACGCTGCACCAAGGCCCAATATATAGTTGTTGGTTTTCACTTGATGGTTAAGGTTAAAGATTAATGCTTTCCAGAAAAAAAAAGCTCTATGACGTGGGAAGATTCGATAGATATTTAAACATAATATTCAAAACACACATGTTCCTGTAAATATTATACCAGCAGAATTTCTAATCTTTTGCTTGTTCGCCGGCTTCATGTTGCTTACGTTATCTATTGTTCGTAAGTGAATATAAATTATTATATCTTGGTGCATATATGCCATTTCACAATAAAGATTATTTTTAATTGCCGCTTATACATGTATAATTATTCCACCTTAATACTTAGTGATATGATATTCGCACAAATAGAAATACCACGCTACGGATATTAAAAAAAGCATTACGTTTAAACCGTCGCTTGCCCCGGCCACTCTAGTTTTACGTGTCTGAAAATGTACGTAGAATTAACGCCAATGTTTTCCACTTTTTTCAAAAGATTTAATAAGAGAAGTTCATTCTCCACCAAAGGTTGAAAATGTATCCCGTTTTATAAGAGGGACTGCCGTCTGACCCACCATCATTTAGGCCTGACGATCCTATAGAGCGTGTCACAGTCACTCAATATTAAATTGACACTTTAATGAACGCATATTCACTAGGTTATCTCTTCACGAAAAAGAATCTCAGTTCTTCCTTTCGTATCAGTAAATTTAATTTCATTAATGCAATTGCTATCATAAAGTGAGGACGCAGGTTTGTAACATGTCGGGGTAGCATATTATCATTATTATGGCTCTTGAATTCTCAAAACTCGACATTATTTACAATATTATATATAAAATATGGGAGGGGGAAAAATATCCTTGTCGTAGACGTGGGATTCATAAATAAACGGTTGAAGTGTAAGTAAATAGTGTTGGATATGAAATAGTCTCCGATACATACATACACACATACATACATACATACATACATACATACATATATATATATATATATATATATATATATATATATATATATATATATATATATATATATATATATATATGTGTGTGTGTGTGTGTAATTTGGCAGCAACTTTTCTTTTAAACATGTAGTATTGAATGTTAAAGACAACATAGTCTTGCATATTTTCTTTTGAATTTTCTCATTAGAGAATATGAGAAAATTTCAAAAGAAAATATGCAAGACTATGTTGTCTTTAACATTCAATACTACATGTTTAATATATATATATATATATACATATATATATATATATATATATATATATATATATATATATATATAATGAATGGTAGTTGAAAGTGCTCAAATCCGTAATAGAACTAACATATCTAGTTGCATGGATAGTAGATTTTAAGCCCGGGTTTCACGCTTTTTCAGATAGACTGGTGTATTGTTTCAAAAAAAAAGAAAGAAAATTGTTTTCTGGTGATTGAAAAAGAGTGAAACCCGGGGTTACAAACTATTATCCATTTAATTGAATATAAATATATATATACATACATACATACATATGTATATGTGTGTGTGTGTGTGTGTGTGTGTGTGTGTGTGTGTGTGTGTGTGTGTAAGTATATATATATATGAGTTGATATTGATGTCTATACCCAGAGAGGACAGTCGATTTGATGCTAAAATGCAATCGTTTAGCCAATCGGCTGAGGAGTGAATTCAGTGCTTACTTTTATACTCTCAATCACTGTTACTGCGAACTTTAACCCATAAATATAGGATTCCGTAAAAATCAATATATCATTTACACAAAACTTGATATTTTTCTGTTAAATAGTTTTTCATGAATTCCGATGTTTTAAGTCCGTAAACTGTTATCACTCTTTCTAGTAGTGATGAGGGTTTCCATACGTATATTTTTTAAATGTGGAGCGAAATGAAAACAAATTCATTTTATGATGGTATTCAAACTAGTTTTTTTACTGTTCTTTTAGGCAATGAATTTCAAGAATAGCTTCAAGCAACTTAATTCCTTAAGCTTTAACTAAGACAAAACGATTTAAGCAATTATATTTTGAGGTCTATAATCACAAACGGAAATCTTTACCAAATAAAACGATAGATATCATCATATGAACAATTCTAATTTAAAAGAAATTACTATCAAATATAATAAGAAATTTCTCTTTCTTTTAATAAGATGACTATATTGCCCGTAATGGCTATGTCAATGATGAGAATAGCTCTACATGTGTCGAAATTTACGACATTAATTGGCTTAAGAATAAACACGATACTCGTTGGAGGCTTATCGTTACCTTTAAAAGAAATTTTTTTTTAATTCTGTTACGTATAATGAATCTTTGTAGCACTGATGGAGACTTTCTTCCTTATTTTTCATTAAATTAATGAGTACCGTCAATGTATTCATTATGCAATAATTTTCTCTTCGAGATAGATAAAATGTCAATTTTATTTCTGCTACTTTATAATTTATATATTTCTTCAGGAGATCTGGTTTCTGTTATTTAGCAAAGTTCTTTTGTATTGATTCTGTAGTGTCAGTTCAGAGATTCGATGAGGAATGGTTGTCTGTAAGTCCTACAGGTTCAATTCGCTCGAAGCCATTTTAAAACATTTTTTCTATCGTAACCGTTGTATAAAACTGACAGTTTAGACAGTTGGGCGTGTAGGACAGTATATCTGAAGGAGACCTCCTCTTCAAAAAATCAGTTCATATATAAAGTTTGAATTCTTGCTTTTGTAGCTATATCAATCATGAAAGTACAGGATGGCAATGGAAATGGATAAGTCAAATAGAAAGAAATTTATTGTCGATCTTTCGGACGAAGCAGATACTGTATCCGGTTTATTGTGGCAAGTATAATGTACCAGCAGCACGCACACCAGTCGGTAGAGGATAGGATACAATTCAAAGAAATACATATCTACCACGATCATTTCGTTTCGGAAAAAGAAAAAATAGAAAGAGAAAGAAACAACCGGAAGTCTGTGAACAAATTTATTGATGCCGATCTTGTACAGTTGATTTCAGAACACGTAAATCGAATGCTGACTGCAACATAGAATATAGTTAAGAGTTGAAAAGCAGTTCAGTATTTTATTGCAATGTCCTATTTTTTAAAAATTTGTCTGATGGTTTAAAATTCCAGACAATTTTTTTATAATTGCAGCTCTATAAATTTCATGTAAAATTATGAAAACTATCAGTCCTTGTCTTAGACAAGATAGCTAAGGCAGTGTTTCTTTATTAGATATGTTTTTTGACGAAAGTTTGGATATTAAACCCGAGAATTTATATAATAAGATTTGTTTCGGCGGCTCAAAGTTAACTGAATTTTGTGAGTCATATAACATGGGCTCGAGTGCATACACAAAAGATTCCGTGGTATATTCTTAAGAGGATTGTCAGAAAGTCCCTCTTGGAAAGAAATTTAAGTTGTATTTCTCATATATATATATATATATATATATATATATATATATATATATATATATATATATATATATATATATATATATATATTTGTGTTTGTGTATGTGTAAATATATAAATGTATATATATATATATTTGTGTTTGTGTATGTGTAAATATATAAATGTATATATATATATATATATTTGTGTATATGTAAATGTATGTATATATATATATATATATTTGTGTATGTGTAAATATATAAATGTATATATATATATATATATATTTGTGTATGTGTAAATATATAAATGTATATATATATATATATTTGTGTATGTGTAAATATATAAATGTATATATATATATATATATATATTTGTGTTTGTGTATGTGTAAATATATAAATGTATATATATATATATATATATATATATATTTGTGTTTGTGTATGTGTAAATATATAAATGTATATATATATATATATATATTTGTGTTTGTGTATGTGTAAATATATAAATGTATATATATATATATATATATATTTGTGTATGTGTAAATATATATATCTATATATTTGTGTTTGTGTATGTGTAAATATATATATATATTTGTGTTTGTGTATGTGTAAATATATAAATGTATATATATATATATATTTGTGTTTGTGTATGTATATATATATATATATATATATATATATATATATATATATATATATATATGTGTGTGTGTGTGTGTGTGCGTGTGTGCGTGTGCGTGTGTGTGTGGTTGTGCTTGTATATTATATATTATTTAATTTTTCGCCTTTTGAACTCATGAATTTGAATGATATAAATTATTAATTGTTAATTCTAGTATTTTACGCAAAATAATAAATACACAAGTTTTGACACAGCATTTAATATTCACGACGACCGTGAACTATATACCGTGTGTGTGTGTGTGTGTGTGTGTGTGTGTGTGTGTGTGTGTGTGTGTGTGTGTGTGTGTGTGTGTGTGTGTGTGTGTGTGTGTATGTGTGTGTGTGTAAAACCAGCAAAATTGGATACGTCGTTTTCATCATACTAGAAATTTCCGTGGATAACTGAATGGACCCACTGGGTAATTATCGCGCTACATTATTCCGAAAATATATTTTTCTGAGATAAAATTGTGTGTGTGAGTGCGTGCGTGCGTGAGAGACAGAGACAGAGATGCAGAGAGAGTGGCAGAGAGAAAATCTTCAAGTCTTCTTCAATAGGTCAGAGAATTATAAAGAATATACATTGTATTTCCCGTATCATGGCTGATGCAACCCAAAGAGTACTTCTAGGTCTATACATTTACACTGATCTGAATCAATTGCTAGTTTCGTGGTAATTTGGTTCAATGTAATGTTTAAACTAGTTTTATCACCAGAATCCATCTTACACGTTTATAAATTTACTATTCGCAGGCGCATCGAAAATTGTTGCGGCAACTTCTCTGGGGCAGCTGCTATATATTTCAGGATTCGAAAGGTCTGTAATGTGATGCCTCTTGACCTGGCATCTCGACTACCGTTCATTTGCCATCGCCGTGTTTGCATTGTGTCTTTTCTATAATTTATTTTCATGTATATTTAATGATAGCTCGACCGCATGAATTTAGAGATAGTAGTATACTGACAACTAGGACCGATACTATTTCTGCTGTAATAGCTGGATTGAACTGTAAATTATTTTCTGTTATTGCCTTTCCTTATTTCTCACTTCTCTTTAGGAATTCTCATCCAACTGTTTGCTTTCCTTTCACAAACTATCTTTCAAAGATTAAATTCAACTTCAATTGACTTTTTCCGACATCCTGAAACCTCTTCTTTTAATATCTTTTCTCCTCAGGTTTTTCCATGCTCCTTTCACACACCCTAAATTTGCTATGTGGGAATTAGCAAAAAATTGATAATATTGAGAAAGTAGAGACTTGACCTTTTATTTTATTAAGCCAGGTACGTTTTGTATTTTTATGAATGTTGTTAATTATATCTGTGTTATCTCCGGTGTGTGTGTGTGTGTGTGTGTGTGTGTGTGTGTGTGTGTGTGTGTGTGTGTGTGTGTGTGTGTGTGTGTCGCCATGCATGTATAGATTGGAAACCACAATAGCCCCAAATACTTTGTAATGATTAACATATGCCAAATATCACATCGAATTATTACAAATCCTTTCTTCAAACGGACGTTATTCGACAGATTCATACATTCATTAAATAAGATAACGCTGACTACCCTGCTAACTTGGGTAACTCTCGGGACGTATGTTGATTGAACAATTGTATAAAAGTCGTTTTGCATTTCAATGGATAGCCTTATCGGTGTTCACACTCAGGCCCCAGTGAAAGTACTACAGATCAAGTAATTGCCATGATATCAAGGAACAATGGCGCCACCTGCATTGCTTTTATCCAATAACTGTTGCCACGTAAGTGTACGCAGACTATTTATTTTCATTTCCTAACTGTAAAAGTACATAATCAATGCATTCGTATTTAGAACTATACCAGTTCTACTAACTAACTAGAAACGGCTATAGGTATCATTTCTTAACTAGCCGAATCTTTGGTGCTTTTTCCACGAGGGAGGAACTCATTACATTAGAGAACTGGCTCCCGATATGACCTCTTAATCGTTCTACAAAAGTATGCACCATTGACAAAATACCAAGAAACTTAAACCACAAGAGTGTGAAGTAATTTCTATCAAATGACGGAAACAGACGAAAGTTCGGCAGATTAAATTATGCTTTATCATTTCTCTAATTGCCTAGAACAATTATATACCCTGCGTATTGCATACTGCAATTGCCTGTGGCATATCAGTTGACGGTGGGGAAATTAGAATTGATATGTCGAGTTCAAAGTTCAGCCTATGGCATTTAGGTCGCTGTTGCACCGATACCCCCCTCTATAATAATGAAATCATCTTTTCACACGCAGCTAGATTTTGATAGCAGTCCATACTGGGCGATGTATTTTTGTGAGCAACACATCTAGTACAAGGGCAATTCTGAATTAAATACCAAATGTCCGTTAAGTTTAGCAAATTTGTCATGTAAAAATCTACTTACTGGATAAACCTAATAAAAAAAAAAACAACGTAATGAATCTGTGGCATTTATAATTCACAGAAGGATCTTCAATGTTTATCATTCATCAGATATCTGATCTGAATATTTTAAGTTATCATTCGTTTAATATGCGTATTATTTTAATTTAACAATTGTTAATTTATTTTCGTGAGTGAGTGAAATATGTCGATGAGGATACCAAAAATTATAAAAGTACTTGCCAAGAGGACATGGTGGGGGAATGAGAGAAAATTTGAAATAAAAACCTAATATTGATTATAAAGGAGACCGTAATCTTATGCACATAGTTTGTAATGCAAGGTCGTTGGCGGTGAAATGGCGGAAAATATACAGGGTGTAACAGCAAAACTTTCCAAATTGATTATCAGCATGTGATAATTGTCCATCCCGAAAAATGTTTAATATATACCAATCCACTAAGCTAATTGACTTTACTTTCTCCAGGTTTTCAGATAAGACGTTTAGCCATCTTGACATTTGTAGTTAGAATCACCTGAAAAACTTTTGATTTAATCACCTTGAAAAAGAACAATTTAAAATAATTTTGTTACAGATCCAATGTATCTTCTTAAGTAAGCAATGGTGAGACAAGAAAGATCGTTCAGGACATCAGTAATTGTGCCAACATTCATAATCTGGCTTCCATCTTCAGAGTCCCTTCAAGAACGAAGTGAACGGTGAACAAGTATAAATAAGAGGAAAAAATAGAAAGATCAGGAGGTTACAACAGCAAAAATTATCAACATTTTAAATATTATCATTATTGTTCACAATAGAGTGCGATAGAGTTGTGAAAAACTCGAGCAATTTCAGTGAGATATGTTTAATCATTTTGTAAGATACAAAGTTTTAAATCTAAATGTAACAATTGGACGTTTTTGCTGTTACAGGATTTGGACAATTTTGCAGATACACCCGGTATACATGGGAACGATAAAGATCTTCTCCACCTTATTTAATTAAAGACTCCCGATCGTGGCCCTGCAGTTGAAATTGGGGTACAAGTGTATGTATAAATGTGAAGGGTATGTATCAGAAACTAGAATTTATATATTAAATATGAAGGAAGTAAATACGAAAGACCTATTAACAGTTTTTATATATTGAACGTAGATTTTTGTACAGATCAAGAAATATACGGATATATGTAAGGTTTGTAATATGGTAGCTTCCGAACAGTCGTTAATGTATCATATTATCCATCAGAATCTGTTATTATGAATGTTATTTGGCCTCAAAATTCTACCAGATTCGCGGATGTATGAGCATTTTACCCGGGGCAAAATTATATTTATGTAATATAGAAATATGTTAAAATGCCTATATATCGGGATTACGGCCATAACCCACACGATCACCAAAATTACGTAACGTTGGGCCTGGTCAGTATCATTTTAATCGAAGAGTCGTGTTCCAGTTCCGGTTGCGTCCATTATATTCACTTACGTGCAAATACAAATCCAGCTATTCTCTGCATTTCAGATATGTGTTCATAACTAAAACTTATATTACGAAAATTATTATTATAAAAAAAAAAATAATAATTCAATAAAAAATTGGCCTTTAAATATCTTACAAAACGTTAATAAGCCGTACACATCAATAAATCTGTCTATATTTCTGAGATGAGGTATTATGTACAGTATTTACATTAGTCGGAATATTGTCCTCATCTTTGTCGCCATATTTGTCACAACGTTTCGGCCGTTGTACGCTCCGGCCTTCTTCAGGTGGTTGGAATTTCGAACCGAACCATTTATTTCGATCACTGGGGTAGACTGTTCTGGTTCCACGAGCCATGTTTGATGGATGTCAGTTATCAGTTATCTCCTGGTAATTTTCCCTCTGAAAGTTCTCCACTACCTGAACCGGGTATTGAACTCACACTCTTTGGGTCTGTCACTGGATCTAACCAACGCCTTTATCCACTGTACCATGTGTCGAAATTCCAACCACCTGAAGAAGGCCGGGGCGTACAACGGCCGAAACGTTGTGACAAATATGGCTACAAAGATGAGGACAATAGTCCGACTAATGTAAATACTGTGCAATCAATAAATATTACAAATCTCTATGATTGGCCATCGTAATTTACATTTTTGCAGATTTGGGAAATTATAATTGAAGCTTTCTTTATTATTTTGAGATAGATGCGCAATCGCTCTTAGAAACAGTGTTAAATTTTGTGAAGAGATTACCGCCCTAAGCGTGAAAGAAAATGGAACGATGAAAATGTCTTGAAATATCGACGAAAATATAAGAAAATGAAATTTAAAATGTAGTTTTGTTTGATCTTCGGAAGTTGTTCCATTTGGAATACGGATAAGCAGAGCTAACTGCCTTGGATGCCAGTCTGTTTAGGAGAAGGTTCACTCAGATTTAAAAAGCGATTTTAACAAAACGGTTTAGTCAACTTGATGAGATCGCTTCAAAAATCGAATATATTCATTAATATCGAACTCGATAGTCATCTTTCTATAATTGGTCCGAGCTAAATTCGGGACGCAACGGCTTCAGCTTTTTTCTCCAGGGATAATCATGGTCATAAGGATAGGCGTGTCTTGTAATTGATAGACGCTCGGACTGAGAATTTCCAGAGTCCAGTTCGAATTCCAGTCCGGTATATTACATTATCATACTCTTGGAATTATGAATTAATTTCCCCAAGCTATGGGTTAAATAACAGTAAAGAATGGGATCTATAACTGTAGCTGGAAAATAGGAAATGAAATTAAAAATACTAAATTCAAAACTATAACAACAGTTTGTAATCCGAAATACGTCAACAAATATAATGATATGTAACAAATTCCGCTATGGTGTACTTTTTGCTGCTGACCTAAGAGATTTTTTATTTTGCTGGCCCAGTGTAGATGTTTCTCTTGTCTTAATGCAGATCAGAGACGAAAATGGAATCGGCAAGCTCAGTCCTATTACTGACAGAAACAACTGTTTCCGCTTTGCATTAGGGACTTTGGAGAAGGTATGATTTAAACAGTTCACCTCACACCAGTTATGCATGCAGTCAGTTATGTGTCATGCATGATACACGCGTAGGCGATCATGTATCTTTCGATACATTAATCACGAGGCAGATATTTTTTCCAGCAGGAGGTTGTCATTTCTTTCTGTTGAACTTTTCTGTAGCCCAGGTACAATCCAAGCCTGTAGAACTCGGTCTGTCCTGCTATTTATCCATAGCTGGGGTGGAAGAGGATTAAAAAGTATTAGCATATAATAGATTCGATTGGAATTTGAACTCAGATTTCCGAGTCATCAGTCCGAGCCGCTATCCATTGCTCCATCTTGCCTCCCAAAGTGTATATAGTAGTAAGAATATTTTGTCTTTCACACCTTGGGTGGTAAATCACGCTGTATAATTAATTAGTAATTAATGTAGTAATTCCAATGCATTAGTACCGACTCTATATTGGCTTCGCTTCACCATCAAAATTTATGTGATATTAAGAACTTCATACACACGTTTAGCATTCTATAATCCAACTGAAAAATTATAATATATTTTATAATAAAATAAATATAATTCCAAAATTTTAATGATGATATAATGTATGTATTTTGCATAGTGTTTTCACGCAATTCATATTTTCATTGTGAACGAACGATGATAGTTGGTTAATTAAGGCTTTTAGTTTGTTGAAAGTATGTTTTATTTATGTACTTTTTCTATATTACTCATGGAATTTTCTTCAACACCAACATTGCTGAGAACTTCAGGTTAACAGAAACATGAATAATCTTCATTCTATTCCATCTCTCTTTCTCACTCTCTTTGTCAAAATGAATATACATATATATATATATATATATATATATATATATATATATATATATATATATAGATAGATAGATAGATAGATACATATATGTATATAAACAAACATCCATAGATCCATATATATATATATATATATATATATATATATATAGATAGATAGATAGATAGATACATATATGTATATAAACAAACATCCATAGATGCATATATATATATATATATATATATATATATATATATATATATATATATATATAGATACATATATGTATATAAACAAACATCCATAGATGCATATATATATATATATATATATATAATGTAACTTTATTTTGAATTGTATTACACATTCATTAATATTACACATAGTTTTTCATGTTTTATTTTATTGCAATATATAATCCCCCGATCCAGCTCTGTTGAGTGAGGGCGAAACTGGTCGGCTGTGTTTGTTTTCTTTTTTCGCTTTTCATTTTCCAAGTAAAATTAGTCTAACCGTTTGTATTGCTATGGCAACCCTGTATTTAGTTAATTTTCAATAAAACCTGAGGAATCTATGCTGCTTATTGGTCATCCGAATTAAGTTCCTCTCCTTCCAAAATATCAGCAAGTACTTAAAAAAATCATATATCAAAGCATGAATTAAATTTAAATCAAGATAATTGCTCGAAATATTAACATATTCGGCCATGTTGCGAGCATTCACCTGAAAGGG
Source organism: Acanthosepion esculentum (assembly GCA_964036315.1). Classification (NCBI taxonomy): domain Eukaryota; kingdom Metazoa; phylum Mollusca; class Cephalopoda; order Sepiida; family Sepiidae; genus Acanthosepion; species Acanthosepion esculentum. The sequence continues at coordinate 35,427,587 of OZ038482.1, read as the reverse complement.
TTCTTTATGATAGAAGAGATTATAACACGTATTGAACAAGAATCACTTGCCGAGATAGCAATTCGCGGAGGCACTGAAAATTCATGAATGTGGAGAGGTCATTCCTATTCAATTTGGAGGTTGGGATAAGATAATCTTACACATAAACCTCTGATGTTTTTTCTTGTGTGTGAAGATCATCAAGGAGTCACTAACCATGTCGACGAAAACAAGCGAGCAGCTCAATAAGGCAGAATCCAATATTAGATTAAATAAGAAGAAAAATCCTTAATACTGAGGAGTGAACATATTGAATGAAAAAAGATTATGTCATTTATCAGGTTGGTCCGATGTTAGAAGAAGCTGACGTGTATGGATTAATTTAGAGGAATGATTCCCGTCTACTATGCTATATATTCGGATTCGGATTTAATATATAGGGAGATTTTGAAATCAATTTCGTATTATTAGTACAGCAGGAAAGGTAGGCTAATTTTGTCTTGTTTTGAATTGTATTTATTTTTGTCATCGTGAAATGCAAAGAAATTCATGTATGATATATTAAAAAAATCCTAGTGAGTCCAGAACGAGAAACAATCTACATAATTTAGCCAAATAGTAGCCTTTAATGGCAGTAAATCTATAGCAATTTTGTTGATGGATTTCATGTATATATTTCCAAGAGATAATGGAAATTAGGCAGGTAAGCATCCATCCCGCTTATATATGACGAAACCCATTTGAAGTGTTTAATTTGCCTACGTGATTGTTATACTTAGAATTATCATTCTGGATACAGCTGCCAGGTCATCACAAATCCATATAGTGGTGGCAAAGGGTACAATGAAATTACAAGGACTAAATAGGGAAATCAGATTTAGCTGATCATGTCTGCATGTCACCTCTAGAATGAAGTAAATATAACAGACATGAAATTTCAAATTTAATAATAAATAATTCATAAAAATGGTACCATCTTTGATCTTTTATTGAGGAGTGACAGTTAAATGAATTACATCAATTTAGATACACACATAAAGAAATAGCCCTTGAGTATATATACAATGTACAGGCATTATTGTTGATGCTCCGAAACTATAGAAACGGATTTTACAAAAGCCACATGTCAAGTGGATTAAAACACTGATTGCAGTTTCTTTGGTTCCAGCTCTTATTGAGTCTGGTAGAGTAAAAATATCATGTCCTTATTCAGAAGAAAATAATCAGCAGCATACATTAAATAACACTAATTATTAACAATTAACAGTCTGCTAATGTTGACAATAACAAAATTTAGTGATGCTACAAAATTAAAAGAAAGATACCGAACGAATACCAGAGATAATTTCGAAATAATGTGAGTATAACTCCCAGTTAAATATATGATATAGATCATTGCAGAAATCTGTGCCCAATTAGAAAATTTTTAATATAATTTTACAAACTCAAAATAACATGTATTACTCAAGTACATTTCATCAATTGTTTATAGAATAGGTGTACCATCGTTCTACACGCTTGTTGATTCAACTTTTCTAGGAACTTCGTATTTTTGATTGGAGAAGGACGTAATGATATTGACGACTGACCGTACAGAATCAGATTTTTCGTCATTTAAATTGTTATGTAGAGACCGAAGCCAATGAAAATTCGAATTAGCCAATTTATGAGAATACGTTGGGTGCTCGAGGCTTTCTAAATTCAACATTTTTGACTTCTGTAAGATCTCTTTTGCAACATGCGGTCTTACGTTATCGTGTTAGAAAATGACACCTTTTCCACTTGCCAAAATCAGTCGTTTTTCTTGAACCCAATTATCTTCACATGGCAAACGTCAGTTGATATATCAATTAGTCTGAGCAATCTCTACCGTCGAAATATTCGCTTCATTCTACACGATAGTGAACAGAGCGTCTTCATCATTGACTTTCAAGTTAAAATCTTCTTGAAGAAATCCATCAAACCATTTTTGACTGTCCGAAGAGCGTTTTTTTAAGCGTTTAAACTCAAGCAGGCCGGGAAGCCACTAACAAGCAAGGGGGTATAGAGATTTGGAGCGAGAGCAAAGAGCAGTGATGGAGGCAAAGATGAAGAGAAAGATAGGGCAAACATCAAGGCATTTGGAGACTTCGATTGACGTTACATTTGAATAGATGGAGATTCTAGCTATCAGGGAAACAAGAAAAAAGGGGGGAGTTCCAAAGGCGAGAGATGCGAGACATGAAGCTATTGGGGTAGAAGAGACGGCTATATTTAACAGTTTCGACGTGAAAGCCAAGTTAAAACATAAATTCATGAAGTCTGGGAACCAGCGAAAGCAGCACATCGGAGCAGGGAAAGCACGATCCAAATAACAATTCTGATTTTTTTTTTCCGAAGTTCCGGGAATTGTATCCGAAATTCGTAGAGCAAAATATGACGGAAGTAGAACTATTGATGCTCCATCCTTAACACATTCATCTGTGGACAAAATAACAAAGTCTGCCTCGCGATAGAAATATGCAAGGTTTCTACCGAGAACTCACCGGAAATAGGTGCAAATATAAACGCCAATATCATTTTCTGTTTATTCTTTATTAACAAAGAAATTCGGGCACGAAATTATGACATGATCCTATATATTAATTATGAAATGCCGAATCTAAATAATAATTACGAATTTCTCTTTTCTCTTCGAAAGCGAGATCACCCTAACGCACACAAAATGTTGTCTACATGAATCATATGTAATACAAGAGGAAAATATAATCTGTTTCTACCCTGGTCAGATTTCTTCGTTCTTGTTTAAAAACGCTCGACCGAAAAGGTCGTTGTGTTGAAAATGTGGAAGAATACGATCACACCTCGGTGGGCACGACTATGAACAATGCATTCACTTCCTTTGGTTGTAATGAGGGCCAGCTAATTAAAGCCATCATGCTCTGATCTTTCTGCTTTGACAAATGTTCCCTGGATTGCGTGTCTTGCGCATTTATACATTTCTATATATGCAGCATACCATTGAAGCCCTAATCAAAGGCCAAAATATCAAGCGGCGTTTTCAAAGGAAACAGTCGGCATTGTACATTGTAATCTCTATTGATTAATACAGTTGATGCCGAAACCCACACTGTCCGGAATATATTTCAGTAAAAGAGAGGGTATTCATCGTTTTGAACTATCATCAATTGGCCATGAACCCTTTCATATTTAATCTCATGTATATATTACTTTTGTATAGGTATTGTTTCTAAATACATGAAAATCTCAGAAACTGCATTGACAAAATATTACAGAGAGTGAATTCGGAATTTGCATTTTCCACCTTACTAAGTGACGTTCATATGGAATTTATTAGTTGAAGACACGCCGTGTTTCTATAAGTTGGATATGTATTTGTTCGATATGGATCTAAGGGGAAATTGTTCTGTAGTATACGCTAGAGATATTTAATTCCGTGTTCACATATAAAAAAAACATAGTCAATGATCTACCTAAAATTACTTAAGTATACTTTGAGTTATTTTCGTGTCATTTGCTCGCGAAAAGATGATCATGAACCGAATCTATATTAGTGATATCAACCTCTACCATTCGACGAATCATTCGCCATTCATTAACCGGTAGGTTACATTTCAGATAATCTATGAATTTCAATCAATCCCGGTAAAGGTTGCAGCTGTTTCTACAACTGAAGATGGTTTTCTTCCTAAGC
>OZ038482.1:35406414-35416414 GCA_964036315.1 Acanthosepion esculentum | reverse complement strand
TACAGTTATTTGTTTGTTAATCTGCAGTCCAAGTACACATTATTAAAAGAATGATGATCGTTTCGAAGACCCTCAAGCACAAAATTTTATTAACCCTGGATCTTAAAAATCGGTTGTGTACAAATGGCAGGTCAGATATTTCTGAACAGATTTTGCGCCAAACATGATATTCATATGAAAATCTGGATCGACCGAGATGGAAAATATATTTTATATACATTTCGATTTTACATTTACGCCAGTGATCCGTACTGATTTTTTTACTTTTAATTGTTAATTGTTTTCCCTCTTTAGAACAAGTCAGTTTCAAATTAAAATCTTAATCAATATTTTACATATTTATTGTCGTTATTTCCTAAGACAAATATTTACAATTATCATAGACTAATCGATTTGAATCTGTATCTTATTCTTCGTTATTATAATATAGATTTCTGATGAATAATTACATTAATTTTTGACTTTTTAAAATTGAAAGAATGGTTTTTACTGTTACATTGAATAATAGCATACATAAAATATCACTGATATTATAACACTTTTTGACAGTTATTTCATTGCAAATTATACGATGTTATTATTCTGCCAAAATAAATATTATTACACTAAATAAATTAAAAAAAATAGAATAAAGCGGGTCAAAATATAACCCCTTTCTTCAAATTATTATACCAAAAATATAATTAAAGACAGAAACGGTTATTTAAGTTGTACAGAACGATTAGATTTAAGTGAACATTATGTTGAGGAGCTGATCCGGATGCCATTTCAATTTAAGGTCTTAACGGGAAAAAATGAAATTTATGAAATGTTACATTTTACCCAATGGGGGGGGGGGGCAAAAAGTAAAAGACAGTTGGGTGCCATGAAACATGGTGGAGTAAATTTTAACAACTAAAAATAGGACAACGAAACCAATCTGATAGATGATGCACGCTTCAAATGCAAATTTATTTAACTTTATCAAACATGAAATGATAATTTGTAAACAGTCTAAAATGTGACAAAACTCTTTTACTATATAATACGCAATACACAAAATAACTGAAATTCTACATATCGGTGTCGATGTCGCTCTCCTCATTTGTTTTTCGTTGATATTCAAGCGATGAGGCGAGAAAAGGACAGAAACACTTAAGTGGAAATAAAACAAGGGCCCATTGCGGCGAGAGATAATAATTTCACCCGTAAATCGCATGTTACTATTTACACTTTGTTACTTTTTGCCCCGCTTTACCATATATGATAATGTTATATTATTTGCAAGTCGTATCTTCATCTTCTGACGTCGTTTCAACGATTTAAAAGGGTGAATGTATGGTAATTTTGCCCCCCCCCCTTATTCGCATCGTGTAAAATATTAATTCCCTTCGGAGCTCAAGTACCGGACTGGCTAAGCTTTAACAACTACATCGCATCTATACATAGCGTATAATCATATATAAACTAACTCAGCTCATTTGTTTTAAACAGAAAGGGAGAAAAATACACCAATTCGTTTATGCCTTTATACTTTTAGGGTTTTGCTACAGGGCACATTAGATTCATGTATATTCCTATGTCAGTGTTTTCAGGTGCCTACATTAAAATTTAGTCTTAATTTACCGAATTCGATAGCAACTCAAATAAAAATAAAAACAAATATTAATAAAGTAAACTACGATATAGAAATTGAAAAACGTGACTCTGCAGATGAAGAGTTTAAACTAGATATTTTATATGAAATATGAATAGAAAATAAAGAGACAATGAGAGAAAAAGGTAGTCAATAGAAAGACAATAGAAGGAAATTAATACATTGATGGAAAATATATCCAATGGAACAATCATTATCAAAAATAATTATGTACGTAAATATGCAAATATATCGCAAAGGAAGAACGTGAATGACTAAATATATAGCAAAAATTTAATAAATTATTAAAGAGTGTAAATAAATGGGTTGATAGAGGAGATATAAACAATTTCAACGAACACGACCCAATTTTAAAATATATATGTTACTTGATAGCTGAACAAAGTGAACAATTAATGATACATGTCATAAAATAAATGGGTGGAGAAGTTTCCACATCGGTTATATTACAAATGTATGGCTGCCACTGAGCAGACCTCCTCGGATATAATCTTATGTAGCAGAATTACATTGCCATGAAGTAGCATTCTTTATTTTATCCACATATCTGTTTGTTTTGCGGCCTTTCTAGGGAATTTCAATTATTACTTATATGATTTGTGTATCATTTTGTATATATATTGTAATGCATGTATTGTATGGATTTTGGATTAAGAAAACAGATACTTGATAGGGATATATGTTCTCGGGATGTCGTGATTTCAATCCCCGGGTCAGTTAGTGTATATATAAGAGGATTAATGATGGGATTTGAGATTATCTAGAAAAGGCACCGGATATAGCAGATAGAGGATTTAAAGTATCCCCGAATATCAAAAAAGCGTTTCAGAAAAGCATTTCTGGAAAATATAAGAAAGGAAACATGGCGATGTTCATGTTGTGTAGAAATTTAAAATATATTCAGAAAATAAACAATGTATTTTATATTAGTAACCTACTATTTTTTTTATTTTTAGCATAGATAGTCGAAAAGAATAAAAAATAATATATTAAACTGAGCAGATGAAAATATATACAGACTATTCTAATGCAAATACTGATTTCTTAATATCAATTCTATTCTTGTTATGGAGTCATGCTATGAGGGAAATTTGCCCCGTTAATTATTTTACAGTCAAGTTTTTATATTATTTTCAAGTATATTCACCCAAGTGTTTAATTAATAACCACATATATTTAGGTTTTAACGGCTGAAGGCTACTAGAAATGATTATATAAAACAAATTAACCAGGCTATCAGTAAATTACTGCCAATCAATTGATAAAAATGATAATTTTCATAAATTATCTCGGATATGTACTCCCTCAAATATAAACAAGTGCATATAAATGTAGACACATGAACACGCACAGACGTAAACACACTCATAAGCACACACACACACACACACACACACATATATATATATATATATATATATATATAATCATAAATATAAATATATATATATGCATATATATATAATCATAAATATAAATATATGCATATATATAATCATAAATATAAATATATGCATATATATAATCATAAATATATATATATATGCATATATATATAATCATAAATATATATATATATGCATATATATATAATCATAAATATATATATATGCATATATATATAATCATAAATATATTTATATATATATATGCATATATATATATGCATATATATATAATCATAAATATATATATATGCATATATATAATCATAAATATATATATATATATGCATATATATAATCATAAATACATATATATATATGCATATATATAATCATAAATATATATATATATGCATATATATATAATCATAAATATATATATATACGCATATATATATAATCATAAATATATATATATACGCATATATATATAATCATAAATATATATATATGCATATATATATAATCATAAATATATATATATGCATATATATATAATCATAAATGTATATATATATGCATATATATATAATCATAAATATATATATATATGCATATATATATAATCATAAATATATATATATATATGCATATATATATAATCATAAATATATATATATATGCATATATATATAATCATAAATATATATATGCATATATATATAATCATAAATATATGTATATGCATATATATATAATCATAAATATATATATATATGCATATATATATAATCATAAATATATAATTATATGCATATATATATAATCATAAATATATATATATGCATATATATATAATAATAAATATATATATATATATATGCATATATATATAATAATAAATATATATATATATGCATATATATATAATCATAAATATATATATATATATATGCATATATATATAATCATAAATATATATATATATATGCATATATATAATCATAAATATAGATATATGCATATATATATAATCATAAATATGTATCTATGCATATATATATAATCATAAATATATATATATAATCATTAATATATGTATATATATAATCATAAATATATCTATATATATATATAATCATAAATATATATATATATATAATCATAAATATATATATATAATCATAAATATATATATATATAATCATAAATATATATATATAATCATAAATATATATATATATATAATCATAAATATATATATATATAATCATAAATATATATATATATATAATCATAAATATATATATATATATAATCATAAATATATATATATATAATCATAAATATATATATATATATATTTATATATAATCATAAATATATATATATATATTTATAATCTATATATATATATAATCATCAATATATATATATATAATCATAAATATATATATATATATGATCATCAATATATATATATATATAATCATAAATATATAGATATATATATTATCATAAATATATATGTATATATAATCATCAATATATATATATATAATCATAAATATATATATATATAATCATAAATATATATATATATAATCATAAATATATATATATATATAATCATCAATATATATATATATATATAATCATCAATATATATATATATAATCATCAATATATATATATATAATCATAAATATATATATATATAATCATCAATATATATATATATAATCATCAATATATATATATATATATAATCATCAATATATATATATAATCAATATATATATATATAATCATCAATATATATATATAATCAATATATATATATATAATCAATATATATATATATATATAATCAATATATATATATATAATCAATATATATATATATAAAATCATAAATATATATATATATATAATCATCAATATATATATATATATAATCATAAATATATATATATTTATATATAATCATAAATATATATATATATATAATCATAAATATATATATATATATAATCATAAATATATATATATATATATAATCATAAATATATATATATATATAATCATAAATATATATATATATATAATCATGAATATATATATATATATAATCATAAATATATATATATATAATTATAAATATATATGTATATAATCATAAATATATATATATATAATCATAAATATATATATATATAATCATAAATATATATATATATATATAATCATAAATATATATATATATAATCATAAATATATATATATATAATCATAAATATATATATATATAATCGTAAATATATATATATATAATCATAAATATATATATATATAATCATAAATATATATATATATAATCATAAATATATATATATATATAATCATATATATATATAATCATATATATATAATATAATCATATATATATATATATATAATCATAAATATATATATATAATCATATATATATATATAATCATATATATATATATAATCATATATATATATATAATCATAAATATACATATATATATAATCATAAATATATATATATATAATCATAAATATATACATATATATATAATCATAAATATATACATATATATATAATCATAAATATATACATATATATATAATCATAAATATATACATATATATATAATCATAAATATATACATATATATATAATCATAAATATATATATATATAATCATAAATATATATATATATATAATCATACATATATATATATATATAATCATCAATATATATATATATATATATATAATCATAGATATATATATATATAATCATAAATATATATATATATAATCATAAATATATATACATAATTATATAATCATAAATATATATATATACATAATCATAAATATATATATATATATATACATATAATCATAAATATATATATATACATATAATCATAAATATATATATATACATATATATACATATAATCATAAATATATATATATACATATAATCATAAATATATATATACATATATATACATATAATCATAAATATATATATATACATATAATCATAAATATATATATATACATATAATCATAAATATATATATATATATATACATATAATTATAAATATATATATATATATACATATAATCATAAATATATATATATATACATATAATCATAAATATATATATATATATACATATAATCATAAATATATATATATATATACATATAATCATAAATATATATATATATATACATATAATCATAAATATATATATATATATATACATATAATCATAAATATATATATATATATATATACATATAATCATAAATATATATATATACATATATTCATAAATATATATATATACATATATTCATAAATATATATATATATATACATATAATCATAAATATATATATATATACATACATATAATCATAAATATATATATATATATATATACATATAATCATAAATATATATATATATATATACATATAATCATAAATATATATATATATATATACATATAATCATAAATATATATATATATATATACATATAATTATAAATATATATATATATATATACATATAATCATAAATATATATATATACATATAATCATAAATATAGATATATATATATACATATAATCATAAATATATATATATATACATATAATCATAAATATATATATATACATATAATCATAAATATATATATATACATATAATCATAAATATATATATATACATATAATCATAAATATATATATATATATATACATATAATCATAAATATATATATATATACATATAATCATAAATATATATATATATATACATATATATATATATATATATATATATATATATATATATATATATATATATATATATATATATATATAATTATTAATTAAATTATGCATGCGTGGATGTTTATAATTTCGATAAAAGACCAACGGGAATTTTCTGTTAAGTATATTTTATCATTCAATATATCAGATTATTCTTATAGTTTGCGTCACACATTCAAAAATAGAATCTACAAATCATTTATAATTCCGGATTTTGTAAGCCATTAACAAATAATTCTTGTTTCTCCATTGTGATGTGACAATTTTCTCATTTTCAAATATCTTATTATTTATTTTCATGTTGTATTAGTTGTTATTATTGTTGTTGTTGTTATTGTTGTTGTTATTGTTGTTGTTATTATTATTGAAGTATGTTTTTAAATTATATTGATTTTGTTATATTGGGTTACTTGTAATATTGAATAATGCTCATCGTGTAACCGTTTTTTGAATTAATATATGTATTTGTCGAGTTTTATGTTTTTTTGTTACGTTAGTTGATGATATATTATTTAATGCGACTATTGTGGAATAATTGTCTATAAATAGAGGAACTAATTGAAACACAGACCTCTATATTTCTAACAGTAAATAGCCAAATATTTATATAATATATGGTGTAGTTCATACACACACACACACACACACACACACACACACACACACACACACACACACACACACACACACATACACACACAAATATATACGCGAAGATTTTATGTTAATCATAATGATACAAATATAGCATGCATTAACAGCGATTACACGATATTGTCGTGGCGACTGTTGTACGACATTTATGATAAAACATACACTATCTTTAATAAAGATAATAATAATAATTGAAATGGTCATACCCACAGACATAATAATGTAGCGCCCTAAGTGCATTGAACGATATTCAAGAAGCAAAAAATCGAAACCACAGAGATATGTTATAAGCACCAACTGAGCATAGTAACTCAAAATAACGATGTAACTTTCTTCTGAGACATACCATTTCAATCTGACAGAGAGATAAAGCCAAGAGAACTGATATTCTCCTAAAAGACAGTGAATTTAGAAGGTGTAAGTTTAGTGACATAGCAGGACCATTCTGAGATAAGCAACTCTATAAAATTTATCGAAATGTCCAAATACAAGAAACTGGAGATCAAGATTTAGACAATGTGGGCAATGAAGACTGAGAATGTATCAATAGTTGTCGGAGCTCTGCGCCTGGTGAGAAAAGGAATGGACAGTTTTCTTAACAGTGTCCCAGGTTACATCAACATGGAAGATTTCCAGAATCCTATGTCACTATGAGCATCCCATATACTAAAATGTGCTATCATTTAAATGTCAGTTATACTGTAGGGCATGAGGAAAATAATTTGTACCAGGCTCTACGGGATACATACTCAGGAGACATAACATACACAAATAATAATAATAATAATAATAATAATAATAATAATAATAATAATAATAATAATAATAATAATAATAATAATGTGATGTGTGGAGAGGATTATCTCAACTAGAATTGTTTTACAAAACCACAATAATCGATCTTCAAAGATACCGGTAAAGTGCTAAAGACTGCCTGAGGGTCAGAGAACATGAAAGTAAGAAATCATTCAGTAAATAAGGAAGCCAACAATTAAAAAGAAGTGATTTCAATTGGGTGAAGAAGCAAATAAAATGTATCAAATGTGCCAAATGCCGAAAACGATGGCAAGATAAGCGTCTTCATAGTCAATACTCTGCCCGTACCAAATGAGCTGATGTAGACAAACACTGTAGATGCTGGTGTAGACAAACCTCTTTATGTAGGGCAGGATTAAGAGCTAAAAACCGAAAGTTTTATTCTTTCTGCGTAAGCCCAAGATTGATAACTATATATTTTAAAGCACGCCTGCTGAAACGATGTGCATCCCAGAAATGCAGATTATTTCCTAAATATCCTGATAGAACTGATCATCTTGTATCAGGTTCTATGGTTGATTGAATATAAATGTTACCTTGATAGATTCAGCGAATATCTACAATGGAAAATAGGCAACTTTCCTGAAAAGAAACTGCAAGAACAGTATGAACATCTACCTGAACCGGCTAAAGAGATAGGACGTTGAACATTTGGAATGAATTTTACAATACACCGAGACTGAACAAACCAACATAATCGCTACGACATCGTTAGCAATGACCACAAAAGCAGAATGTGCTTTATTATAGACATCGTAGATCTTAATGTATCTTTGAAGTTTTTCAAAAACATATCACAATGCAAGGGTTGTGAAATTGAAATCTCGAAATGATGTCACATGAAGACATCAGTAATTTACCTGGCGTTGAAGCCTTCAGATTGATTGGAACACATTCCGATAGGCTCGCTGGAAGGATTCATCGTAGAAAATCTTTACACACATGTAGACATCACACATTACCAAGAGGTTCATCCGTGTAAAATGGTTATGGTATTGTTTTCTTGTTTCCTTTACAAAAATATGATCCGTGGATGATTTCATGAAGCCATTTCTGACAGGAGATCTCTGGTTGGGACTCGAAAGGAAATATGTATACAACAGAATCAAAGTAAATAATAACAATGATAATAATAATTAATATTATTTTAAAATTATTCAAATTGCTATTATTATTATTATTATTATTATTATTATTATTATTAGTAGTAGTAGTAGTAGTAGTAGCAGTAGTAGTAGTAGTATTGCTATTATTATCATTAGTGTATATTATGTTTCCTGCTTTGTACCATGTAGACCTGGGTCCAATCTATGTTCCTTAGGTCCTATGGGAGAATTGTCATTTAATTGATAACACTTTTCATAGTATATGGGATCTTCCTCTTCTTCTTCTTCTTATTATTATTATTGTTATTATTATTATTGTTTGCAAGTGAGAAGACGAATTTGTCTGATGAAACCTGATGAGTATTGACAAATCGAATGTTGAGGTAAACAGATGAGATAAATGTAAATATAAATGAAGTGGATCGTAAAACAGTCGAATGCGAAGAAGACCATGCAAGAAAGGTGTCCGAACTGTTAATGGCGATGTGACAGAAGAGCTAGTGAAT
>OZ038482.1:35376414-35393914 GCA_964036315.1 Acanthosepion esculentum | reverse complement strand
TATATATATATATATATGCTGTTATGATTATCATGTTGAAAACTATTAGAATCGTTTCCTGTAGTCAACATTACAATTTTAAATACTGTTTTTACTTTCTCGGAGAAAATCTATGACATCAGTGTTGTTTACTATATGATATCCACTTATATGACAGTGTATTCTGGACAATCTCCTTATATATGAAGTGAAACAGGAGGCAACAAAATTGTCGTCCTAAAGAAGGATATAGAGCAATAAACGAGAAAGTCATAAAAAAAATGACCACAAGGAGAATCATTATTTTCAACTACAGCCGACATGTGATATGTCCTGAAAACGGTTTGATTAAAAGAAGCGATTGGGAAAGTCAAATATTTCAGGGTTCATCAAGAGTAAAAGAGAAATGCGGATACAGCAATCCATCTTTGCTGACGAGATTGTGTGAACAGATAGAAGAAATGGGATTTGGAGTGCTTGGCAAGCAAAAAACATTGCTAAGTGTCAGAATGGATAGCAAAGCGCTATGTTCGATTATGTCTTGAAAGGACACTTTTATAGAAAAGGAAAAAATGTGATAAGCCAGCAAAATTAGATCTAACAGCTTACCTTGATATTATTTCATACATGGAGAGGATGTCCTATGCCTTTAGATAGCATATGAGAGCAAAGTAAACTTAAATTATCTCCTAGGGGATTTCATTTCAATTTGCCAACTTGTTTACTCTTTGTCCAGTACAGTTTAATACCTTAATCCAAATGTGTCCGTATACAATTCTGTTTTATTTATTGCCCAAAGACTCAAAGTAGAAAATCTCTAGAACTTTGTATCAGTTAAAATATATATTTTCATATGCATTTTTAAATTAAGGCAGTCGTTTGAATATATTTCGCATTTTAATGTTGCATCTATACGAAAGTAATTACGCACAACTGGTCTGAACCTTTTTAATTATTATGCATATGAAATTTAGACAGGATACATCTACTGTGAAAAATGTGTATTTCTGCGAGTTTACTTAAAGTCGTTAGCTCATGTCATATCAAGCTGAAAAATTGGTTCACGTAAAATCAATTAAGTTACGCAACGCCAAACCGGTCAGTACCTAGAGGGGTGACCGCTTGGGAATACAAGATGCTGCACGCTTGGATGTATATCACAATTTTTAATCGGAGGGCCGAGTTCCATTTCCAGTTTGGTTCATTATATTCCCTTACGCGTAAAATACATTAAAATGGTATGAAACTGCATCTTGTCCCCATAGTTATGTGTTAATTATTAAGCCTTTCATCACTAAATCATTATTATCTAAAAAATATTACAAGCAAAATATTTACTGGCTTTAAATATACTGTGAAGTAATGTTAATACGTAGAAAACGGCTCACTCAATCAATTTTCCAAAACCTTTGGTCTCTTATGATGTAGGACGATGACTCATTATATTGTATTGATAATAATTGAAGAAATCAATTTTTTGAATCTGTTCGATATCAGTTTTCTGATTTTTCTCATTCAATTTAATAAATTATACAAAGATCTACAAGTAGTTTACTTTGATAATTTACAATTAATATATATATATATATATATATATATATATATATACACACACACAGACACACAATCTTTATTGGACTCATATTCGCGCATGATACTCTACTGATTTTAAAATTAGAAAGAAAAAATTAAAAGATAAAAGAATGGAAGTTATCAATGGAAATCGAGTAATAAGTGCTAATAATGAACCCTAAGAAAATAGTGTATATTCTCATCAGAGATAGAAGCTCTCCAATTTCCGTGCTTTGAAAGAGATACATCCGAATCATGCACGTACAGGTATTTAACCCTATGCATAATATAATTAGAGGTGGATGAATATTTGAAACACTGATCAAATGCCACATCGCAATTAACAGAAATCATTCCTAGTTTCCTTTGTTATTTTGTGCCATTTTATTCAACTTATGTCCTTATAGTATAGCATATATTACAAACTTCCTACAGCCAAGACGATTTAAGAAAATACATTTGTTACACATGAATAGAGGAGTAAAGAATTCAGGAGGAATTAATTTCCCTAAATAACTTGTAATGACAATATATGAGAAATTATTCATCACATATTGTTGCAATTACATTTGAGAGAGAAATCTGATAAAACAACCTAAATACATCTATTATTTAATGAATATATGTCTGGCGCACAGTATAAATATCACCATATTCACCAGCGGAAATGTAGTGTTGAATGTTATTTAAAATACAAAGAAGTCAACTCGAATTCCAGGCATGTTTAATTAGAGGGGTTTGGATTAAACACTTCTACTATTTAGACATCTCGAAAACTGCATTTTAACCAGACACACATGAAAACAAATCAGATATGTTTACCATAATTACACAAAAATATATTGAAATACAGATGAGTAAATGTTTTCTATAAAATCGCCATTGGCTTCAACCACGTCATCCAGACGACTTCGGAATCTCTTTCATTGATTCTGGATGGTCTCCTTGTTTATGTTGGCGAATGCTGCCATAATTCTTGCCTTCAGTTCATCTTTGGTATTAAAAGTAGTTTTTTTTATTTCTTTTTTTTTTTTTGAAGGGGTCTGCCTACTGGAGAGTTAGATGGCTAGATCTAGTCGTAGAATTTCTCTGACAATCATGACTGGGTTCTGCTGTGTGTGTATCATGATGCAGAGTCCTGTTGCCAGACATGGGGTCTTTCAGAAGCCATTCTATTGTCACAGGGCAGCACTATCTCCTCGAGACATTTGATGTAGGATTCCGAGTGGAGTCTGAGACCCTCAACAACAAAATCGAGAATTCTTTACTCATCACAACGATGAGTGCGCATTTTTTGAGGTCAGGTTCTTTCGTAATCTCGATTAGACGCAGATAACTCTTTCCGAATCCTCTGCACTGTCCTCAGTTTGACACCCAAACACACTGAAATGTTCGTCTTGAAGCTTCTAGCGCGAATATCACTGTACGTACAGTAAGCAGTTTCCAAATTTCTGTCGGAGGGCATTGCTTTATGGCGCTCTTTTAATCAACTGAACCTACTATACTGTGCTGTCGACAAAACAAAAACAAATAAAGCGCATGCGCGAAATTAAGTTTAAAATATAGCGAAAAATTACACCTCACACCGACAAAACAAAATCGAAACTGTACAAAATTTCGCGTTTTCTTGTCACTCGCCTTGGGAATGTCCGATGACGATCGTGTTGTCATAACGACGTATTGTTTCCCTATTTTCTAGTTTTGGATATTAGGTATATTATATGATAACTTTCACGTATTGTCGACATGGAAAATAAAAACACACTTACTCATATAAAGTTATTTATATCCAAAAAGAGACTTTCACAGGTGCGTCTTTTTAAAATTTGAGTAACTATACAACATTTCGTTTATCAAAACTTTCCTTGATAAATTCAGACGCCAATGTGCGTAGGGAAATACTAATTATTGCTATGCTATTGTCTATTTTATTCAATTTGTCTTTTGCTGAAATATTTTTAAGCCTTTCATCACAAGCAAGACAGGAGTACCACTAGCACAAAGAGAGGCATTGGGAACAAGACTAAAGAGTTGTGTTTGACTCAATGATACAGAGAAGCAAGTGGAACAAGATCAGGATATCAGATGACGATTGACATTACGCTTGAATATTTGAAGCTTATAATTATCAGGGAAGCAAGCAAAAAGAATGGAGTTCCACAGACGGTAAGTGCGATAGAAGAAACTTTTTGAATTAAAAAAAAAACAAAAAAAAAAAACGGTTATATTTAAACTTTTCGACCATGAATAGGTTGGACTGTGATGTCAGCCTAGCAGCTGGCTTAAATTCATGCAGCCTGGGAACCATCGAAAGTAGCTCGTCGGGACAGTTGCCGTGAAAATACATGTAGAAGAGCCACGCCTATGAGAAAGTGACTGTAGACGGGACGATAGATCAGGACGAAACACACACACACACATATGTATATATATATGTATAAACGTGGTGGTGTTATAAGATTCTACAAGAATCCTTTTCCACATATCGCTATTTCGATAACATGTTTTGATGAAGTCGATTAAGAAGGTATCTTTCAACATTCCCGCATATAAATA
Organism: Acanthosepion esculentum; assembly: GCA_964036315.1. Taxonomy (NCBI): domain Eukaryota; kingdom Metazoa; phylum Mollusca; class Cephalopoda; order Sepiida; family Sepiidae; genus Acanthosepion; species Acanthosepion esculentum. Next base: position 35,389,807 of record OZ038482.1, on the reverse strand, counting down.
TATGTTCGAGTATCTCTAGACTATATAGCATTTAATTTTATTTTAAAATTTAACAATCCACAATAACGTTACATATTAAGCCTAAAATCGGAGTCATTTGTATTTATACATGAAATATACCATGAAACTTTGTTTACAATATCCGAACTTATAATGTACTATAATACTATTATATACTCTAAAAGATTTCGCTTTGCAGACATTTATTTTGCAACACAATTGTAAGTTTACTAAATTGAAATAATATTGATATTTGAAGCTTGTCTTTCAATATAGACATCCAATGGCAAAAGAGAAATACCGCAGTGAACACGTTTCCTCTTTCAAATATTCCCAGTCTAAGAAGAAATGTATTTATCGAGATGAATATATATATATATATATATATATATTTTTTCAGTGAGATCGAAATAGAAGGAAACATCTGTTATTTTAATGTATCGAGTGAAAAGCTGAAAATGCTGGGAGGCTTAGCTCTATTTTAAATTCAAACTAACCGCATCCGGCGAGACTAGATTCTGAATGTATCAGATATATTTTCGGCTTGCTACCGCTACCTTTTTTGTTAGTTTTGATATATATTTTTTTAACATTAGATTAAACCTATTTTCTTGATGTAAAGTAATTTCGTATAATATTTCTCAAATTTTAAATAATCACAAATCATTAGTAGATATATATGAAGATGTTACCACAGTGTATCGGAACAACTTTCATCTGATATATTTCACAGAGCTCAATGAGAAGACTGGGTGGTATTATTAAATACAACGAAAGCAAAACTACTAAAATTGCGTAGGCCCTAATGTTGCATCAATCCTGATGAGTGTATATAGCATCATAGGGGTTCTTTTTGAAATTATACCGGATCTAAATGTTAATGACTTCAAATTGAAAGAGTATGTACGAACTATTGCAAAATATTCTTGAAATAATAGTCGGTTCCTTGATACGCTATACAAAATAACTAAATTGCTCTGCCGTACTCTCATTTTATAAGAGACAAATCAGGACCATAATGGAATATGGTTTTCATATCTGGACTGATGTTGCCTAATACCAACTTCAACGGTGTCCTGTGTAAGATGATAAACTACATCCGACAACAAGCCCTATGATCGGGAGGTCTTGAGGAGCGTAGAACCACCCTCTTAATTTATGCTGTTCTCAGATCCACCCTGACCCACGTTGGTAGCGACTATTTGATTCCTAACTACTGACATAGTTAGGCCCAAAACAGGGGTCAAACACTTTATTTTTTGTTGGAATACAACAAATGTGGCACAAGGCCGAAAAAGGGGAGGGGTGAAGGCTGGTCATAACTTACTATCCTATACCTAGCTAATCAGATTCGCGACCCATTCATACATTACAATTAACCCATTCACCACAAGAACTCATCCGTCGCCATTCAAACCTTCATCCACCATAACCCAAAACAGGGGTCAAACACTGAAAGTGTAAAAATAGGTTTTAATACTAGCAAATAATTTTTTGAAGAAAATAAATATTACCAGCAATACATTTTAAGGAAAAAATTATCAGTAATATATTTTTGGAAATATTACCAGCTATACATTTTTGGAAAAATATGAGCAATAATATCTTGTCGACATTAGATAAGACACTGAAAATGATATGCCGTAAATCTACAGAAACCAAGACAAAAAAAATTTCGACGGTTTAAAAAACCGTTTAGGCGATCTGGTGGGTAATGAAACATTCGGCAACCCTCAAGCGGAAATATGCTATCCTCTCACTATTAATATAATAAAGATGTTACAACGAAAAGGTTTTGTTCTACCATATGAAAGGTTCACGTCAAGGACTCGGCAAGAACTATCACCGATGAGAAAAATACACCATTCTCTTCGTACTTATTTGCCAAAGACCAAGTTGCACTCAGATAACTCATGTCCAGAACATAAGTTGTGCAATAAAAAAATCCCGACTTCCAACGGTTCCGTAAATTTTCTTTGTCGAGACGACTTTCTTGGTTCTGGCCTTGTTTGTGGTCTTATGTCAAACGTATCGAAAATCGTGTCCATTACCTCTTCTTGAGGTGGACCGTTAGCGTCCTGTAACAGTCTTTTCCTTATTGGTTCGCGTGTCTCATGTGTGAGAATTTATGTCCCTGAACTATGTAAACCACCTTGCCAATTCTTTTCTCTATTGTGCCTTGCTCCCAGTAAGACGTGTTATTTTTTTCGGCTTTAAAAACTACTTTTTCTCCTGGCAGAAATTTTTTTTGGTGCATAGGAGTGTTACTAGTTTTGTTTTAGTTGGTAGCAATTTATCAAATGCTGATCTGATCCTTCGAGTAAACATCATTTCTGCTGGTGATAGTGTAGCTAATTCATGATCAATTTTTTCAATTGACGCAAACGGTACACTCCTTTTTTTCTTAATAGGCACAACGTTATCCTTTACTTCGATATTACCTGCCATTTTCTTACATCTTCCTAGGCCTGCTGAAAATACTTCGGGGAAACTAGTTTTTAGTTTCTTTTAATTTATCTGCCTCGGTTGGTAAGCTTTTTACATTTTGGCAGTACGTAATGATGGGTAGATCCCACAATTCGAATTTTTGCATCCAGTCCGTTCCGAAAAGGTTTTCGGTATTTCATAATACGTACATTTTTAATCTTATCATACCATTAAATGTTACGTTAGTAATTACTTAAACCTCGAATTTTATCTTTCTTCCCGTAACTGATCTAGCAATTTATCAGTTTTTAACATGGCAGGTTTATTCAGTCTTCTCCATGAATATAGGTTTATGATAGTCAAGTCTGAGCCAGAATTCAGCTGCAACCTAACTTTTCTATTTTGCATTTCAACTTGTACATATTTTCTTATGTTCATTTCATCTTCTTGGTCAGTCCTCGTAGCTCTTATTCTGCTTTTGTTTTCTTTTTTTATACCAGCAGTGAGAACTTGTGGCCAATGTTTTTTTACATGTTAGGCAGCTTTTGAAACGATATGTATAGTCTTTAAACCAATACCAAGCCCTACAGCGATAGCATGGACTGGGTGGTAGTTTTCTTTATTTTGATTTTAAAGTTAGAAAATTTTGATTTACCTGTTCTTGGGGGGGGGGGGTCGGTTTGGTTTGTTTGTGAGGAGGGTACGTTGTTTTGTCGTAGAACTATATGTATGTGTGCTATGCCAGCTACTTCTGTCTTTTGAGTCTTTCACACTGATGCATCTTTGGCAGTCTTCGGCTAGTTTTTAAAGTGTCAAATCAGTTTCACTCTCCAATTTATTAAGGATTCTGCGTCTCATTTCCGCGTCTTTGGTTGAGACCAGGCCTTGGACGTAAATTAAGCATTTGAAATTGTCCGCGCTGAGTTCTGATAATTTGAAGTCGTCATAATATTTGTTGACGATGGACGCGAAAGTTAAGTAATCTTCGTTGTCCTTTTTTGTAAGGTTCATGCATTTCCATCTTTTGTGGAATGGTGAAGTATTACGGCTGATAAGTTCCGTTAGTAATTTAATGGATTCTTTGAACGTTAACTCGCTTGTTTTTCTGGGAAGGATATAATCTACGAATTTTTTTATATTCGCATGTGCTTAATTTCCTTAGCAATAGGCGTACTTTACGTGCTTCTGACCAATCTTTGCAGTCGAATTCGTATAGGTCTTCGTACATTCGGAAGTAATTTGCAAAAGTTCTTCGTCGCGTGCGTGAAAACTTCGATAGTACTCCAAATAGCGTCTTGTGAGATAGACGTTTCGTTCTCGGATTTTTGCTCCTTATTTGACATTACACGTTGTAATAATTCTTGCAATTCAAGAAATTTCTGTTCGTTTTCTTGCTGCTATAGAAATTTGGTATTGATAAGCTCCATAATGGTTGACTTGAAAATCTTCCTTGTTAACGTATATTTTTGTGTAAGCAGATATTCTGTAATCTCTGTACGTAATTTTTTTCCATGTGTTCGCGCAGAACCTTTTTTTTTTTTTTTTTTTTTTTAAAGAATCTCGCGTAGAACTTGTTTGTTTATTTTTAGAGTTTACTCGTCGGCCATTATGTGCGTCGGATAGAAAAAAAAAAAGGTATGTTCTCCGCGTCAAGAATGTTTTTCTTTTGGGGGTTTTCCAAGTCGCCACTAGTTATGTGTGACGTATAGCAAAAAAGTATGTCCTCCGCGAATAGAGTTCGTTTGTCCTTTAAGGGTCACCTCGTCGCCAATGTTATGGTCCAGGTTCCGTGTACCATGGTGATGGTCCAAGGTAGAAACTTGGAAGAATAACTCGAACACAGTATGGATTAACACAGATATATTATAAATAGAATATATATGTACAAAAGAGTACAAGTGTTAGTAGTAACAAACAGGTTAGGGAGAACTATGCTGTCTCGAAGTATCACTATTCCAATGTCTTACTGTAATCGTCTAGCCGACTCTGTCTGTGTGGCTCTCACTGCTGCTTCCTCTTGAGGCGCAGTATTTATGGGGTACGCCTAGTCCATTACTATTATGGGTAAGTTCCCATAACAATATTAGTGGTCAATATATATAATATATATATATATATATATAAAAATTTCAATGAGTATAGAATCCAGGTAGAGTTTAATGTCCAGGACAGAGCAAGAATAAATGGCTCAAACGCTAATATTCCATGGTTATGATTTATTACATTGGAATCTTAATCACGATCCAATTCAAAATACGTACAGATTACACACACACACACACACACATATATATATATATATATATATATATATATATATATATATATATATATATATACATGCATAGAAATAGTAAGGTATTTCCGTTATTGTGTTGTAAGTATAACATTTGAAAACTGCAGAAAAAATAGAAATCAAAGATTCATCAAAATTTAAACGGTTGAGTAAATAAAATGAATCAAGTATAGAACTATATAAATTAAGTATAGAAAGTCACGAAAAGAATTTTGACAAAAGTTAAACATGTCATAAGCAAAACAAAATAGTTTGTTCATGAAGAATAGATATGGAGAACTGAGACATAGAGTAAACCTGCTAGCTTATTAAGAATATTAGATGATGACATAAAAACTATCACAATAGCAGATTGAAGTTAATACAACAAAGTTAAATTACTTTGTCGGAGAAATACATTCCAAACTCTAAATTTTATTTCTCAATGAAAGGATGCTGATGGTAGCTCTGATAACTGGGCCAGGTTGCTGCTCATTAAAACATACAAAATATTATGATTAAGAAAAACATTAAACATTATTATTCTAGTACTGTAAGAAGTACATTTTATCTGCTTTATATTTTTATAACAAACTGAAGATAAATGCTGATAATTCACTTAAATCCTTGGGCAAGGCGTTCCTTGTAGTATTTATACAATGAATATTCACTAATTTAAAATGTACATTCGTGCTTGCCAGTGTTTCCTCATATTCTACAAAGTTAATTGTTGACCAAATTTACAGACAATTTCAAATGAAACCGAATTACTGTAATGGTACCGAGCGTTTTCATTTATTTTTCGAATAGGAAATGAGAGGTCTATCCTTAAATATTATGGACTTGAGGAAAGATCTCAGTATTCAAAGGAAGTGAATTTCTTTGTAACACAATGTCTTCAAGCAATATTAATATCGAAACAGAAGAAATGTAAAATCTCAGTAAATTATTGAAGTTCTGAGGAGCACTCAAATATCAATATCTATAGTAATGATGAAATAATATAATCCAGTATGAAGAATACTATACTGATAAAATATGTATTTTGTGACATTTATGTCCATATATTAATAACATTTTGCTGCAATTATTTTATTTGGAAAAATTAATGTGATTTTTGTTATACGAATATTCACCTCATACCAGACTGAAGAGAAAATCAAGGTAGACTTTTTACTGACACAACTGATTAAAGAGGTGGATTTTACGAAGATGTGTCGGATAGTTAACGGTTAGCCCCAAAAGTAAAATGTAAATTTCGGAATGATCTATGATTATGTTTCAAATTTTTTAGGAAGCAATTTTTTGTATATAATTAACAAAAAAGATCAAGTTACTATCAATATTTAAAATTTAAAAGAATTATTGTATGTCAGATTATTGTGGGGACCTACCTACAAATGGACTCTTCCACACCTATATAATATGGCTACCAACACTGATTAAGGTCAGTGAGGGTCACCGAGGATTGAGTGGTGACGGACGATTTCTTGCGGTGAATGTGTCAATTGTAATGATGAATGGGTCGCGTATCTGATTAGCTAGGTATAGGATAGTTAGTTAAGACCAGCCTTACCCTCCCCTTTTTCGGCTTTGTGCCACAATTTGTATTTTATACGAATAAATCTTGTGAGGGTCACCGAGGCTGGGGCGCGGTTTTGTAGGTTCCCCTGGTGTGGATGTGGTATTATGGTGGATGAAGGTTTGAATGGCGACGGATGAGTTCTTGTGGTGAATGGGTTAATTGTAATGTATGAATGGGTCGCGAATCTGATTAGCTAGGTATAGGATAGTAAGTTATGACCAGCCTTCACCCCTCCCCTTTTTCGGCCTTGTGCCACATTTGTTGTATTCCAACAAAAAATAAATGTGAGGGTAACCGAGGCGTAGCCAGCCAGCCAGCGAAAGTACTTTCCAGTCCACATTTACCTTTGTACTGCGTTTCCAAGAATATACTATTTAACCTATATCAGAATCCGTGTTATCTTTCTATGTTTTTATATCATAACTCTGATCTACTGTGATAAAAAGTTATCATCATTGTCATTTATATGGCAAAGTGGGAAATGACCTGGCTCTTACACTATTTCACCATTACTGACAGATGTTCTGATATCACAGCGTGGAAAACCTACTTACAAGAGTGATGGAAATAAAAAAGGTAAAGATTCTAATTGAATTCAACCTGATTAAAAAAATATCCCAAATTCCCATCACCCCTCAGTTGTGCGCATGTGTAGTCCTATCCACATAACAAAATTTAGTCCGCTGAAGTCCCGAGGGACGAAACGTGCCACAAGTAAACACTTTGCAATTTGTCATACAATATCGCCAATACAGTTCTTGATATATACAAATATATATCGTTCTCGAAAATGTGAGTGCATGCAAAAATATTTTCGCAGAAAATAAGGACAAGAATATCTAGCGAATAAACACTATAGTGTAGCATTGTTGCCATTTTAATGGATTGAAAATAAAGCTCTCTAATATTTGAAGTATCCGCACTTGGGAACGCTAAGTAAGTTGTAAAGGGATTAAGTTCGCGAGAAGTAATTGCTGCCAACTCAGATACCAGGAAAGGAAGCAGCTCAGAGATAAGGACTATGCTACCCTGCGGCGATTGCATAATGGCCGGAAGCTGATTGAGGGCGTATTAAACAGAGAAACCCTGGCCACTTTGATTTGAATCTGTTCCAGAATAATGTTAGTTCAAGGAAAGATAGCCATCCAATAGTAGACGACTGCAGGCTACAATTGTTGGTATTGACAAACCACTTTTATGAATAGTGAATACATCGTAAAATGCGTTTATATATTTGCAAAATACCATAACTCCTTTTGTGCATTTATTGGTGATTTGATTCCATTGCGAAAAAGCATATTTTGAAATTGAACTTTGTTGAATATTTGAAGTAAGTATAATATTTATTAACAATTTGAACTCTTCAATATATCTATATCTATCTATCTATCTATCTATCTATCTATCTATCTATCTATCTATCTATATATATATATATATATATATATTATGATTATTTTTAAAAATATGATTCCTTCGCTACATAAGAGTTCTCATGTTTCAAAAACGAGAGCCAAAATCCTCAATATAATTATTAGAAAATAAAATTAATTTAAGGTATCAAGTCCTGTTTCATCCTCAAGCGAAAATTTAGAAGAGAAGGAATCATATTTGTTTTAAAATAATTATGATGTAAGCTCTACATCTGTAAGGAGCACGGATTAAAAAAAATAAAAACAAAAATACTAAAGAACTCCGGTTTATTTAACTTATGTTTTCTTTCCTATTTTTCTACATACCCCCCCCCCACACACACACATATAAGTTCAATTTTTAAAGGAATAAAATTTCCACATGTTCTTTTTAATATTTTATTGTTCATTTTCTGTACTTGTAGTGAGATTTGATCTCATTTTTTCGACTTTTGGCAAAAGTGACTGTCTGCCTAAATAGAAATAAAGTTATTAGGTTTGGTTGTTACTTGTGGCGAAGACATGTGTTATGTTGAGGATGTCCCCTGCTTTTCCACGCATCACCACTGAGACTGCCATATCGGTTTATCGTCTGTGATTGTGAGCGTGCGTGTATGCTGATGCATGTGCAGCCTAGCGGTGACACGCAAGCTGACACACACACACACGCGTACACACACACACACACACACACACACACACACACACACACACACACACACACACACACACACACACACACACATATATAATGAGATAGGATAGAAGCGATCATGGCACTGCAATGATGCCTTTTACGTATTATTTGTAAATTGACATAAATACAAAAAATAAAATATTTGATTAGTTTGCCCTTGATTTCGCTATAAATATACAATTCAGGATAAACATTCCCTATGACATACTGTGATCTCAGACTAACTACCTTTGTATCCAGTAGATCGGTGATGAATAGACAGACGCATGTGGTCACACAAGGGCGTGATTTCGGTTAGAACTAAATAACCTTAGTCAGAAACTGAACTCTCTATGCCAAAGAAACATTTCGAGCTGTTGACGATTATGTCATCATCGAAAGAAGATAGTAAACATATAATTGTAAATCGACAGAATACATTGTAGATAATGAACAGAAGAGTCCTAGATGCGAATTACGCATAGGAGCCACAAAATCTGAGCAATACAAAAAGTTAATGTTAAAGAAGTATTTTAATAGAGGACGGAAAATGCAAAATCGAAATACGAAATGGCATTGGAATAGCGAAAGAAGCCTTCCAAAAGCTAAGCAAAGCAAAAACATACATACTGATTTCATTAGAAGGAAAGCAAAAACTACTGAACTTTTATGTTATATCGATCATAATATCATAATATTAGCCTGAATGTTTATATTAGTGAATTTTGGACTATCTCCTCACAGATGGAGAAGAGTCTTGATTTAACAGAAATCGAATTCTACAGAATTATCCGGAAAATATCATGGGCAGAACATGCGATCAACTTGAAAAATTAATGGTAAATTGTGTCAAAAGGTACAGCTATACTTAAAATAAAGAACGGTGGATAAAATAGTCTTGAGTGTGGAATTTGATGCTCAGATATACGGAAATGAATTTTAACAGAGGAAATATTCGAATAAGTTAGCTAACGAGCTTAAGTATTTGGTTGTCAGAACAGGGATTATGAGAGAAAAAAAATCGACAAAAATTGTTATTAGCTGCACAACACAACAGAAAATTGTGATGTGCCATATTAGACAACGCACTGCATAATATTATATCCATTCAATTTTATTTACATCTTCAACAAAATTCATAAATGCAAATCATAATAGGAGCATATATTATTTCCCCTCCTCCTCCTCCTCCTCCTTCTTCTTCTTCTTCTTCTTCTTCTTCTTCTTCTTCTTCTTCTTCTTCTTCTTCTTCTTCTTCTTCTTCTTCTTCTTCTTCTTCTAACATAGCTGAGAAAAAATAGCAAATCGGAACTGGTTCGATCAGGGAATCTTCGGTTCACTAGCAAATACACCCAATCAAATAAATGCAGACATTGGATCACTGTCTACTGTAGAAAAAGTAACTTATTTTGCTTTTTAGCGATCTCACTGGCGCAATAGCATAGCATTGTATAGACTGAAACACCTGCGTATCATCTGATCATTCGATGGATGTATATAAATACATTTTTCACACGAGAGCGAAGCAGACATAAATTGCTGTTTATAGGAAATCTTAGAAAAAATATCGAGGTAAATCGAGCAATTTTTCTATCAAATTTAAACTGCGAAAAAGTCTTATCCATTACTACATTACAATTCCGGACTGATATGAAACTATTTTCGTTTGTCTTTTTGTGCTGTCTCATAAATGGTAGTAATTATGTAGTTTTTTATAGGATGACTTCAGATATAGTTCTGTGAGTCTCTAAGTAAAATTGATCATCTTTGATATGTCAATAGGATATGCGCTCTAAACTGTGTATCGTGTTGGCCGAGAAATCTTCAGGAGGTAATATATTGGTCAGAAGACACGACAGGAAAATAGCGTGTGCAAAATTTTTTTGAAACGAGGATGTTTTTATTTTTATCTGCACGAGATAAATTATTTGAAAGTGTCATGAAAAAATAGCATATCATTATTTTCTTTGCTATGTCAAACATATAAAATCCACACACATTATTTGTAAACTTAGGTATATCTTTGTTCAGAGAAAAGACAGTAGGTAAGAGAAAAAGTTTGACTAGTTACGGAGCCATTCTCTATGCGATCCTCTGTAATGGATAGTGAGAGAAAATGAGGAATTGCGGAGTCGAGTTCGAATTCCAGTCAAGTTACTTGCATTGCTATGGGTAAATTTCAGGACAAAATGTGTGCAATATATATTATTGGTTGGCGAAAAATATAAGAGAAGGAAACTCGAAATTCAAACCAGCCGTGAGATGGTTGGGTTCTGTCAGGCTATCTTACCCAAGACTCGACATTTTGCTAGGAATTATGTACAAGCCATGTCCCTATGTGCCTTATGGTTTACTGGACTCGTTAACCTGTGGAAAGCTATTTTAATTTCCGAATAATTTTAGGGATATTCCACGGCTTCTTTATTATTTCAATTAAAAATTAACAGAAAGATTGATTCTAGAAATAAGTTAAATTGTTTCAATGAAATAAGTACAAATAAAATACTGAATCTAGAGTAAAATTACAGCTTCAATTGTCTGTTGGAACGAACAGTGATAGAATGGAAAGTTTTAAATAACTGTATTAAAACGATTCATGTGAAATTTATCGGAGATGTAAGAAAAGGCTATATTTTCATGCAAGTCCATTTACGTTTTAGAATTGCGTATTATTTTTATCATTTCCGCTTAAAAAAAAAAACTATGAACAAAGATGGTGACATTCTCTATATGTAGTTACAATTAGGAAATTATCTATGAACTGACATGAGCCACGAACTAAGATTTAGAATGGAAACGTATCATTGGTTGTTTTTCATAACAGTCTTAACACCTATTTTTGCGGATTAATTAAACAATCATAGAGCTATTAAAATCTTTTTATACTATTCAGAATCGGGATATTGTCTTCAATTGTGTTGTTTTTTTATAAAGATTCGGCCGTTTCGTTCTCCGGCATTTATCGCGGTTATTCAGAACTGAACCCTTTATATAATCTACGTGGGTAGGCTGTTCTCGTCCCGCATTCATGTCTCGGAATATCTCGTCTATTTCTTGTTTTTTTTTAATTCTGCTTACCTATTACTCGCGATGGTTCCAAGTACAAGGCGCACGGAATAACATTACAGTCACTATGTCACCAAATTTTAGAGTCAACGTTCCAATCCAGAAAAAATATTTTCCGTACACGGGACACATATATACCGATATATAGGGAACTCGGTTAGTATCAACTATATAGTAAATTAATCAAAATTTTCAAAAGTATTTCATATAAGATCAAGAAAATTAGAAAAATGGGAAGAAATATAGTTTTTCACATCATCGAAGATTGTCTCGACGCAGTTTCGAAATCTTCATATATTGAATAACACGAGGAATTGAATTTTCGCGCAATATTTGACAAATCTCAGATATAACTTAGATATTTAAAAATACCACGTTATATTGGATATATATATACTTTTAGTAATGTCTGTGCCATCTTTATGTTTTATTCGAATAACAATCATGTTGCATATAAATATATCATTTATCAAAGTGCTATTTTCATGTTTATTCTGTTGCAAAGATTGTGGAACTTATAACTACCGAAAATGTTTCCCGCCTGAAATCTTTCCGATATTTACCAAATTTTGAAGCAAGAAGTGCAGTCGCCGAAATCTTACAGTTAATCTTTCTCAACAGTTGAAGCAACAGGAAATATATTTTGTTTGGCAAGGAAGTTGACCGGGAATTTTGCTGAAGTACAAAGACCATCCTCGTGTTACAAATGCGACCTAGCTAACAATCAGGAAGCAGGGATGGGCCATTCTACCGTTTCCGGCGTATTCTCCAGACCTGTCAGCTTTAGATAATCATTTGTTTCGCTTCATGCAACATTCATTGTGTAGTGCACGCTTCTCGAACTTGGAAGACGATCGTATAAGTCAATCAAGACTTTACAGAATCAAGAACAAAATCAATGATTTTAGGATGCGAAGCCAGATAAGCTGAGAAATACTCAGAGGACATAGGAAGCTAGTGGAAAATATATTTATGGAGCAATAATTATCATAGACATTATGTGGAAAACCATTGCGAATCTGTTTAAAATATATTCTTATTCTTAACGTTAATCATTAAATTGATTATAACGGAGCGCGTTTCATATACATATACAAAATTAAATCAATTACATTAATTTTTGTCTTAGAAATGCATATTATTTCAATGATCTCCGCTTAAAACAAAAGAAAAAAATTATGAACAAAGATGGTGACATTATCTATATGAGCTATGAACGAAGATTTAGAATGGAAACGTGTCCATTGGTTGTTTTTCCTAGCAGTCTTAACACCAATTGTTGCGGCTTATTAAAACAATCATAAAGCTATTACAATCTTTTTTATACTATTCAGAATAGGGATATTGTCTTCAATTGTGTTGGTTTTATCATAAAGTTTTGGCCGTTGGGTCCTCCGGCTTATATCGTGTGTATTCAGAACTGAACCCTTTATTTAATCTACGTGGGTAGACTTAGCAATTCACTCCTGAAGATGACTTTGTATGAGATTGAAAGTGCTTCGGGAAATAAAAGGAATAACTAAAACTACGGCGACTTTCTTACAGACCTTTTTATCAGCACTAAGACATTCTTCCAGATTAAGAGGATTCATATGAAAATAAATTGATATATGCCTAGATTATTTAAGCAAACATGTTTGGATGAATGTATCCTGCATAAATATACATATTACTAATTCTATATATAGAAATATCAACTTAATGTTAGGGATATATATCCAGCTAGCTATCTAGCTAGGGACACACAAATATGTGTATGTAAAAAATGAGATATAAATATAAAGACCATATGAATAAAATAAATTACATGATGCAAACTTTTTGTGCATAATTTATCAAGTAAAATAAGAGTAGAAATTTTATTTGGTGAAATAATAGTAATCAAGAACAACAGGATCCACGCATTTTTGATAAATAGGATGAGAAAGGTCTTAGTGTCCTCAATTACTTAT
>OZ038482.1:35291414-35366414 GCA_964036315.1 Acanthosepion esculentum | reverse complement strand
CTCTGATTAACATAACCGAGGCTTTCTCCATTATAACACCTGTATGTAAGCTTTCAGCTTGTCAAGCATCCAGCTACTGTCAAGATACGAAGTTGCTTAACTTCGGTGGTGACTATTACGTGAATCAGTGTTTCAAAGTGCTATGAACGTGACCCGATCTTATCCCAGCGTATTTCGGCTATACTTTTACCCATTTTCAAGGATTATATTTCACCTGTTAGCTTTAGAAATAGCTTGCTATTCCTAATTTATCTTCCTTATTAGTCTAAGAAGACATTCATACCTTATCCCTATTTAATTATATAGGCCACACTAAAATTATATAACATGCAGACTAACTCTACACCTAACTCACAATTGCTCAAATAGATATCATTTAAATATTCTTGGAGACATACCGGACACTATTCGGAACATACTTGTCGACAACAGTAATATAATAGCATCATCCCTATGCAAAAAAAGGTGAAACATAATGGAAGCCTTATTAATAAAAACAAACAAACCAACACTTAATAATATTAACTTTGAACATGGACATAAAATCTTGACCGTGTTTTAAAACAAAAAAAAACTGAAACATTTTATAAAACATACATATAACAAACTATTTCTAATTCTAACAGTTGAAATATAACCCTTGGAAATGGCTAAATGTAGAGCCGAATGCGCTCGGATAAAAAGAACTTTCGGACAGTTTTTATACAATTTTTCATGTGAAAAGAAAAACATTATTAGATCGCACGAGAAATTATATATAAAACTAAATGAAAGCACCTTGTCAGTCGTTTTTAATGAAAGACAGATTCTTGATGAAACCTAAAAAAGTGTCTGCAATATCATTGGTCCTGTCCTGGTATCTCGTTATCGGTCACTTCCCCACCGTTGTAACTTAGCTTCCCATTGACTTTTCTGTATATATGTTCATGGTAATTGTTTGATTCACTTTCCTCTATGGTACACAGAATTTATTAATTTAAACGCGATATTAGATCGGCCATAAGATCATTTGAATTGGCTACATGTAATCGTACGTTCTATGGTAAAAGTTTATATTTTTGCTCTTCAGCTACGTGGACAACTTCTGCCATCTTACTTTCCGCTCAAGAATGATTTTCAAAAATTGAAATGCAATATCACTCATTATCTTCTGTCTTATTAATTCTTTTTCTGTTATTGTTCTGGCTCCTTCATAATATTCTTTCATATTGAGTAACACAGTGTGTTTTTGCGCCTTGTGAAAAAATGAATAAAACATATAATTTTTTTAGTAAATACGTAATTCTGTTTCGTGCAAATATTCAATCTTCCCTCGTTAAATCTTTCTTTTCTTAACTACCTTGCCTATTTAGTATGTCTACCTTCACGGCTTCCAATAACATATTTCCAATCTAATTTATACTGAATCAGTGTTAGCTGTACATTCCTGCGATATACGATGTATTCTGAAAGGCTAGTTTTGTTCATTTCGCTAATATTCCCGGGGATTTATTATTTTTCTTCTTCATTCTATGACTGAACACATGCAAGATCATAAAGGGTTCGCGATTTGGTAGGAATTAAGTTGAAACTCATTATCTGAATAGGGTTCAATTTGACTATTTCAAACAAATGTGAAGCCATCAGCTACAGATCCAAGAACACAGTTATCCTGAATGGACATGGTATCTAAAAATATTAGTAGAAGATTTACATCTATATATTTCGTATGAATGATATCCATTGGTTTTGTTGCGGATTCCGGGATGAATCCGATATCAATGAATAACAAACGCCAGGAATGGATAAGGAAAATAAATGTATTAACGTAATAATACAAACTGATAATACGGGTTAGTAGATCCAGGAATGCGGGTTAGTAGCAATAATATATATACAGCCTTGGTATTGAAGTATCGCGGTATGACTCCTTACTGAGTCTACGCGCTCGCTAACTGTGACGCTTGCCGCCGTCTCTTTGTGTGACTTAATCTACTACTACTAAACTCTACTACTCTTCTGTCGTTCCGTCTCGACTCCTTGACTGGTCGGGTATTCACTGGTAGTAGTATATGTATAACTTGGATGAGTCCATTTGTGTGAAAAGGGGAGACCCCTTAACAGGTTTTATGTCAGGAAATAATTTATTATATAATTTAGAAGAAAATGATAAAAGTTCCGAAATTATATTGAATCAACTGCTATATCTGTTGCTAGGAGATTTTGTTCCTCGTAAGGACCCTAACATTTATTCTCAACAGAATCTGTTTTGCACATATATAAATTTGAATTTTGTCCATACATTGAATATTCCGTTATATCTGCTCTGGTGTTTATATTATATATTTGGTTATTCTTGATAATATCTAAAAAATAATTTGCAATATTGTTGATCCTGACCTGGAATCTCGGCAAAAGTCAGTTTCTGACTAATTTAATGTAGCTTTCTTGTGACAATTCTATACATATGTATATAGTAATTGCTCTGGTTTGCTTTGCTCTGTGTTTCGTAAATTTATGAATTTAAGCGAAATACAATTTTATCGGCAAGGTGCCACCATTTTACAACTGAAAAGGATATATATATATATATATATATATATATATATATATATATATATATATATATATGCAAGTTTCATTAAAAACGACAGTCAAGGTACTACGGTTAATTTTTTTTATTTAATTACGAACAAGAGCTTTCTTTGCTGGACAAAGGGTGTGTAAGAACTGTCCAAATGTGTTATTTTTCCGAGCGCTTTCGGCTATACCTTAAGGTATCCAGCAAAGAAAGTTCTTATTCGTACACAAGAGAAATTAAATAAAAATCTTAACCGTAGTACCTTGTCTGTCGTTTTTAATGAAACTTGCATAAAAAAAGGATTGCTGCCTATATATATATATATATATATATATATATATATATATATATATATATAGTTTGCGTCTCTCCGAAGTTTATATTTTCAGACTTCTCGGTTATGGAATTCTCTTTTAGCTTCGTTTCCCAGTACAATTTTTAACTTCCAATATGGATATTGTTATCTTCTTAATTCCTGTTCTTTTATTGTTCTCTTTTCTTAATGATGCTTTTTTTTCATATACTTTCAAACTCCCTAACGCAATACGTCTTACTAGCTTTATTCGATTTCTTGGGAAAAAAAGTCATTAACAAATGAAAATCGCGAAAATAGCCCTGTGTATCTACATTTCGTTTATCAAGAGAGTATTCGTTGTAAATGGATTTGCTGCTATTTAAAATTTGATAAAGAATTAAAGAGAATAGTAAGTGTGTTGAATAAAATGTCTAAAGCAGAAAAAACTATGATTTAAGTTACGAAAATTTATTTGGGAACTGGAAATGAAACAGAATATATAGAATTGTAAATGATAAAGAAATGAAGAGAATCAAAGACCCGGTTTCGAAGTACTGCCTGGAGAAGAAATTACAAATTATAGAATCTAATGTGATAGAATTAACAAACAAAAATAATCCCGTTATGTTGACGTATACCTTTTGAATAAAAACGAAATGAGCATTAGACCTCGGTGTATTTATAGTATGAAAACACTCTATTTGGTAAGTATATAAGTGTAAAACATTATTATTTATGAGTTAAATAAATAAAAATGTTAACTTTACTTACATTACTATACCCCAGGTTAAATTTATATATATATATATATATATATATATATATATATATATATATATACATACATACATGTTTCACGTGGCGTTTATTAATGTAAGTAAAGTTAACTTTTTTTATTTAACCCATAAATAACACAGTTTACGCTTATATATTTCAGGAGGTAATCCCGTTAGAATTATAATGCACAAGATTTGTTGATATTTGGGTAAACATTCATGAAATTATGTTTCGAAAATAACATCCGATAATGTATTTTGCCTCTAATGGCTTTAGCAGATGGATAACGAAATGATTTGTTGTGTGTGTTTGCATTTGTGTTTGTTTAAAATAATTATATATATTATTTTTTCCAATCTGCGTTGCTGAGGCAAAAAAGAAAATGATTGACTTTAAAAAAAATCGTTTAACATTTCTCCGTATTAAAGATCCGAAATTTTTGATAGAAAATCTTTTAGAATGGGTAGAAAATAGATGAAATAATGCTTTTATCCATGCGTTCTCCGTGTCGACAGTATGTAATAAACTCTAAAGCCGACAGAATACTAAATTACTGACATTTGTAAAACGTTCATGAAATTATGTTTAAAAAATAAATATGTTGCGAATACATATATATATATATATATATATATATATATATATATATATATATATATATATATGTATATATATATATACATATATATATATATATATATATATATATATATATATATATATATATATATATATATATATGTATGTATGTATATATAATTAGAGATAAGATTAAACAATCTCCAATAGAGTCTGCCCAAGAGTGAGTGTATGTCGAAATAAATTGTACTCAATGCCAGAAAAAAAACAGAGCTTTAATAAATTTCATGTCTAATCACGATTTGACAGTAACCGACCATGACTTCCAGTTTCATGCGCATTCATGCAATCATGAGAACTGGATTTGACTTAAAATATTATATATTGATTGATTGATTTATTTATTGATAGATTGATTTTTTCTCATTTTCAAAGTCATCATTGTTGCTGTCTCATCCTTGGTGCACACCACAAGCTCAGGAATCTGTGTATTTTTCCTCCACCAACAAGAAAACACCTAGTTTAAAATGTGGCTTCAATGACTAACACTGCTTGCAATTTATTGGATAAAGCATGTCCTGATCAACAATTGTGCACATGGTACACATGTTGATGTGCTAGTTCGCGTTAGAACAGTAGACGGTTTCTGAAGAAACACATTTTCACTCACATGACGTGCCTATATACTTTGACAACTTTTACACATACTTCTCTACGATGATCGTCTCTCTAGGCTAAGAAAATGAAAATGTGAACTTATTTGATTACTTTAATTTCGAAACACGGTTTCATGTTCAGAATTCTCAACTGTCAATGCAGTTTTGCTAGCAAGAAGAGGTGGCGAAAAATTATCTGCTTGACTCACTAAACAAATGACACAATACCAGACTTCTTTGAAATAATCTATTGGTTTAACCCGGTAATTATCAAAAAGCATTCGTATAATTATTCCTATTGTATCTTGGATTTGAAGTTAATTGGTTAGATGAGGAATTGTTCATACAAAGTAAATTACCTCTATGTGTCTCAAAATATCTGTAAATTCAGCATTAAAATATGGGATATTGATATGTTTGCATTTGCTTAAATTTAAAAAAAAATAAATAAAAAATTCTTAAATAAATAAACAAGCGATCAATAAAATTTCTGTGTATGTTACTTTTTTAATTGTAGCACGTTTGTTAGAAGTTATAATTTTTTGAAATTCTCTCAAAATCGTGTTCACTTTATAAGATAACGCAGTTCCAATGGAAACTTCCCTTCCACGAAAGGAATCTCGTAAAATAAAATTGTTAAGGTGAGGTAACCGGAATCGACATAGAAAATAATTGAAAGAAGAAGAAATTATAGACAGAAAGTAATAAAACAACGGTGGAAACGAACAACAAGAAAAAAGTAATGTGCACCACTACAAGTATGGAATTCACAAGAGAAAAATCAACCTAGTAAAGAAATAAATGCGAGAAGCACAATAGGTAAAAATCAATGTAACGACAATCAATATATCGTGAAAAATGCAAACAAACGAATGTTAGAAAAAAGTAATGATATATTTGAAGCTAATAAAGAAATGCCGATGAAAACATGATGGAAAAGAGAATAAAATAAATTAATAAATATAAACGTATAAAGAAATCGTGAAAGCAATGCTAAGAGAATAAATTAAGAGACATAGGAAATGAAGTCAACAGTATGTCAAAATCCAAGAACTACTTTCACAATAATTTCTATTAAATAAGTATCTGATTCATCAGGTATCAGATGAAACTGACGTCTTCTTTTTGTGTATTGTTACTATTTTAAGTTCATACTTTATTAACTTCTAATGAAAACTTGTAAATGTTCGCCATATTTAAGTGAAAGTTTCAGTTTACGTAAATATAGTTTATAAATTTCAGTGAAATTTTTTGTTTAATAACTTATAGTTTATCATTAGAGTTTAGATATATTGAAGAAGAGGGGTTAATTCTAAGCTGAGTTCAAGGTGAGGAGATCTAAAGAATGAAAGAATCGGGTGAAAAAAAAAACAGAAAATAGCTACAACAGAGACTGATAAATATAAACAAATGGCAATCAACATATACATTCGGCAAATAATGGAAGAAGTAGAAGGAGGAGGGTTTGAAGAAGAAGAAGAAGAAGAAGAAGAAGAAGAAGAAGAAGAAGAAGAAGAAGAAGAAGAAGAAGAAGAAGAAGAAGAAGAAGAAGAAGAAGAAGAAGAAGAAGAAGAAGAAGAAGAAGAAGAAGAAGAAGAAGAAGAAGAAGAAGAAGAAGAAGAAGAAGAAGAAGAAGAAGAAGAAGAAGAAGAAGTTGGGAGGATGGGGAGGAAGTAGTTGAGTAGTAGTAGAAGTAGTAGTGGCAGCTCCAGACGAAATAAACTGAAGTAAAAAATAACAGCAATTTTAAAAAATGAAAATTCCTACTGCCAGGAAAAAGTAACAGAATGACAGTGGAAAACCCATACTCTTAAACTACAGAATAGATATTCGTTTGGATTACGGCACCATCATCACATAAGACGTACAATAACATCATAGTTTACTTTCAAACCAGATATTCAATTCCATGAGGTTGCTTTAACGATATGTTAATTATCCACCAATATATACATATTTAACTCTACAATAAATCAGTATGTAAAGGAAATAAAATTATTTCTCTAAGGATACCCGCAGCATTTTGTTCGTTCATAAAATCAAAACTGTACTGAAATTATTATGTTTAGTCATCAATAACTTCCATTTTTGTTATTCAACTTTATTCAAAATAAAACGCATCCACATATTATATAATAATTACATATTCATAAATGCTTCCCTATCTTTTGTAAGGATCGCCTATAGTAGATTGTGATATGTTTATTATTATTGCTCATTCGCGAGTACATTGCCGTGGAATGATTTTCACTAATGATATCTCCATCATCCAGTTTTAGTTCATCTTCCAACAATGTCTCTCTAGAATGAAACCTTGCATAAAAATTTCCAGCATGTCGGTCACTGATTATATTTGTCCAGAAACAGGAACATTTTTTTCTTGATGACTAGATTATTGTATCCTCGCTTTAATAGCCATCAGATTATATTCTTGAATTTATATGGGATAAAATGCATTTTTAAAAGTGTAGTTAAGACATATATGCACAAATTCACTGTGTAATCTGTCACTTATCTGCAAAATGTAAGGAATCTTAATCTACTCTAAAGTCATTCTTCATTACTATGTTTGATAGTTAATTCGGATGAACTTCAAAAGGGTTATCTACTGTAATTACCTACAAAAACAAAGAAATGCAAAATACATATCACCTCATGCAAGGGGGATAATCCACTAAGAGCTAAGGCGATGGAAGAATTATGAACAAAAACCTTAATAATGATTGGAAAGAGAAAAGTGTAATCAGGAGGAGAGTATATATCGATTTTCATTACATTTAAAATTTTTGAAACAGTGCTGCACGGCACGTATCGAGCCGGAAGTGAGTTCCACAAGAGAGATTTGCAATTAGATGAAACTGTTAGTATAAAATTTACAGCTACATCGAGTCAGTTTAACTGTAAATTGATGAGATCTGGAAGCCAGTTAAATACTGGGGTGACATTCAAAAAATGTCTAGGTAACATATCGAAGAGCTCATCCAAACAATAACCATGAGACACAGAAGCAAGCTTATGGCGGTGTGGAAAGTGACATAAGCCGAGCCACAAGATCAAGGCTAATTATGTTACTGCTTTTCTTTGGATTTTATCAAGAAGCTCAAGCTATATAACTCGGGTGCCGGACAACATGTGGCAGCAATATACTAAGCATGGTTTATTGGTAGATTTATAGATATGTAAGATAGACTCTGGAGAGAATAATTGTCACAAACAACACGTAGTATTCACAAAAATCTATTTCAGCTGATAAATCTTAACAGGGGTGAGATAAAACCAGATATAGTGAGGAACTTATGCGATTATGATCTTGTATCATATATGTTATTGCTAAATTTATGTCAACATGACCCGCTTCACAAAACTGACCAAATGAGATAACATCGGAATGATTTTTTTTTTTTTTTTACTGGAATGAAATCTTGGTCGGACTGAGAAATTTTCAGCGTTCCCTCGTGCAGAGTTTCCCTCAAGGAATAAAGATTTTGACAGAGTGCTTTGGATTTCACACAGATTCTACGGGAAACTTACATAAAGATATCGAACATCTGATTAAGCGTCGTTTGATTGACATATTGAATATGAATTGGGGATATTTTGAGACAGCGTGCCGTATAAGTTGTTCGGGTCCAGTTCATAGGTTAAAGCAACGTCATTTGGGGACAGCTGGAATGCAACAATGCTAAGGGTTCAGAATAGGAACAGATGATTACGCTTACGTCACTACTATTTTGTTTGGAACATATTGCATGCTATGAGAAAACTGAGAACATATGACTGCTTAATATTCCGGGAAGTTGCAACAAACCAAGAATATTTATTCTTCATCCAAGTTTGCCATGTGATATCAAAACCAGTAAGTTCCCAAAGGACAAACGAAATACAAGACACGTAAATGATATATTTCATATTTTACTGATCTGTCTAAATTGCTCAGAGCAGAATTAGACACTTATGCACTAAAGGAACGGGTCAGTTTTACTCGGAGGTTTTTCTAAGGTTATCATTAACAGTCAAACATCGTGACCACGATTGCATGGAGATGTGAGAATAAATGGTTGTCAGCAAAACAGACGAACATCGGAATTACGAAATACAGACATCAAATCAAACAAGTAGATAAGGTTAAATATCCAGGAAAAATTTCCCAAAGAGAAAATGCGAAACAGAAATTCGAAGATGACTGGAATAGCGGACAATCCCTTCCAAAATCAAAAGAAATTTGACGAAATAGCATAATTTCGTTAGAAGCAAACGAAATAACACTGAACTGTTATAAATATATCGATCTTCTCATATGTTGACAGGTTCTAGAATATCACCTTACCGATGAAGGATAGATTTGATCTAAAATAAACTCAGTTGATTTAGTGGATGCTGTGAACTCCATCGAATGAACACGTAACAACGACGAAATTTTACGCGAAATAATAAAAAAAGGACAGTACAAATCTGATGTGCATTCCGGGAATGGAATCCTGTACAAATAAATAAACAACGCCAGTAATTGAGATAGAAAAATAAGTGTATTAAACGTAAGAATACAGACTTGAAGTGAAGATTAGTAGTCCAGGAATTCGGGTTAGTAGAAAGTATATGTACAAGTCTCTGTAAGTGAAGCCGTAATTATCTCTCTCTCTGGACTGTCGTATAACTCTCTGTGAACACAACCTGTGTACTGTCTCAGTATCTCTCACCCTGACTCAACCCGCAGGTATTCTCTCTGTCAGTATCAGTATACTTTGGACGTGTCCATCTTGCGTAAAATGGGTCTGCCCCACAACCTAATCTGAAAAGACTGCTGAAAATTGTGGAGCACATAATGTTTGAAGATGGCTTAGAGATTTTAACACTTGCTCAAATGCAAATAGGACAGAAGAAAGCACCCAAAAATCTATTTAACGAGCATGTTTTATAGTAAAAGTTAAAGAAGGGAAATGTAATTGTTCTTACTGATAATTGTCAATGTTAATTTCCATATGCTAGCTTGTAGGTTTTTACTTAGATCTGCATAAAATAAAACTGTAAAACAAACAGACAAATATGAATACCGAATTATCTAAATCATTTTGGAATTTAATTAAATTGTGTTATAAAGCATTTATATTCCCAAATACTCAATATTTTAACAATAAAATGAGCTCACTGAGGAATGTAAATCGCTTGGATTCAATATTATGCATTTCAATTCAACTCAAAATAATGAATAACTACGAAAACTCAAAATCTTCGCAGGAAAATACGCTGGAAAGAATTTTGATCTGATATTTTCACTGTAAAATATTCGGATTGTAATTAACTTTCTTAACGTTCAATTAATACTTGGTTAGTTAGTACTTATTATGTATAACTTATTTTCGGCAAAATTAACCGGAAGCATACGGTGGCGACAGATGTCATTAATATGGATTAAAATTCGTGAGTTCCCAACATGATAACGAAGTAGATTGCTAATGAATACACATTATGCAAAATGGATGTTTTTTCAGGAATAGCCCTCAGTCAAATTGCTTATTTTCTTTATCACTTAAGTTTGACGGATGATTTCTTCGTTTTCGTTCTTCTTCTCCTTCTTCTTTTTCTTCTTCTTTTTCTTCTTCTTCTTCTTCTTCTTCTTCTTCTTCTTCTTCTTCTTCTTCTCATTATTATTATTATTATTATTATTATTATTATTATTATTATTATTATTATTTCCTTTGATTTCTGATGTGTACTCATTTATTTCCGGGTCCCGCCCAGAGACCTAAGTTTTAAAATGGCATCATGACATTTTCCACTGAAAAAAAAAACAACATATTTTACATAGACAAAGCCCTTCGTAAGGTGTGGGCTGCACTTGCGAGAACAATTTATTATTATTATTATTATTAGTAGTAGTAGTAGTAGTAGTAGTAGTAGTAGTAGTATTACTTCTTTTGATTACTGGTGCGTAATCATTTCATTCCGTTTCCCGACAAGAGAATTAAGGTCTGAAATGGTATCATGAAATTGTTTAAAGAGCATTTGTTATATAGATGAAGCCCTTCGTAAGGGGTAGACTGTATCTGTGAGAACATATTTTGGTATTTCTTTAAGTTATGGGCGATCAGGAATCCATTCAATCAGTCTATTAGAATTTTTTTCCAATCAATCCGACAACTCCAATAAACAAATGTTATTGTTGTTGTCCTCATGTGTCACTTTCTTGAGATGTCGATTACAATTATTTTGATAGTTTTTCGAAGATGTTCAACATATGTTAAAGTCTGCAGCGACCGCCATATCACTAAGGAGTCATATTTTGTCTTTGCGGTCTCTAATCACAATGCCTGGGCGGTTAACTTTGATATCAAACCGTTACAAGGTCTATCTCCGTGGCCTGGTCTCTGTGTTGTTCATACCAATTTCTTGCAGTTTCTTTTCCTCAAAACATGCATATTTGCCAATGCCGGTATTGCCTCAATCTCTCATGCTGTGTTTCATATTCAGTGGGTATCAAAATCTTGCAATCTGATAAAAGATATTCAAATATATCTGGATATTTATTGCAATGAATATTTTGGGTTAACATCGTTTTTCAGTATATGAGTTTGGTAATTCCTAGTTCACAATCATTGTTCCTGTGCAGCATGAATAAAAACTTTCTCTTTCTCTTTTAACCTTACGCTACGCAGCCACTGATGCGTACGAGGTTTGTCTATATCAACTTGTTTTGTACAGCGTATTGCCCGTGAAGCGGTTTATCTTGCCATTGTTTCTGTATCTGGTTGATTGCATTTGCCCTTGATGTCTTTAGGTTTTTGCCCCTGTAATCAGTGAATCAAGTTTTACTTGCATTTTTTCATGCATTTGAAACTCTGTTTAGAACATGTTGGTTTCTTTTATTACTGAATAAATATGCTTACATCTTTCATGTTCCTCATCACCAAGTCTTATATTGTTTCAATGTATATTTGAAAGCCAATCGTTGTAGTTTTGTAAGGCAGATAAACACAGACATATGAGCAAATGAGCCTTGGGATTATATATGCGGTTGCAAGTGAGAAGATTTCTCGATTTAACGTCCATTTACTTAATGACAGCTAAGATTCAGTTAAGGATGATGAAACTGTATTGCAACACAGGGACAGAAAATATGTTTATAGCTGGTATTGTGTTTTTCGGATAACAGTTTGGTTATCTATACTAGACGTACATGCCTGAAGTACTTGTTTCTTACTTTCCATTTATTTGGTTATACTGTACCCCATCTCCGCTAATTCCTACATACATGTATGTTACTTCTAGTTCCAGTTCCCTAATCTTTGTGAAAAAAATCTAGATCTATTGAGTCTGTTTATTTTTCCCTTTTTAGAATGTTACTTCTGCACATTTATGCAATCTAAAATTCATGCCTATATCTTCACTGAAATATTTTACGATATTAAGGAAACCTTTCAACGCATTGTCGTCTTTGGCAATATATATATATTATGTAAAGTTCATATATATATATATATATATATATATATATATATATATATATATATATATATATATATATATATATATATATATATATATATATATATATAAAGGAAAGAACAGTAAGATATAAACTCCGGTGTTCTTATCGATATTTTTATTTTTACACAATAGTGCTCAATGTAAATTTAAATTTACAGAGCATTAATATTATAAATTAATAGATTTAAAATATGGTTTTACCGCTACACAGTGATAACCATGTTTCAGAAATGGAAGCTAAAGTTACTCCAAAATTCGCTTGATGAGGAAATGGAACTAATGTCTTTGGTTTAATAACAAAATTAAATTCAAGGGCTTTAGCTTCCATTTCTGAAACATGGTTATCACTGTGTAGCGGTAAAACCATATTTTAAATCTATTAATTTATAATATATATATATATATATATATATATATATATATATATATATATATATATATATATATATATATAATGATATTAATAATTTAATATAATAAACAATGAAAACTATTACAATAATTGAATACTTAAAACAATCAAGACTTCTTTTTTGAAATACGACACCGCTTTCTCTGTGAAATGAAAAATAATGCGTCCTTTCCTTCCGATTTCAACGTTCTTTATATCGTTATTATTTTATGATATCCATCATTTTGTTGCTGCTAGTACTCGCTATACGTCAGTCGCCCACATTCAAATATTATATGGGCAATTTTCTTTATGTGTTGTGCATATAAACGATAGGATGAGCTGCTGTTAAGATTCAACACATTATATAGGTACTTCTTGTTTGGAAAGCATTGATCCTGGACAGCGGCTATGAATTATTCCGTTTCTGGTTCGAGAAAATAACCTGACAGACACTGAGAGTTAAGTGTTTGATATACATCACGGCCGCTGGTTCTAATAGTGTACGTAACGGGCAAAGATTTATTATCATTCTTATTGCTAATATTCGTAGTATTTTGAGATTTCTGCTATTCATTATTGCACAAACATAGTTCGAGGCAGTTAGTTTATTATATTATTTTGCTTAATACACCCACGCTTATTACCATCTTTATATTCTTACAGCAAAATATTTAAATACAGCTTTATCTCTTAGCAATATGATTTGTATAACTGTTTTATTCATTCCATTTCCATATCTTTCACGTTTATCATTTTTCTATGTTATTTATTGAAAATGTTTAACCTCATCTTGTTTTCCTTTTTATCGTTCAGTTCGTTTATCTGCTCAACAACATACTATTCTTTACTTACAGTGAAGTTGACCCTGTAAATGGCCCAGGAGCCAATCGAGGTAGAATGTTACACAGGCACAGTTTTTGCGGATATATGGCGAAGTTAAGGGTTAACTCGAGACTTGAAATTGTTAAGATTGCAAAGATCAGAAAAACATCCTTTTTGTAGCCGGTTACCCAGACTAGTGATTCGAGGGAAGAATCTGCCCGAGTAGATCTTACTTTTTTTCAGCAGTTGGAATGATAGTAATTTCCCTACAATGCGCGTAGAATGTCGTATCCTGGTGGAATTAAGGAATGTCGTCCATTAGAGCGCGTTCCATGGAAGTAGTGATAGAGCAATGAGTGTCTTGTGACATTTCTTCTCTAAGAGAAAGTCCCCAGGGTAGACCATCATTGTCATCACTATTAGCATGTTACTATTTCATACCAGCATAATCGCTATGTATTTATATTTACTACTCCCTAACTTTGACTTTGCATTTTATTTCTTTCTCTTACCGTAATTAAAACTCCCTCTTCAAAATTTCTTATTTCCCCTAAATTTTTCGCCCTCCGTATCGACTAGCTACCAAGCATCATTCCAAATCTAGAAGCCGGACTTTGGAAACATATCAATATCTCAAGAGGATAACAGTTTTAGCAACAGGGGGCAGCGGCAACCTCATAACGACAACACCCTACAATGAGAGACTTCATCTGAAGCTCCTTTTCATACTTCATTTTTCCCCCGCATTACTGCATTATCTGTGCTGATTATGGTCCGTAGTGAAATATTTGGCTTTCTGACAAAAGATACATTAGATGAGACACACACAATACCATACAAACGACAACAGACGAGATTCCCAGTCGGGAGAATCGATTTTAACTCCATACACGAGGCCAAAGAAGAAAACGATATTTCAGAATACGATAACAGTTTATCTGAAAGAAGTTAGTCTATGCTTTGACATTAGATTTATTTTCAAAGAACAATCACTTTACTAAGTTAAAAAAATGTCCAATACATATTCTCGTAGAAAATTTTAAAAAAAACATGAATTGTATTTTCAAAAGGAAAAATTCTAATAGATTTTAATATATTTATAGAACATTTTGCATCTGATTATTTTTTATAAAACCCATTACTGATCAAAGTGCTTATCTTTTAGAATTTTTCAATGAAGATTTTCACAATCATATTTTTGTTTCTACCTTTATTCATTCTTGCTATAAATTTCTTAATACATATAGCTAAAATGCTTCCTGTACAATAAAAGAAAAACACGAAAGACGCAGAGAAGTAAACGAAAAGATATGACTGAATGTATGCATACTTGATGTCCCCTCAGTCTGCGATGTTTTGTAAAACCACAAATGTTCATGCAACGTCTATGAAACACAAAGACCCAAAAAATGGATATAATTTCACATCTTCTTCGGAGACAATTGTAATTTGCGATTTCGCAATTCGAATTCGACGTTAAAGAGTTTATCTCTCGACGGCGATCTGATAGAAAAGATGAATAATAAAGTCAGTGATGCTAGGCATAAAATTTATTACATTTTGAAAAAAAAAACAACAAATTTATGAATTAAAAATTTATACAGTAATAAAACTTTAAGCATTCCATGTGTCTATTATCTTGATCGCTATATGAACATTTAATAGCTACCATATTATTTTGGATGAGAATATATATTAAAGTGTTACAGATAAAAAGCTAAAATTACTAATTTATTTTAATAAACCTATCATTAATACCTGGTTAGTTAGAAAATTAAACCAATAACTGATCTTCCTAGATACCTAAAATAAAAAAGATGACATTTTTTTAAAATTAATATCTGATTTTACAGTGTGTATCATACAGTTAATAAATCTCGCTGAGACTTACAAATAACCTATTTAGAATGGTATATGTTTATTCGCAAACAGTATTCCTTATATCAATTGAATGAATCTAAAAGTCTTATTGCATGTGTCCATTTAACATTGTTATGAGATTTTTAAACGCATGAAATGATTATCGTACGTGCTGGGGTAAAAGGAAGCATTTCTTGTGTTGTTCCTGTTTAAAGATGGAATTACTCTTGCAGAAGAAGTGAGCGTGGTTCGTTATTAGAGATACCAAATGGCTGTATATTATAACTATGTAGTCCTGAAAAAACTATCAAAACGCCTTAGTGCTCATATTCCACCGAGAATGTTCGTGTCATTTTCAAAGGGTTTATTGAAAATGACTTGGTAAATCTTGTCCACAATATCACTGCCGACGACAATTGAGGCGCATTCTGGGATGTATAAAAAAAACAATAATTTTTATAACTCTCAAATCATGTCGCATGTCCTGTAGTGTTGTCGTTAGAAATCTTTTTGAATTTATGAATAATAAATAATTTTTGCTTCTCCTAGTTTTCCTTTTTAGATAAAAAATGAATGATTTATAGATGCATTGTTTTTCATAATATTTCAAACATTTATCCTGTTGTCTGAGTAGTTGGAGAGTTAGTTATTTAGTTATATATATATATATATATATATATATATATATATATATATATATATATATATATATATAGTTATATGGATAGAAAGATAGATAGATAATTGTAATTATTTTATTGGACTATATTCGAAGATGATTAATTCAGCGTGATTTTTCATGACGTGAAGTGTGTTTCATTACTCAATTGGCTCCACATCTTTGTGGCTTGCCAAAACCAAAATATGTTTACTGAAATAAATAAAGAAATAAAACGTACAAGAGTCTGCTTGTGAAATACTACTGAGTCGTGACTTTTACACCGGTTGATCAAGTTTTGTGCTCTTCTGCCAAAAAGCAAGATAATCTTAGTAAATAAAGTTCTCCTCGACTTTGAGTAATGGTCAAAATAATAATTTATTTCGCTATGGCTGCTGGGTAAGGATTCAAGTTTTATTAGGTACTCTGTGCTTGTAACCATGTGTCATTCTACGCTAATATTAACTAATTGTTCGTATATTTCTAGAATTTGCTTGGAGATATTATTATGATCTTTACTAAATTAACATGAAAGATTTCTATGTTTAGCATAAAAGTTTGAAAAGCTAATATGGCTTGTTCCATTACTGTGGGCTCAAAACTGATTTCTGGTATTAAAACGATAATTTCTCGTTAATATATGTACATTTCACAAATCTTTAAACGACGGTTTCTGATAATTTACTTGCGTTTTCTCATTCGTTTCTCATCAATTATTTTGCCTTTTTCGTTCGTTCATTCCTATGTTCTTTTATTATTCAATCAAGCAAGCAAAATTATATTATTCATTAAAATGATGCCAAGAGTTCTTATTAAAATGCAAAAGGTTTTTCGTAGAAACAATTCAGAAAGTCAAAATAAGTCAATTGAAAAAGTAGTCATAAATATTTATTATGTACTTTTTTTTAAGAAAACCAATTTAAATTTAACTTTTCACGGCGCATTTAGACAGGAGATTTCACACATTAACGAATTTAGATAGGTTCAACTTTTTTTTCTGATTTGTTTCCAACGAAGATGTCGGAAAATAAATTCCTTTCAGTTATTATGGTCGTCAATCTCTCCTAAATAATATAACTGATATAGTTAGAATCATTATCCTCTTATCTTTGTAGTGGTTTAATGACACAGAATATCAATTATTGGCTTAGATTCCGTTTGCCATATAGTGGCGTTACGCTATTCTGTTGATCTTCTGTTCCAGGGAACAAACTCTTTCTATGCGACTTTGAACAGTTTGTTCGCGTTTAGTAATTTTTTTCGTCATTTTGGAAGATATTTGATGATGACTATATGAAATAAATGTTATGTCTATTCCTTTCATAGTATAATTCATAACCTAAATTAGTTTAATATATATTTTATTATAACTGGAATTAGATTTATAAACCTTACGAATGTTGTAGTATCTATTCTGCGCCGGCCTTGGGCGAGATGCTATTGCAGTATCTTTTCCTTGATGGACACTCTACCTCCGATACTTGGGCAGAATCCTCGAATATGTTCCGGAGCGTGGTTGACTGGTTATCACTATTTGAAGAGCAGAATAGACATTCCGGCTCGTGTGGGGACACGCGGTTTCCCCACGTTAAAACAAATTGGCCTTGTGTCACATTATGTTCCAGTGGGGGGGTTAAAGTTAAATACCAGGATGGCACAGCGGCTGTGATAATGTGCAATCCTGCTACCGCAGTCGATCCTGTTAACCTACGGGACTGCACAGAGAGATTTCAGAAATCCCGTTCTTACCAAACAGTATGATTCCTGCTCCTATTTCCTTCACAGTAGAATCAAAGATTTAAAATGGCTGTGTATTTACATATTTAGCTATGAAATAAATATCTTAACGCCTTTGTGTTCATATTCCACGAAGAATATCCGTGTCATTAACAAAGAGATTGTTGCAAATGCCGTGGTAATCCATGTCGACAGTATCACTCGCGACGAAAATTTAGGAGGCATTCTAGGAGGTATAAAACACAATATTTTTTATAACGCTCAAAGCATGTCACATTTTGTGTAGTTTTCTTGTAAGAAATCTCTTTGAAATTATCAATAATAAATGATTTGGGCGATGCTGATCTTTTTCTTTTTCAAAGATAGATAGATAGATAGATAGATAGATAGATAGATAGATGTAATTATTTTATTAGTCTATATTCGAAGATGATTAATTCAGCGTGATTTTACTTAGTGAAAATTTAGTGATGTGAAGTGTGTTAAGTTCTCAATTGGCTTCTCATCCTTGTGGCCTGCCAAAACCAAATTAGGTTTACTAAAATAAGTAAGGAATACTACGTACAAGGGTCTGCTTGAGAATTACGACTGAGTCGTGTCTTTTACACAGGCTGATCAAGTTTTGTGCTCTTCTGCCAAAACTTAAGGTAATCTTAATAGTCTTCCGTCAGTGTTAATGTGTGATCCTGCTGCCGCAGTTAATCCTATTGTCGGACGGTCTGCCGAGGAAGATTTAAAAGATTCGGTTCTTACAGAACAGCATGGTTCTAGAAAAACTCAAATTATCTAGATATGTGATGGTAAACTGCACATATTTTCTGGGCATATCAACGGTTTCGTGCTATACCTACTCTTCAGGCTTACCTTCTGCATAATACCAATTATTCGAGATATCGGCTACGAACATCATCTGATAGGTTTATGTCCTGTGCGCTCAAACTCATTCATTTTTATATACCAACTGCAATGGTCTTATCATCAGTGCTACAGGAACTGAATCCGGATTTTTTTTAGTGCTACCAAAAATTTTTTAAAAAATCCCTTTCCGTATTTTTGGATTATAATCTTCTGCTTTCCCCTGGACATTTTTTAACATCTGCATTTCTTTGTATTTTATTATTAATTTATTTATAAATAATAAACTGTGGCATATTTGTATTTGAATTCATCGTTCTTGTTATCCTTGCCTTGCTCAGTGCCAGGTAAGTTGTTTCCTTTATAGTGTTTGTGAGTATCGTCTGATAAAGACACCAAGATGCCCGAAACTGTCATCAGCTAAACGTCGAATAAATTTGAAAACATGATACACAAGCATATTTTTTTTAATTAACTTGATTATTACTTAATAAATTTGTATATGACCTCATGGTGTCAATAGTCAATTGTTACACGCTGCAGATCTAGGAATAATATTATTTGACTCTCGAGTCAAATAAAATCAACATGTCTTTGAAAATAAAGATTCAACGGTGCATTCCAGCCATCTTTGTGACCTACAAATAAATTAAAACATTTACATTGTTTACATTGTTCGGACTGTTGTCCTCATCTTTATTTTCATATCCACTACGTTTTGGTCGTTGTACGCTCCGACCTTCTTCAGGTGATATACACGCGGATATTTTGTCCTAGGTCCACGTGCTATAACTTTTCTTGATATCTCAATTGCAGTTAATTCATTCAGTAACTCAACTCTCCAAGTTTTTGTTCACCTCTGCTGCATCCATTATTAAACCGTTTGGGTGATGTCACTTTTGGATTACTTCAGCCAACGGTTTTATCCACTCGACCATGTGTCTCTACAAAAACACATGGTCAAGTAGAAAATTGTCAATGAATAAATAATTAGTGGATAAAAGTGTTGGTTGAAATAATACCTCATCTCACGAATACTGAGAGATTGTGAAAAAATTAAATCTACCACAAAATAAGGAATTTTGAAAACTGAATTCGAAGACAGGTAAAGATTCCAAATTTAAAAGAATG
Source organism: Acanthosepion esculentum (assembly GCA_964036315.1). Classification (NCBI taxonomy): domain Eukaryota; kingdom Metazoa; phylum Mollusca; class Cephalopoda; order Sepiida; family Sepiidae; genus Acanthosepion; species Acanthosepion esculentum. The sequence goes on along the minus strand of OZ038482.1, from coordinate 35,346,605 downwards.
CTGCAGCATATGATTTCTAATATATTTCACTTTTTATACTAAAAAGGTGAAATTATCAAAACAGTCATCAAGTCTGGAATGAATATTAAAAAAAGACGGTTCTAAAGTTTATTTCGCACTGGTAAAATGCATATAAAACCTCTAAATTTTTACGTGTGATGCTTAATTTTATTCTCATTCATATTCTTGTCAAAATTTGTTTGAATTAATATTTTTTAATTGCTGATTAATTTTAGTGCCTTAAAAGTATGATGCAGCCAACTATCTATATATTAAATACAATTGTCATTGTGTCACACTTTTTCATATTTGCTCCTAGAGGCGTAGCCCAACATATACCATTTTGGAATCAGGCACCCCCGTGAGCAAATTAAAAAATATTCCTGGCCAGATCTGTAGCTGCAATACTGAAAATTTTATTTCCCAAGTTTTCATTACTGCAATTTTTTTTTGTACGACGATTTCTTTTTTGGAACAGTAAAAATTGTTATAACTTAAAATAAATCTGGGAACAATCGAAATTAATTGCGAAATCCAGCGAAAGTCACCCATGAAATAAAAAAAAAATATTTGTTTGGAAAAAGTAAGGAACTATGTGCATGGGACAGTCTTTAAAGTAACTGGTGGCACCATAATTATCGGTGAACTTTTAAAAGATAAGATTAAATCTTAATATAATACTTAAATGCAGGGAACAATTTTGAGTTCTCCTGTAGGTTATTGTTGAATACCGCATCTACCCCTTTCTACCCATTCTGATGAAGGCCCAATAAAGATCCCTCCGCAGAAGGTAGTTTAAATTCCGCCCATTTTTCTACTCGTACAGTTTACGCTTGAGGAACCTCTTGCTTTAGTGTCAATTTTGATACAATACAATGACATTCATTATTTTCGCTTTTCTTAATTATTGTTCCTTTATTGATTTTTCTCTTTTCCAATATTTATATTTTTCTCATAGTCTTTCATACTCAATAACCTATTGAGTTTTTGTGGTTGTATGCATTGCTTTGGGTGAAGTAATTAAAATAAATAATGCAGGAATAATACTAAAAATACTAAGATATTCATCTGATACATAAAAATTTTGAATTGTTTAATATAAAAATATAAACGCCGACAACGTATATGATTTCAATATTATAATCATAGTTTGTCTAATGACTAGAATGTTAGCAATTGTCGTGAAGAAGAAATTATTTTAATTCCACGAAATCTTTAAACACGATGTCAGTAACAGACATCTTAAAAATGATTCATTTAACTTGAATCCACCAACGACCAGATTTAGCCCAGTAAATGCTAACAAATAGTAAGCAACTATTTCAGTAGTTGGGCCCTATATAAGGAAGAGGTTTTAGCCAATTGTGTTACACAAATAATTGAAATGCAAAGAAACTTACTAGTTTTAATATTAGTCCATAAAAGCTAATCAATCGAGAAAATGATCACAGTCTACATTGAAAAATACACAATAAGTGCAAACACATCGTATTCATTCAATTATAGATTAAATTTATATCACAAATCTTGAATTATATATCCGAGTTACTTTTCATTTCATTGTCAGTATCATTTTCTGTTGATTATAAATTTGAAAGAATAATACTTAAAATAATATACATTGTGTTACATCGACAGCATGAATTTTAGCGTTCGACGATATTGACAACTGTGTACCATTGTTTTTCAATGGAAAAAGCTAGATGTAGCCTTAAATTATATTCTAATACTTTTTAACGCACTTTTACAGCCATCAAAAGTTTTTAAAAAAATAAATAAAAATCTTATGTCTTCATGAACCCTGTTTATTATTGTACTGTCTCATCACGTGTTCTAATTTCATTCCCCTCCTAATGAGACGTTTCGTCTTGCTCGCCATGGCATGATAAAAAAGGAACATTGCCATATGATAAAGAAAACAGGTGTAGAAATAAACAACCTTTCGGTGAAAAGTTATGAATGAATACATATTAATTTAACTGCACGCGAGATTATTATATTCGATATATCATCGATAAATACATTATTTGACAACAAGGTTCATTATTAACTAAAAAAGACGAAAGATGGGTATGCAGCAGGACAAGACATATCAATTGTTTATTGTAGGTATTACTAAAGAGATTGGACATTGCTATAGTAATGGTACTTTTTCTCTATAACGAAACAATCGCCCTTTATGGAGCGAGCAGATATTTCGATTCGGTTTCGGCTTTTCTTCAAACCCTGAGCATTGGATTGGGATCAATATATTAAATGTTTTAATCTTTAATGATGATGATAACGTTAGCACATTCCTTATAAGAAACAATGCGATATTTATTAACTGATCAGCCAGTGCTCTTGTGTATGACGTTCAGAAATTAATTGTGCCGTTATATTTTCGTTGCGTTAAACACGCTATTCATTTGTACTTTTGCTGTAGTCGAAAGTCAGCAAGTGATGTGTTTTCTGGCATTTGATACAATCAATTGTTGCACCAGTCTAGACAAATATTATATAAAATGTCCATGCTTTAAGAAATATCTACTGCCGTAGGTAGTTTGGCTTTTGGCATAAACAAGAGAAGAAAAAAACTTAATTGTTAAAAAGACAAATATAACAAGAACTTAACAATAATAGCGAATATTTTCAAACAGCCAAAACAGGGTTGCAAAAAACACATTCACTGTCTAGAATAGATTAATCACTGGACACCTATCGTAACATGTGAGGTTTCATTAATCTGATAATTAAAAAAATAAATTAGCTAAATTAGCAGATACCAATTACGCAAGTAGAGTTTCAAAGTTGTAAATAACAAGAAAGCCCAATGATTTCGTAAATGTATTTTTCATTGCATTGATCTTGATAACACGATGGAAGCACGGTGGAGTAATGGATAGCGGCTCGGATTGAGGAATCGGAGAGGCGAGTTCGAACTCCAGTCGAATCCATTACATTCACTTACGTGTTAATACACTTGGGAAAGCTCCCTCCAGCTATGGGTATGTAGCAGAACAGACTGGGTTTTATGACCTTGGATGGAAACTGGTCTAGGAGAAGGAGAACTCTGAATTCAAACCCGGAGTGGAGCCCCGAAGGCGGATGGACGGCACTTTGTGCTACCTTGCGGAAACTCCTGCAGCCGCGTTGGTATCTAACTGTATTGGTTTATCCTCTCCTTTGGATTCTGTTAGAATGGTCGAGAGGGGGGAACTAGACGTCTGGGCAGCCCTAGTTCTCCATATATCCCGTCCAGGCTCGTAGCGCACCGCACAACTCCATTGTCTCTTGAGACGGATGGATGCCGATCGATCTTATGAACATAACCTCACAGTAAACGATAATAATAATCAATATTTTTTTTCAATTTTGATAAAATCGCTCCTGAACCTTATTCTATTCGGGAAGCGAGCAGCTGCCTCGTCACGTTCTCTTGGGTTTCTTCGGCGTCTGGAAATCTTGTTCCGTTTAAATGGGATTTGATCTTTAAAATGAAAATGTTTCAAGTATGGATTTCTGGAGAAAATAGTGGGTGTCGAACCTGGGAAATATGGCGGTTATCCTGCCTGAGAAATGTTGTGCTTAGTCCAGTAGTACTAAAAAACCCATGGGCTCTGAGGGTACATCTGTGTTGTAGTGAGACCGGCACGCACGATACACGATCCTTCAAAGCATTGCTATAAAGAACGTGTATTTGTGTTAAACGTTATAACTAAATGATTATGCGGGACAGATGACAAAGTCACAGTGTGCCAAGCAGCTTCACTTCACACGCCTTAGTTCTGTTACCATAGCAACAGATTCGATAATTATTGAACAGATATATTGTGTTTATATATAATTGCGTGTGTAAACACACACACATACATACACACATATATATATATATATATAATATTTATTTATCATAATTTTTTCCTATAGGTAAACAGTTTACTCACTATAAATATGCAACTTGGTTTCAGTGCATTTCAACTGCACCTCGAATGGTGAGAACCAAAATTGTTATTGCTCTACTATCGGTATCGAGCCCTCTTTTGAATTAATGCTGTGAACGTTAGAATTTATATATTATTTTCGTTCTCATTGCATCGGATATATATATATATATATATGTGTGTGTGTGTTTCTGTGTCTGTGTGTATGCGGGCAGACATATGTGTGTATATAAGTGTGTCTGCACATACATATATGTGTCTATGTGTGTGTATGTCTGTGTGCGTGTGTTTGTGTTTAAACACATATTAACGATATTTTTTTCTGAACTCAAGATGGTACAGTAGATGGGATAGTAAAAGACAATCAGTATATCTCTAACTTGACGAAAACGAACAAAGATTTGCCTGTTTCCGTATTGATTGTTTAATCGTTTTTGTTCTGTTTTAATTTACGGTTTAGCATCTTTTAGCGTTTTATTTTAAGCCTGAAAATATCTTTATATTAAAATTATTTGTAGAGGGTGATAATAAAGTTTTAGTTGTATAGGTCCTATTAATTTACCCATAGCTGCGACCTGAATGAATATATACATTTCACAAAGTTATTTTTGCGTAAATGAATATAACGAGTCTGACTTCTAATGGAACTCGAATCTCCGCTTTTCACTTCTTAGCCGTTATCCATTGCACCACACGCAAGCCTACAGCACCTGGTATCCACAAGTGATCACACAACTAAATTCTGACGAAACTCGTAATCATTTAACTTCGTTGATGCATATGCGTAGAATGGAAATCATAACTACATCATGTATAAATCTTGCCTTTTCAAATAACTAATGTGTAAATTAGATAAAGCATGTTTTATTTTATTTCTTGTGGAAAGGACTCTCGTGTAAAGAGACGTTTTCCAATAAGAATCTCAGAGGAATATGTCGCGTTAACACCGACGTCTTAATGAAGAACTTAATTTTTTGATGATGTAAAGAATTGATATTTTTGCACTATTTCTCCCTCTTCTCCAGTGACCGGTAATCATATATTAAGACACAAATTACGCTGATCTTTTGACAACAATTCACCGACATCAATTTCCGTTCTGAAAGAGACCGACTTCAAAATAACGATTGATAAATTTAGATGACCGTCTGAGTTAACGCGAAGCAAGAATCTAGGCGGTGAGTAGAAGATAATTCAGACGTTAACATCTGAGAACCCACTTCCAAGATTGATGGATAAATAGGCTTGGTCGGATGGGAGTGCAGCTGAAATGTCCAGCGTTTGCGCAAATCCATCATGAAAATTTATGATCGCCACGCACTTTACAAATAATTGTATAATTTGATGTTTACATTTGCAACCCGTCTGTCATGTTTGGGATGGTTCCTTCATTAGTCATATGATAATTGATAGATGAAGACTTGCGGAATGCGAAGAACAAGAAAAGGAAAGTGTGGTTGAACGTATAAAGAATTACCTCGACAGATATAGTTTTGTTTTCGTATTAGAGATGACAACTAACGGTTATTCATATATGAATTTTTTATTATGTATGACACGCGGCCATAGAACAGCGTGTATTCTCTGTAGATTAATCGACGTTTAAATTCAGTCTGTTTAAATAAAGGTCTATGATTTAGATTCTAAAATTTTGACCAGCGCTTCGCACTATTAATTTATATGTCGCACGTTTCCCTGCGTTAGTCATCTCAGATTTTAGAAAAATGATAGTTTGCTTGCATCTGCCTCCCACTCTACAACAACAACTGAACTACAACAGCTCCATACCTCGTGTTACACAACCTCATGGAGTCAGGAGATTAGTGGGAGGGAACAAAACGAGGAATTCCTAAACTAGGAATCATGAGTGCATAAAAGATTTCGGGGTAATAAAATACACAATGTGACGCACGTAAATTTAAGATATCTCACATAATATTTAATGCTCCTCTTCATGTTTTTAATGTAATGAGATTATTTCATTTGAGAAATATGCAAATGTAATCTAGTTACACGTATGTAATCGTATTATACAAGGTGGGTTTGGTAAATTGTCGACATTTTATATTTGTACTTTCGTGCATGCTCGTTGGTTTAGATTTTTCTTGACTACACAGTATAGTAAGGTCAGTTGGGTACCGTCTTTGTGAAAAAGAACAGCAGGAAGCAATTCACTTCGACAGAAATTTGGACACAGCATGCTATACGGAATGGTATTTGCGCCGGAAGCTACAATACGACCATTTCAGAGTGTTTAAGTAACAATCTGAGGAGAGTTCGGAGGATTTGAAAAGATTTGGATGAGTCTAATTTTAATAACAATGATACGACACCGCGAAAAGCTCACTCTGATCGTTGTGATAAGAAAAGTACTCTAAAATTTTTTGTGAGTCTCTCAAACTCAGCATGGAAGCCTACATCAATTGTTTTTATGAGGTAGTGCCGACATGGATCAAGAGGGTGGCTGTTTGATGAGCCTATATTTAGCAACATCACTCTGCACCATGCCACACACACAGGAGAACGCAGTCATGGCTGGCAGACAATTTCTTCACCACATCACCCCTTACATCTGACCACCGAACTCCCCAGACTGGAAACCCTTCATTATTAAGTGTGGGTCGTTGTTAAGCGAGGTCCCAACAAAACTCCTTTTAACACCAATTAGGAATCTAAGGTAAGGATTATGGCAGCATTCACCAATTTATGCAAAAAGACCGCCCAGAGGAAAAGCAAGTTATTTCGAAGTCGTCTAGAAGCAGTTGTTTAAGTCAATGACGATGTTATTGAATAAATTTACTCTTTTATTTTCACGCTATTTTTCTGTAATTTTGGTAAACATATCTGTTAAAATGAGATGTCAGTGTTATTTACATTTTTGCATAATTTAGACGAAAATTTATCCATCGCACACACTATATTAATTTGTGGCGTAGGTATTGTAACATTCAGCAGCTAGTATTAGAATTCCATCAACGTTCGTTTCATTCACTATCGCAAATATATTCTTGCAGAAGTAATGAATCAGTGGCTTCTTTCCGGAGCTAAATGTTAAATGTCACAGTAAACTTGACTTTCTAGCTGTGATTGAAATTCATACTATAAAAAATAAAACATTGAATTCGAAACAATTACCTTTCTAAAGGTGTGAATTCAAATCTTTTCTGAGCTATGGATTACATTGGAGGGTAAACTTTGTTCGAAAACCAGGATTGAAAAAGGAAAAGAGTGAATTCCAGTTAATAGACCATTGCAAGATGCATGCGATGAAGCCTTTGGAAATATTATGTAGTCCGGAGCGAGATTGTTAAGTATGATATCTGCTCTCTGTGAATGTAAAATTTTAATAAAAGCGTAATAAGGTTTTCAAGTTTATGTTCATATTGGTAGAGAGAAAATTAAATTGGAATGACTAGGATGCTTGATGTTCATCCTTTTGGGTGTTTATTCATTTTTTATGAGTTGAAGACCTAAATTCTCACTGTAAACAATTTCGTGATTATTTCTGTTTTTATTTAAAAGACGAATAACTTGGTAGACATTCTGTTCTACGAAATGCAATGTAGGGTAAGATATCAATATTTTTTCATAATTTTAGACAGGATGACATCAATATAAACATTTTGTATTTCGTGTCTTCAAATTATCATTCTTTGATAGTAGAAGGATGGTAATGCGAGAGAATTTTGCAAAGATATTCTTTCTTGTTAAATCACAATATCATTATTTTCATCAATATTTAATAACGTGCTTAGTGTTCAATCAAGTTATTGCTATGATAATAAGTCTTCAACTCTCTCCAAGATATAAAATAATAAAATACCAGAATATTAAAACAAAAATATTTTTATTATTTTGAATTTGTCAATTATTCTGAAACATTTGCAAAATTTCGATTATGTTCTATACTTCCTTTGGTCTATTTCCTATTTCAATTGGCCAACTTTTCTACGTTATACATAACATCCCCTAATTATCGGTGTCTCCCAGTTTGGGAGCCCTTATTTAGACAGAAGCATGATGTTTCACACGTAACTAGATGATAGGAAAAACGGGTTCAAGAAAATTTTATTAAGTTATATGTTTTCAAGAATCTTCAAAGTTTTTAAGAAATGCTGGGAACATTCCTAAATATTTAAGTATATATTATATTGTTTATCAACAAATTTGAAGTTAAGTTGCAGTTTACTCAAAACGAAATCTGTTAGGCTGCTAAGTGTACATAGCTATTTAATTTATTATACCACAAGTTATTTTACTACATTTTCCAATAAATTCCAACTCTTTTCTAATCAATTGTTTTGTAAAGAGCAGCTATTTAAAATCAGTGCAAATATAGGGCAATGAATGTTGAACAATTTTCTCATGTATGCAACGGAATATTGAAGAAGGAGAGGTGATGTTTTAAAGAAAGGTGACGAGAACAAAACAGACGGATCATCTGAGCAACTAGTAAGGTGTACGTAAAACAACCAAAGATTACATTGAAACATTGAATCAGAAAGATAAAATAGACATTTCAAAAACCCAAAATAAGTAATGAAGATGTGCTGTTTTTGACGATCACAGGGGCGATTGAAATTAACGAAATTAGTAATGAAGCAGAAAGTAACATTCTTAAGGATTTTGTTTGTAAATGAATTAAATAGGATGGTCTGGATGGGAGAGAATGTGGAGGACAAAAGTTATGAATAATGACCAGTTGTGGAAGCCTACTTCTTGAAGTATATTTGCTGTAAGATTATGCGACACATTTAGGCGAGTCGAAATACTGGGCATTTTCCAATTACCTGAACTTATGAAAACTGAAGCTATTTGATACATCTGTCCAGTTAGTGGCTGGAGTTCGAAAGCGAAAATATCACGAGAGCAACTTTTCTATAACTGAATCAAAGCGAAAAAATAGAAATATCTCTATTCATATATATTTATTTCCTTCAACTAAACAAGATTCTGTTTAAATGTCTCTATTTCTACCGACCTCATTCTAAATATTTCACTGTCTTTAAATGTCAATATGTCTAAATTCACTGTTTCATTATGTATATATGTACCTCTCTCTCTATATATGTATCTCTCTCTCTCTCTCTCTCTCTCTCTCTATATATATATATATATATATATATATATATATATATATATATATATAAATATATAAAATGAAATGAAGTGGTTATAATGGTTCCAACGAGAGAAAAGTGTGTATATTAAAAAGAAGAGAGGTACCGCAAACATTTTTGGTTGTAATGTGGGTTTTTTTTTTTAAATATTATTCTTTATTTTTCATAGTTTTACATAGTTTTGCAACACATGTTTCTGGTCTTACGACCGTCTTCAGGTAAAGGGTGGAGATTTCCACATATTATTAAAAATAATTATTTTTAATAATTATTTTTTTCCTTTATGTTTTTCAATGTTACATCAATGTAACATTGAAAAACATAAAGGAAAAAAATTAATTATTTTTAATAATTATTTTTAATAATATGTGGAAATCTCCACCCTTTATCTGAAGACGGTCGTAAGACCAGAAACATGTGTTGTAAAACTATGTAAAACTATGAAAAATAAAGAATAATTTTTTTAAAAAACCCACATTACAACCAAAAAAGTTTGCGGTAACTCTCTTCTTTTTAACATATATATATATATATATATATATATATATATATATATATATATATATATATATATATATATAGAGAGAGAGAGAGAGAGAGAGAGAGATAGATAGATAGATAGATAGATAGATAGATATTGCAAACACTAAATTATATCCTCTCTTTCTCTAAATTCATTCACACGTCTCCTTATCTCCGTCCCTATCTATCTATCTATCTATCTATCTATCTATCTATCTATCTCTGTTCCGATCACTCGATCTGTCTATCTATATTTATCTATTGATAAAAAGATTATGTCAGTTTAGATGAAAACTTTTAATATATTTTACTTTTTTTGCGACATTATCCCAAGAGCACTCATCATTTGCAATATTTCAATAAACGCTCTTTTTAATATTTTATTTGACTTTCAAAATAACACAAACAATATTTAGTTCATCAAACTCGACCAGCCATTGATCAGCATTGTCCAAATATACCGGCGTATGTCCACTGAAAATTAATTTGCAATTAACGACAGCTTGCTAAATTAAATTACAGTCAAACTGTGAAATTAATTCATATTGAAAATTAAATTAGCCCCACGGACTCCGCTCTGAAGAAAAAATAAAACAGGAATTAAATGAGAACAAAGTGTTTTGCTCTTTTTAATAAACGCCGATGTGGATCTCCGCGGCAAAAGACAAAACACACTTCACTTGCAGTCGGGGAAAATTAATAATTCTGCCTAATGAGACACTTAATAATGGAACATTAAAAGACCTTGTATTGCATTTACAATAACACCACACTTCATGGAAATATAGCAAGATTCCTGGAGCATTTTCCTCTTGTTTTTACTGTCTCTTTCCATCCCGATTGTCTTTCTGCTTTTCTGTCACTTTTCTTCACTCTTTCCTATTCTTTCTCTATTTCCAGAGAGTTTGTTTGCGGAGCCAGGATTGTGTCTTTTGATGCATGCCAACTCATTCTTTGTTTATCGTGTGGTTTTGAAAAAAAAAGTCTAATTAACGCTAATCAGTGAGAGTGAATTAAAATTGCACATTTAATAACTGGTGTTTTTGCGTGCGTGTGTTTGTGTGTGTTCGTGTCTGTGCCTGTGTGTGTGTGTCTATGAAATGAAGAGAGGGGGAAGGAGAAGTGGGGTACTTCATCCAAATGAACTGACATTAGTAAAAATAAAAAAAGCTTCATCCCAGTATCTGTTAAAATAAGAAAAATGACTCACAAGCTACAATAGAAAGTTAGAAATACCTAAACAATGGAGAGTAAGGATACGTGCGAAACAGGATAGGTCGAATAATGATAATGCAATTTAGAATAATGAGAAGAAGGAAGATGAAAAGAACATAAAATACAATTATAATATGTTTGTTTTTTCAATCATTTCACCCCAAGCAAGGCGTGACTGCCTATATTACGCAGGCGATTACAGGGAATTAAAGGGAAAGAAAAAGAGGGTGTAGAAAGGATTGAGGAAAGGACAAACGGTTAACCGGACTGAACAAGAGAGAAGGTGTCGATTGACACTGCATTTAGGGAACTGCGAGAAAAGGAACTGTTGGAGAAGAAGTGGCTGTTGCATTTAGCTTTTTCAACAGTAAAAGGTTTTGACTTAGATGTGATCGATCAGCATGACAAATACATGTAGTCGGGGTACCAGGGAGGGCAGCTTGCTTCGTAGTTAAGATGACTGATTTTCGCAACGGAGCTAGATAATAAACTACGATCCGAATTCCGATTTTGAGTAAGAGAAGACAATCTTGATTTCTCCTATTTATACGTTCTGCCGAGTTAAGCTAATTAATCGCCCACAAAGCCGTGTAGGGACTTTTGGACTCTATCGAGACTGGCATGTTGGGATGGATCAGCTCATGTACATATATTGCAGCATTTCCCGTATGATAAGGCTCATGTAAATTTTGAAGATAGGTAGTGGTAAGGGGGACATAGCATTTTCCAGTATTTTGGAGATAGTTGGTATGTATAAGTTTCACTTGTGGTTCATCAAGTAAGAGAAATATTTAGGATCCGAAAAGAGATTATTTACATTACGAGAAGTTACAAGAGTAAGTTCCGCATAACAGTCAACATTCATTCAGTCAGTTAGGTGTCATGCGTGATACACACTTAGGCGATCATGTATCTTCTGATACATGACTGGCGATACAGTTTTTTTTTCCCCGTGGTAGGTTGCTATTTCTTTTTACGGTAGACCAGTAAGATTCCAAGGCTATAGAATCCTGTGTGTCGTACTATTAACCCATAGCTGTTGGGGAGAAGAAGATGTTTCATATCTTTCCCAAGGGTATTAGCACGTAAATGAATGTCATTGGTTCGACTGGAATTGGAACTCGGCTCACTGATGCCTCAATCAAAGCCATCAACATTATTATACATAAAAAGAAATTAGGATTACACCAGAAAAGAAATCAAGAAATCATAATAATAGAAATGCATTATATTCGTCATTGGTCGATTGTTATTTTGCCGAAGATTTAATGTCATGTATTTCTTTTAAAAATTACTTCACCCCCAATATAATGGGGATTGCACAGGAGGTTACGTGAAATGAAAGTGAGACAAAAGTCTGAGTATAGGGAGGATTGATGAAAGGTCAAAAGACGAACCGGATCCAAGGTTACAGAAGAGAGCGATTGAGGTTGCATTTAATTTTTGAAGATTGTAGTTATCATGCATTGTTTTTAGAATTGTAGAAAAATGCTAATATACGTAAGAACTGAAGACACATCACACAGAAAGTAACTCAATTTTTGTGAAATGAGCGGCTCCGAGTATTTCAATTTTTGTATTCATTTATATTAACCAATCAGCGACATCATACGAGAAGCTTCGTAAACTCACTCTGATCGTTCTGATAAGAAAAGTACTCCCGACGGAGGCCTACATTATGTGACGTGATGAGGTATTGATGCCCTAAGTCAAGGTGTTTTCTGGAAGAACCTACGTCTAGCAACATCACTCTGCACCATGCAATACAGACAGGGGAATCAGGTCATGGCTGTTACACAATTTACGTGACCGCATCACCCATTACAACTGGCTACCTATTCCCAAGACGGCAACGCCCTTGATTATTACGTATGGGGCGAAGTTCAGCTATAACCCGACAAAATTTATTGTAACATAAAAGATGAACTTAAGGCATGGATTTAGGAAGCATTTACCAACTTAATCAAGGAGACCGTGTATAAGTGTTGCAGGATATCCCGAAGTCATCTGTAGGCCGTGGTTGAAGCCAATAGCGTTTTTTATTAAATAATTTACTCTTTAGTATTTCAATATATTTTTTGTGATATTTGGTAAGAATATGTTAAATGAGATGTCTGTGTTATTTGCATTTTCGCATAAGTTACATGACCATTTATTCATCGCACCCTGAAGCTTTTCAGTATGTCACAATCTTAAAACCTTATGATATGCAAATGTCACTGATGATAGCTGACACAGAAAGGAACTTACAAACACTCCTACAGATTGAGAAGAAAGGAAAAATAATCTCTTGTAAGTAGACACAATGTGTGTTTGTCAGCAAAGGGAACCAAACTACGAATCGGGGTCACCATAATAAAGGAAGAAATTTTAAATATCAAGGAAATATTTTAAGTGACGACAGTGAATGTAACAGCAAAGTCCAATGACGTTTAGGAGATATTGAGAAATATACCTTCCACAATCTAAGAGACAATTAAGAAACATAATAAAACTTTGAAACTATATAGTGATAAAATATTATGTAAATACAGTGCTTATATATGGCAATGAATTCTGAACAGTTTCCTTGGGGATGTAAATAGGACGTGAAGCATAAAAAAATGTTATTCTGAATGATGTTGAGGATAACATGGTCGGAACATGCGATTAACTATGAACTTATAAAAAATAATGGATAGAGGAAAGATATTTCTAAGTTCAAATTTCTACGAAACATAAATAAGAAACACAGATAGGAAAAATGTGGTATACTCAATAACTATTAGAAAAAAGTGGAACTGAGGAAAGCAAAGAATGACCTAATAACAATCGTGTATAAATGTTTGCCAGAACAAAAATTAGGAGTGATAGAATAAAACTATTAAAAGCTACAACGTACTGGACGTCGTGTTCATCAATGATCCCACATGACCCGAAGTAACATGGCACATAGAATAAGACTGTACAAATAGAGTATTTAAAATAGTTCTGACATTTTTAACAGTACCGGGATATTTAACTAAATAAATGTTCATATTAGCCCACAGATTATAATGATTTCTTCATCAGATAAAAATGAGAATTAATCGGTATTATTTCCGAATTAAGGCACCCCAATTATATATGTGGGCCATCGTATGTGTTTATGCGTTCTAACTCTAGTTGCAACAGACGCGTCTTTGTTTACGCTCGTAATAAGTGCAAAAGTGGCCTCAAATAGGGAAAGTCATTGTTCACTGATAGACTGAACTACCGTATAAATACTCCAACATGTTTTGTTCTCGTGACTAGTGGCAATTCTGTAACTGTATGTTGAAAAGGTAAGTCAATTAATGTGAAGTGTTATCAAATTCTGCCAATAAAGCAGATTTTTTTCTTTGCAAAATCTCTTTCAATTCTGCTCTCGTTTCATGATGAATCCATTTGCCTGACTTTCCATTTAAAACCGAAACGCTACTGTGTGATATGTATATAAAACCGTCCATGATTTCCTTTCATCTTCAAACTTGATCCAGACAAAACATATGAACTTAGTGCTTAGTGAGGTTTCTTAAGAAATATGACCCTGAAAAGAACTCTTTTCTTTCCAATGTCTAAAATAGATGAGGGGCACTTCTTGTTTTCCAGATTGTTGAAATATTTTTTGTGCTTCATGGAGAAACTTTTGATACTTTGAACTATCCATGTATTAATCGCCAAACTCGCTTTGCCAAAGTACTAGAGGCTCTAAATATTTCAATTCGCAGAGTTTTGTGAGACAAAAAAAATGACTTTCACTAATCTAAGTAAACAGCCGACGTTTTGAGTTCTTTTCTTAGTTTGTTTTGACGAAAGAATTTGTCCAGTTTTAGATACGAATAGCAAAGCTTGCAATGTTTCTTTAGATATTTCGAGGGGGCGATAACAGAGATTTTGCGTATTGTTTTTTTACAAAAGTTCATAGGTTATAGTGTATCTAGCCATTTATTTAATTGATCTAATCTTTGTTATCACAAGACGTAATGTAAGTTGAAAATCAATGCGTGCAGCACCCAAGGCTATATTCTCTGATCCATTCTGTGTCTTATAATCGTCATATCGACCTTTCTGATGTCACCAGTATCTATGCGAACGACACAACTATTTAGTTGTGTCTTTATAATAAGCCGTATAGGCTGCACACAATAAGATTGGCAGCCGTTCTTGGAAATCGGCAACAATTGTGAGCTGTAGCAAGAAGTCAGTTAGTAACTTCAACACCTCTTATACGAAACTGCAGTCTATAATCATCTTAAAAATATTTTTGTCTTCCATCATCTTATCTATAATAACTCCATAGAATGTACCTATCTGAACCTTCTTGGTCTTACGTATTCCACTGACACGAAATAGAATGATTTTATTTAATCAGTTGCTATGCGTACTGCTTGCTATTTCGCTATGTTGTAATTATCATTCCACACGTCAGAATATGTATTATACATTTATAAGGTGACTGTTCGTCCGTATATCAAATAAAACTATTGTATCTGGTGTGAGGCTTCTACTATGTATCTAAAGATTATTTACAATAAAAGATAAAATAAAAAGCAAAGAAAAGTCGTCATCAGTCCTGACCTGGCATCAGTCGCTTCCCCACCGCCGTAACGCTGCTTCTTTTTTCACACTTCTATAAATATTTTCTCAGTAATTGTTCGAATGTACTTTCCTATTCGGTTTATTGTGGGGGTTTTATTTACTAATAATATTTTCTTTAGTTTCTTGTAAATATTTTGTATTCATTTGTATATACTCATTGGGGTTAATTTTTAAAATTGTTATTTTATTCCCCTCGCCCCACAGACATTGAATTGTACATATGGGGACTAGTCAGTATTTTCATAGAGACAGTGAGGTATTATGGTTGTTGTAGTAAGAACGGTATGTATGAATGTGGTGTTTTGGTGTAAGGAATATTGTTCGTACGATTGGGTCAGTGTTTGCGGCTAGCTAAGTTATAGTTAAGACAGATGAAGACCGTCCTATTTTCCCCAATCCCCCCTTTGGCCATGTGCCACATTTCTGTATATTCTACAGAATAAATATCACTTTCCTATTCGGTTTCCCAAATTCGCTGTTGGGAGTTAGGATCATAAATTCATTTGCTATTTTTAACCGTATGTCTTATGATTATTGTTTCATCTATTTCATTTCTTGTTTGTACAAATCTTTTCGAGTTTACTGCTTTCCTGCCAGGTACCATCTTCAAAAAAGTATATAAAATGATAGTCATTATCTTCTGTCAACTTCTTGCTTGAGATGATATTTAAAACAATTATTTACTATAGGGAAATGTGAATATATATTTACATGGTATTTTAGATTTTGCTAATAGCATATCTTTCAAAGAAATCTAATTATTTCATATTTAAAACTTCTTTTTTTATATTTTCCTTGAAATTATAACATGATTTTCGAACAATTGAAAGTAATCATAGAGGATCCCTTCGAAACATGCTTATAAACGAAGTCGATATGTATTCTCTTTAAGCATTAGTCGTCATTTGTGCTGAACGTTCACCGAATACGATCTCAGAGTGCAAGTCTCTGTATAGGATTACATAGTAAATCTCTTGTATTAACATAAGATGTAACAATAAATGTAAATTATAAGGATATATATATTGAAAATGGCTGACTCTGGAGTGAAGCGGCTATGATGCAGTTGGTCAGACTAGCATAAACTAGGAAGCTTCCTCCTCAAAGTAGTTGTTCTCGGGAAGAAGCTGTCTGATTATAAATTATTATATGCAGTTATATTCAATCCAGTGTGTGCGTCATAACTCTAAATATCTGAGCATTTTGAAGTAAGGAATGTACCCCATCTAAAAGTTATTCATGATTACAAGGATATTCTGTTGATAGGCTTGCGACATTTAGTCTATACATCGGGAGAGTGAGGTGTTAGCAAAGCTGTAAAAGAGCTTCTGAACTCACTCAAGGTTGGAACATGGATCTCCAGCTAAGTATGCTATATTGTGGGCAGGATCTGATTTTGTAAAGATAGTGCATAGTAGGAAGCATCGAATAACTTCTGGCGCGGTCTAATGAGCCGGGCATATTCCCACTCTTTATCTTTAAGATGTTACTGAAATTTCACTTCAGATTTGTTGAGTACTTATATCCCAATTTTTGTACAAATTCAAGAAAGTGAAAATTTGAGTCACGTTCTTAAATACCCTAATCTGATTGAGACTTTGCGCCAAACCCGTTCAAAAACATATAAACTATTAGCTGTATTCAAACGCTTTCGCAGAGTACTGTTTCAAAATGCTTTTTTGTCATCCTGGGTATGACGATAAAGTGTATCTTGCAGCAAAACCTCTGAACAGGATGATTTGAGTAGCATGGTAAAACTGCTCAACTATTAATGTTCCCATGTCCACCCTGACTCAGGTTAGTAGAACCTGATTAGGTCAAAGTTATGGGTAATTAGTGAACGTCGAAACGGAAATTGTAGATTTTGAAAAATAAATAAAATATTACATTTAAAAAATAAATTGCCAGCAATAAATTTTTGTAAAAATAAATGTATTAGTCAAGCATTCAAGAAATCTAAATTTCATCATTAAATCACCCAATGAAAAATCTTGACAAATACATCCTTCTTCGAACCGCTTGCGCTGGCACTACATAAACACGCACGAAGATCTGAACAAGATAGAAGAAACCACATAATTCGATGAGTTTCAACAGGTGCAAGAGCTAAAATGGATAACAAATTTAACCCGAAGACAAAATAATGTCAGGATCATTATGTTTACTTTCCACCAAATTTCAATTAAAAGAATATGAAAGCAATCTCTATCAATATTTGAAATGATGTTAACCGCTATTGAAAATTAGAAAACTTCTTTGCTTCAAAAATTGTTTTAAGAGAAATGTTTTACAAATTTCAATCAACAGTAGTAGTAACTAATCCGTCAATAAATACCGAATGTTTTCTTACAAGGAAATTTTAAATATTACGTTTATTACTTACAATTTACGAAATGAAACAAAAACAAATTTCATACAGCTCACATTTTGTTCAGAATTTATAAGATTAATTATTTTATTAAAAAAGAGCCATCGCGTCACGTTCAAAGAATTATTGTCCATTTTCTTTGTTGTGAGGAAACAAAATAAACGTATATAATATATATAGATATATTATTATTATAATATATATAGATATATTATTATTATTATTATTATTATTATTATTATTATTATTATTATTATTATTATTATTATTATTATTATTATTATTATTATTATTATTATTCCTTCATCGTTTTCCAACTGGAGTGATTTTACTTCCGTATCATTAGATAGATTCATATATTTGCAAAATATATAAGCAAAATTAATTATATAGTAAAGGTTTTACTTCAGCTATGATCATTCAATCACCAAACTAAATATACTTCCACTAATTTTTGTTATGCTTCGTTCACATAAACATTAATACATTACATTTTTACGAATTAAATCTTTCAGTATTTTAAATCAACCGATGATGTTTAACTGTTACTTGAATTTTGTTTACGGTTAATTATTTACAAATTTATTCGTAAAGTATTTTTAAAATCTATTTAATGTTAAATATCATCATAATTAACATGCCAATCTTGTGGTAAAAACAATAAAACTATATAATCTTCATTAATATTTAAATTATATCGCAACTTAGATTTTATTGACATTACAAAATACATGTCAAACGCATACTTAATTATTAACAAAATGGAGGAACTGGAAAGAGATAAAACAAAAAATAAAATAAAATTATAATTCTCATGTGAACAAATGTTTAGAATGAACCAAATTCATAAACAGGTTTTAAATTTTCTATTTCTGAAAAAAAATACGGTCTGTGGTTTCTTTCTTTTTTTCTTTTCTTTTTCAGATTATATCTGATTCTTTTTTAGTAAATTTCAATTTGGATTGTTTTTATCGTTTTGAAAATGTAAATGAATTCTGGAGTCAATATGTCAGGATCGGAATTCCGATATTGTTCTGAATAATATCATAACATTATTAAATTAACTTTGCTAATATTCATCATTTAAAGTACGCCATTCCATTTTATTCCAGCTCTCATAAGACTTTAATGTTACAAGCGAAAATGAAACTAGCTTTCTATGAGAAATTTCTGAATTAGCATGACGAGTTGTCACACGAATTCAGTTATAAATTTTTACGCGCAATTCGATCATAATTATGAGACATTTGACAAACCCGGGTGCTTTTCTTAAATATCTTCAGTGAAGAAAGATTAACCAGCTATTCTAACAGTCACCTGATCAGGCCTCAAACTAAAATAGCATTCTCTTTGTAAATATCGAAAAACCCTGAGAGGGAATGTGTTATGGTTAGCTAAATGTTCTCTGTTTTCATTCACTAAGGATTTATTTCATATGCTGTAGGGCGCAAACAAAATCTAAATGTTAGTATTCAATATTTGAAAGCGTCTTTTGTGGTCCCAATACAAACGCTAGTTCCTTTTGACTAGCAGGCAAACTTCTGATTCGCGGGTTGTGTGTAAGCTATGTCCTCTTCACCAGCATCTCAGAGGACCCAGTTTCAAGAAGCAGATCTTGCTTATAGTATTACACGCACACACATAAGACACCCACACAAAATCACGAACACAATAGCCCATACAAATATACAATCACACACGCGCGCGCTTCGGTGTGGATAGAGGATATTGGAATTATGCCTTATTTGAAAGGTTTTAATGCAGTCGACATGACTACACTGATTTAAAAATTGAACTCAATTCGGATTCTGTAACTTTCCCTCCGCTTGCTTCCTGTATAAATACTTTCATGATAATTATCCTGAAGAACTCCCAGCTATTGCTCCTAGACTTCATGAATTTAAATGCAATACTAATTCAAGTGAGTCTCATTTTATACCCATAAGACTGTGCCCTCGGAGCCACGACTACAATCATCATTGAGTCTGATTTGCTATTGCTTCGTCACTAATGCCCGGTCGAGCAGTCGGTATGGTGTTTGCCTGACAACGTAACTGTCAGCGTTTCAATTCTTGCTAGTGGATGCGCACTTCTGATGAGTCCCAAATATACGACAAAACGGCCGTCCAGTGCTTCCTTCATTCTGTTGAGGTTTCTTTCAGATTCAATTAATTTTTTTTATTTATTTATTTCTTTTAATTAAAATATATATATATATTATTATTTCACCATGAAGAAGCATGGATAAAGAAAGATGGGATATTTGACACTACAATGGGAAGCTTTGACGGTGCAGAGACATGCGAAATCGTAGGCATTTACTTACTACACGAACTAAGCAAAATAATAGATAGAAATGACACAGGGCTCTACAGAGATGACGGTCTCATAATCTTAAGAAACTGCAACAAACAAAAGACTGATAAAACTAGAAAAGCAATAATTAAAATTTTCAAAAATAACGGATTCGAGATAGATATAAAAACTAACCTAAACGAAGTAGATTTTCTAGATGTCAGCTTCAACCTAAGAAAAGGCACACACAAACCATACAGAAAACCGAATGATAAACCACAGTACATACATATACACTCCAACCACCCGCCTTCTATAATCAAACAGATACCTAAATCGATTAACCGCAGGCTTTCCGACAATTCTTCCGATGAATATATATATATATATATATATATATATATATAAAATTTAATTTTAAACTACATACCCCTTACTGGATTATTTACTCGAGAATATCAGTCATTATATTTATATCATTATATTAAATTGTTGTTTTTGAAATATGTATTTGCAGGATTAGCAAAATTGCCTATCAGTAAAATGTGAAGAACCGATATCATGCTAGAATATGTAATGTGGCTTACACTTCATGGTTCTGTTATGTGTCTTGCATACATCTTCGTGTTGAGAAACCTTCTCTATTTCCCTGCGCTGCTTTTGTTCGCATCGTCACTTCTGAAAGAAGATGACATATTTATGACTATATTCAGAGACCAAAATATTATTCCACATCCTCTCTGCAGTTTTAATTCATATACACTGAATATATTCGTAAAAGACCCAACCAAATATCCAAATTAATGTAGTGCTGTATACGTACCTAAAAGTGTTGTTATTGACAAAAACGTTTTCTTGTATATTTATTAACGACTTACACATTTATCTTTGTGAGATTTATTAAGTTATGCTGACCGTAAACGTCAATAAAAAAGTTCTTATTTTTCTGCATTTTTTCTTTGATATGTTTCGTCGATATGTTTACAAATAAATATATATCTTTTACTCATTCCAATTTTTTTTGTATTGTTTTTGCAGCTCATTTTTGTGGCATTTCTAATGTAATTGTTGTGTGTGCGTGTGTTTATCTAGGCAATGATTACTATTTTTCTCAAATATTTGAATCAAATAAATTTTTAAATGAATCATTTCGAATTTTTAGATCATATAAATATAATGATCCGTAGCCAATTTTGTATTCAGATGAAATGAAAAATAAATATCAATATTTACCATTGTAGTGTCATTTATTTAACGTATGATGAACAATCTACTAGTTAATTAATAACATTTATTTGCACAATGTAAAATATTGTAAGTATTACTAATAAAATAAGACTAAAATATTAGGTTGGTGCAAAAATAATGTCGTTTTCTCACATATGTTACATTTATATATGATTTCTGAATTAATTCATTGATATATATAGCCATGTTATATATCATTGTGAAGCGCGTTTTTCTCTCTATCGAATCGTGTTATTCGTTACCGTTCTCAATCTCTTCATTCATTTTTTGCAGGCTTTTCGACAGCATGGACCAAATTCAAATCCGCCCGATTTTCTTGTTCCAGTTCAAACTAGGCCGAAAAGCTGCCGAGACAGCTCGTGATATCAATGATGCGTTTGGCCCAGTAACCACTAACGAACGTGTGGCACAACGTGGGTTCAAGAAATTTCGCAATGGTGACGAGAGCCTCGAAGATGAAGACGGTCGCAGCCGGCCGACTGCGGTTGATAACGAACATTTGAAAGCCTTAATTGAAGTCGATCCTCGCAAACCCACACGAGAAGTTGCTGTTGAACTCGAGGTCGACCACTCAACAGTCGTTCGCCATTTAAAGCAAATAGGGAAATTTAAAAAGTTGGATAAATTGGTGCCGCATGAATTGAACGATAATCAAAAAATTGTCGTTTTGAGGTTTCTTCTACGCTCCTTCTGCGCAACAAAAACGACCCATTACTCGAGCGGATTGTGAAGTGTGATGAGAAGTGGATCCTCTACGACAACCGGCGATGTTCGGCACAGTGGTTGGATGCTGGAGAAGCTCCACAACACTTCCCGAAGCCGAAATTGCACAAAAAAAGGTTATGGTGACTGTTTGATGGTCTGCGGCCGGTCTCATCCGTCACAGCTTCTTGAATCCGGGCGAAACGATTACGGCGGAGAAGTACTGCCGACAAATTGACGAAATGCACCAGAAGCTCCAACGTATGCGCCCGAGATTGGTCAATATGAAGGGACCAATTCTCCTCTTGACAACGCTCGCCCGCATGTTGCTCAACTGACCCTGCTGAAGCTGAACGAATTGCGCTACGAGACTCTGCCTCATCTTCCATATTCACCGGACGTTTCGCCCACCGATTATCACTTTTTGAAGCATCTGGACAACTTTCTGCGTGAAAAATGCTTCAAAAGCCGAGATGATGCCGAATCGGCCTTCAATGACTTCATCGCTTCCAGAACTCCGAATTTCTATACTAATGGGATAAGTAAACTTGTTTCTCGTTGGTCGATTGTGTCGATTCTAATGGTTATTATTTCGATTAATAAAGTTTATTATGAAATGAGTTATAATCTTTTGAATTTGAACGTCAAAAAACGACATTATTTTTGTACCAACCTAATATATTGTATCAGATAAAAAAATGGCGTGTATTTTATAAAAAAGAATGACCCATTTTACCGCTGTATGAGATTGATTTAAGAAGAAAAATCATAATGTCAAACGCTTTATAATTAACTTAATCGATAGAGGAAATCACTGGGCCATGTCGGGATCTAAATGATAAAGTCCTTAGCAATTTCAAGTAAATGTTTGACATCGTTGATTCTCGTCAAGAATAATTACAATTATAACTGTCACACGAATATATCGTCCTGAGACAGCAGACAGATCAATCAAACATGTCTGAGAATCATGTTAAGATGTAATAATTATGCTGCTGTAAAAGACGAATAATATTAAGCAAATGTGAACGTCTAACGTCTTTTCATTGCTTAAGGTTGAAGACATCGTTGGTGGAATTCTGGTGTGTAGAACCTTCATGAAGTGGTCGGTGAACGAAATCAGCCAGCATCTCTCACGTAGATATTTGAAACAAGAGGGGAGCCTAGGAGTCGTCATTAGAATTAAGTCATATTTTATTACATATGCGTCTGCTGACAACCACAACACCATCAAACATTCACAAACACCCATCGACATGTACAGTCACCTGAGTGCATGTGTGTGTCCATGTTGAGTGTGTGCATGTTTGTATGTATATATATATATATATATATATATATATATATAAAAGTGAACATAGAAGTCAACACTTTGAGGCGACAGTCTGTTTCATGCTAGTACAATCGGCAGGCAACTAGTGCTGTTATTTGTCTCGGCTATTTCTATATAAGGGTCAGTAGTGCATTGTGGGTAATATACTTTGGCGGTTATTTTTACCGGAAGTCGCTTATTTGTTTATTTATTTATTTATGTCAAATTATTTTGCTTGATTTTCTTTGTTTTGTTTTGTTTTTTTGTTGTTTTTTTATCTTATATATTTATTTATTCATTTTTTGTTTTGATCGGCGTTTTTTATTAACGTAGTAATATTTGTTTATATCGCTTATTGTTGGTAGTCTATTATGGCGATCATTTACCGGAAGTCGTTTATATAATAAATATTTAATAAGAGCTATCACGGAGAGGATATTTGGGCGAGCCATGTTCGCCAAATCCTGGAGCGGAGATGTCACACGGAAGAAGAAGCTGTTTTCAACTATTCTACAAAATATTGAATTGTTATTTACATTAATTCCACGTTTCACGATTAATTGTTTTTATTCCTGATATTTCGCTTCGTCTTTAATGACTCAACTACAAAACTGCATAATTTCTTCAAGCATAGGAATTCATTTAAAAATTTAAAAAGTCAACAGAATATAGTATCAATACATATAATATAGATAATGAGCTAGAATGTCCGAGGACAATATATTTACGGAGATATTGAATGTCTATATGTGAAACTGCTAAGTAAAATCCAGCAAAATGAATTGCCTTCAGAATTTAAAGTATTAGTAATGGGAAAAGAAGAGTATGGAAAATATATTACGATTTTGTATTCTGAAGTCTCTGGTTAAGTATACCTGTTAGGAAGGCTTCGAATGATTGTTAGGAGACATTAACTAATAAACAGTGTCATAAAAAAAGATGCCCAACAGACAGGCTCGGTATAGATTTGTTGAAACATATACAGTAGTGGGGAGGTTATGAAAACTCTTCCATATTGTAACCATCAGCCGAAAGCAGAAAGAATATGACACAACCGTATACCTAACTAGACAAAGCGGTCCCCCAAACCTGAATGACTGGTAAAGAAAACCATTAATCAAAGATTCAACCAAAATGTTCCCGGTAAATGTAGTCGCTGATAAGATTCACATCTCAGGAGGAACATCTTTCGACAGGAATAACTATTAGTCATTCACTCGAAAAACCTATCCTTTATAGAAGAATGGGAAAAAGATATCGATTGTTGAGAGAAATTCCTACGAAATCCGGTTTGAAATTTGCCTCAAGTTATTTGGGACACATCGTAATTATGTTGAAGAATGTGCTCCTGTCATATGAGACCAAAATTGAACATTTTGGCCATAATGCAAAATGCCACTTGAGGCGGAATCCACAAACTGCACAACAACCTGAGCGCATCACCCCACCACCCTGAAATATGTTGGCAAGAGCAACATGAAGTGGGGATGTTTTTCCTTGGTAGAGAAATGGATGCTGTTCAAAGTTATTAGGAAAATGTATGGAGTCTAATGGAGGGAAATCCTTGTTAGGAAACTGTTAGAGTATTGGGACATGAATGGAGATTCAACTTCCAGTTGAACAACTACCCTAATCATACAGATAGATGTAGAATGAACTGATTCTATCGAAGAAGACTTGTGTTAATATATCCCGAATATCCAGATCTAAATGCTGTTGATTTTCAGTAGCTTATTTTCCGATACGCTTGAGAATAGGCAAATTGGCAAAGAGTAATATTGTCAATATCTAGATGTACAAAACTGTTACATATATGCATCGAAAAAAACTATCAAATCTAATTGCAAAAGAAGGTAGTTCTACAAAGTTTTGATTCTGGGTCAGGGGTGAATAATTATTCATCAATATTATGACAGTTAAATTTTTATATTTATTGACTGTTTTAGAATATAAGCTGTATTTCACCTTCAAAGCACTTTGCATTTAGTTTTGATCAAATGTTAAAATGAATATTTAAATCACTGTGGATTCCATTTGGTAATCGACAAAACGTGATATAGTTCAATTGGGCGAATACTTATGCAATATACTGTGAGTTAAATAGGTGAGGATCTTTTAAAAAGAAACTTTGAAACGCGTGGTTATATGGCAAAATAGGATCGTGCCTTAATAATTCAAAATGATGTCATAACGATTGAAGCATTTAAAATATAGACTTGCAAAGAGATGCAAAGCTAACGTAAATACAATGATAAAAATCGTGATAAAACACGAGTTTAAAAGGAAAAAACATATTTGGTAAAATAATGAAAAGAAAAAAATACTAAAATTAACCTGCAGTCCTTCAGCGACAAGGATGCATTTTTAATTTGTAGTAATAGTATAATTTTTAAATCTCATATCAGGAAACAGTTTTGATCATTATATAGCATTTTTTTCGAAACTTCCTGTATATAGATGGCCCAGAGATGGATTAGTTGCATCGTAAGAGTTAAAATAATATCTCACATATACATGTAAAACAAACGTAATGATTGTCAATGTTACTTAAAGACATTAATTGCATACGTGAAACAAAAAAATCTTACAAATGATGGATGAATTATATATATATATGTGTGTGTGTGTGTGTGTGTGTGTGTGTGTGTGTACACGTTGCAAACGATACGGACATTGGAGCTGCTCTTGACCTAGTAGTATGTGATGTAAAAAATGCTAGTGCCACTTGACATGTGCTGCTACCTGGATCGTCTCCGACAGCCAGTAGAATGTATTCTTCGTATCAGTCGTACGAGCGGATCGCGTTTTTCACCGATCCATAATTTATTGTGAGACGGATCCTGTCTCAGCAAAGCGCCGATTAACCACAGCAACCTTTGGATGACTCGGCTGCCTTCAATCTGGAAACGCAGTCTGATACAGGCGTGCAGTCTCGCGGCCGTATGTATAAACCTTTCCGCCTGCTCACAATATGAATATCCGACTATTGTTAAACGAAGCGTTTCCTAATTAACTCATTACTACGCATGTTAAACGTGGAAGATATATTAGCCAAACATTTACACGGATGTCTTAATGTAATCCGCCAGAATATTTGATAAAAATAAATCAAATTATCATCACGGATCTGGTTTCTTGCACCTCTCAGGAAAACAGTTGTCCATTAATAAAATAAACTGACTATGCACTACGCCATTAGGTACTTTGGCATCGTGTAATGGTTAGCAAAGTTACCTTGCTAGATCAATTAAATCAGAGTAGTGAGTTCGATTCTCATTTGATTTACCAAAATTTCACCATTGTGCAAAGACGCTTAGAATATAACCATGCACTGTGTTATATATGAAATTATATCATCCAAACCCAGAAGAGACATAAAGACTCCTATCTTGCATGTAAATTTCATTCTTTATTTTTCTCGGCGTTCAGAGACATTTGTTCTTATTTAGAATTCACATTTCATTTATAACTATTACGCCATATTGACATCTTAACACACGCTATGTATATAGTATACCATAAATTTACTATGTCTTAGTAGGAAGAATAACTGATAAAAAAAAAAACTTTCGAAATTGAAAAGATTTGAGAAAGTAATCAACCAAGAAGGGAAAAACGAATATAAGCAAAGTCAAAGAAAACTACATAGAAAAGGAATAACTTTAACAAAGAAGAGAAATGTAAATATTTAAAGAGATTTAATTAAATCACGGAAGAGCCAATCGATTAAAAAATACAATTAAGATAAAGAAACAAAACCATGGATAAAATATATTGAGTATAAGAACAATAAAAGAGAAATTTTATTTGAAGATAAATGGCAAATATCCAATTAATACTGAAATGGATAAGCGTGAAGTGAAGGTGAATGAGAGGCGAGAAAGAGAAAAGCAAAGAAAATAGAGTAGCGATGAAGATGGAAAAGGAGAAATAATGCCGGCAGATTTGTATTTACGCGTTCTTAAAAGGAGATTAATCCCCAGGTAGCCATAGCTTCTTGATAAGAATCAGTTACGCAGGTTAGCAACAATGACGAGCTCAGTTGAGAAGAGCGCAGACATTTGTCAGGCCTGCGACAGAATATAATTAATTCAAGTGCCGATGTCTGAGTAAGGTGCCTTTCTTTCTGACAATTAGACTATTACCGTTGGTTGTCGGATATTTCGGTCAATGGACACGTTCAATAACAGGCAATACTGAATAGAGAATGGATGTCACATCGAATCAGGGGTCTTAACCAAATTTGAAAATGAGCCTGAACGCAATTTAATGTTGAGGGAATTCAAGGTGCAAAACCTGGACTGTCAAGAATCTTAAGACATTATCTTCCACTTTCTAATAGAAAATGCATGTTATTGTGTGCCTTTTGCCATAATCAATACAAAGGTATCACCATCAGCCCCCAAACACAAACTCTATATCTGATCATTGTATAAGGCCTTGACAAATATTCATCTGTTTATTGAATATTTTAAATAATTTTGCAGTATTTATTTTACTGATATATTCTTAAATATGCAGGGTGGTCCGAAAGCATTGTCACCGTTAACTCACTTCCAAACTGTACGAGCTCGTGTCAGCCATCTAAAATAGAAGAGGTGAAAAGACTTTCGGACAATTCTGCATTATACCAGTTTCTTTTTGCGGGAGAAGAAATTGTATCATTCCCACTGGCGCCAATAATATTTCGCAGGGTCCAGTTTAAATTCAAGATCTCGAACACCGTTTTAACATGTAGGATGGCGCTGTCTTTTTCCAATATTAGCTCAAATAATCACCCCACTTCTAATTTTGAAACTCTTCCATCCACTCTAATATCATAGCTAGACACATGGACATCTTACATATCAATAATGTATATAACATTTTAAAAATACGTCTACTAGAAAACTCAGTATATTAATACGCTTGTCACACTTACCCGAGAGACAAAAAGACATAGAAAGGGACATAGAGAAGAAAGAAAAAAAAGTGTGTCGGAAGAGATAATAACAGAGTACGATAAAGAGAGGGATTGGAGGATTTTTCTTAGATAAAGGCAATTTGTAGCGGACCTAAAAAAGAACGATTGGTCAGAAAATACGTTTTTTCACTGATTTATACTCGTAGCGAGCATTTATCTCAAGTAGTTGCGAATTTAAGCGTACAACTACGTCCGCACACTACGTCATCGACAACTGTCGTAAACATAAATAGATCAAGAATTATCAGTTCAGGAAGGAGAAATCCGAGAGTTACTGAAGTTAACGTCGGCAGATGGAAGGAAAGAATTAAATAATCGCTTTCTTCATTCCTTCAACGATCGTGGCCAACGAACAAACTCAGTGATTCACGACATCACCATAGTCAAGAACTTACAACATCATATTAGTGATACCAGGTAAGTACTGTTTTACTGACAATTTTCTTTCTACTTATCTCGCAAATGTAATTACGGAAAAGACATGTCGAACTCTTCACCATGTGCATAACTGTGAAAACCATTTTACCTATATATTTGAAAACTAATACTGTACACAACATAATTACATAATAAGAGAAAACACATACAGTCGGTTTTGAATAAATGTTATTTTGAATTTCGTTAAACCGAGTTTTTTCTTTGTTTCGAATTGTTTCTTGTAAATGATAAATTTTGTATGTTTGAGTTTTCGCTAGTGACAGGACGTTGCAAGCCCTCAACAATCTTCATGCCATTGCCTAACAACCGGGTCCAGTAACTTTAAAAGAAACTATGTTACTTTTCTTAAAACTATCCGTATATCGTCAACGTAGAGTGCAGCGTTAATTATTTATTAGTAAATCCGTGTAATGTTTGATTTAATTTTTACGGTTTATCAACTTTTGCAGATCAGGTAATATTTTAATAAATGATTTGGAGATGGTAATTATTTGCTACTACAAGTTCAATACCTGGCTGGATCATTTCACGTTTTTTCAGCATTCCAATATCGAAGAGTTATCCGTTACAGCACCCCGCACACCAAGCTTACCTAAACAGTCCCAAATCTAGATTATGACAAGGCTCGACTTTGCCTAACTTAACTAATCTTATGAGAACAGTAAATTCGCGTAATCCTGCTATTGATTATGAACACAAAGAAATGGTTAGATAATCTTTCGTATATCAAAACTAACACACGTCTAACACACTCGCCTTA
The DNA here is from genome assembly GCA_964036315.1 of Acanthosepion esculentum. Classification (NCBI taxonomy): domain Eukaryota; kingdom Metazoa; phylum Mollusca; class Cephalopoda; order Sepiida; family Sepiidae; genus Acanthosepion; species Acanthosepion esculentum. Next base: position 35,317,140 of record OZ038482.1, on the reverse strand, counting down.
CATGTGTAAATTGATTTTGTGAAAGCATTAAAATAATATATGGACGCATATACCATATAGAGTGCTATGCATAATTAAGCGTACCCCTAAGATAATATTTAAAATAATTGTCTCTTCTTTCCAAATGATCAACAAATCTTAATTAAACTATATATTAATTGAGAAGAAACCTTTATTAAATCAATTACAACGACATTCAATTTTTCTATCAATCTGGAATAAAATTCTTCATTAAAAATCAAAATTACACGTGTTTATTTTTTTAATTATCTATGTATAGTGCTGCCAAACAATTCACCACTATGTGTGTGCAATAGTCTGCAGTTAGAGATTAAATTTAAAAAGTATAAATGCAAAGTTAAAAAGAACTTCCCGAAGACATAAAAATCGCATAGTTGAAATCTATAATGAGGCTACAAAAACTATCAAAGCGATTCGGATTGCACCTCTGCACAATGCAACAAATTATTTATAAATGGAAGGCCTTTCGCATGAAGGCATCACAGTAAAAAATTGGCCGCTCGCGAAAAATAACAGCACGAGCAAGTGGATAATTTCGGTAAGTCCAGGCAAATTCTACAGTGAATTTTGAGGTTCTCCAATGCTCACTAGCAAATTTGGGATCAAATGTACATACATCTACATTATGAAGAAATCTTAATAATGCCGATATTCATGGCAGAAATGAGTCGCTGATTACGAAATATCTCAAGTATACTCGCCTCATCTATACCAAAGCTTCTATTAATAAGTTCGAAACATTCTATCAAAAGGTTTTTTGGTCGGATGAGACCAAACTAAAAGTTTTGGGGAGGAAGGATAGGCGGTATATCTGGCGAGTTCCTAATACGGCTTTTGAATTGAAGGATGTGATACTAACCATTAAACATGGCGGTGACAGTCTTATGATTTGGAGTTGCTTTGCTGCAGCTAGAACAGGCAAAATACAACGCGTTGACGGCATAATGTATACAGCATATAAAATTGAACGAAGGTGTCTTGTCCTCAGTTCAAAATTTGGCTTTAGGTCGAGTCTAGAAATTCAAACACGACAATGATCTGGCGCATCAAATCAAAAGAATGGTTTCGTAAAAAGAAAGGTTCCCGTCAATGTCCTGATCAAAACCAAATTGGAAATCTCTGATGCAATTGAATGGAGGCAGTGTATCCAAGACAGTGAAGTAAAATTGAGCAATTGTGTTAATTTTGCTGAGACGAATGTTCAAAATTGGCAATTATTACTGCGAGAAACTGTTAATGATTACAGAAATACACCACAAATGAGCAGCAACCCAACGTTAAATCTTAGGGTACACTTTCTTTTGCACATGTTGATTTTTAATTTGGAATTAATATTTTCATTCCAGCTTCATAAAAATAATATGAAAGTGGTTGTAATTGAATTAATAACGGTTTTTCTTAATGAATATATAATTTAATTGAGATATGTTGAACATCTGTGTGTAAAAAAAAAATAGATATTTTTTAAAATATTATTTTAGGATTTCGCTTACTTTTTCACAGCACTCTATGTTTATTTTAAGCAGGAAACAGGATATTTACTATTTAAACTCTTAAATATTCACGCTACGCATCGAAACACACTAAAAATACATAAGAGTCATTTGAAGAAGCAACTGCTATTTATGACTGTATTGAATATTCTATATTCTGAGTAATATGTTGTATCTCCGACGGAGGAATATAACAATTTTAGAGCTAAACAGTTTTCTCAGATCAATGGTTAAAATGGCTTTCACTAAGTGAAGCCTGTGAGTCTTGCTGAGGACTATACTTTCTGGAAACTTGCAGACTAGCTCTACATTGTTAAAAACAAAGAACTATTTAATATATCAGAAACCACATCAGGATTTTCAACAGCACCGACAATTAAAATGGATATCACATGTAAGTCGAAGGTATAATCATGATGTTGACTTTCTACAATGCCCCTAATAAAAACTTAGGAAGGAAGCCCACATCAATACTGGTAAGAGCTATAATAGCTTCTAGACTTGAGAAAACTATTTTCTTTAATATCGTCTGCAGAGATATACTTTAGAAATTTCAACCGACTGTACCACTGGGTGTTTTTTAATGAATACCGGCATTCCTTATAAGAGAATGGCTAATATTATCATAATAATTTCCAGTAGAAGAGGCAAGTGGGAAATTTAAACTCCTTACATTATTATAGCTTAGAATTTATTATATACCTAGAAGAATTAATAGAAATAGGCATATCTATCAATAAAGTAATATATATATATATATATATATATATATATATATATATATATATATATTACTTTATTGATATATATATATATATATATATATATATATATATATATATGGGTTGATCCTATAAATATATAGACAGATGAAAAGATACAGATAAGACATGTATCATACATATATGAGGCCTAACGGATAAAAGTGTCGGTTGTCTAATTGACGTATCGATTTCAAGTTGCAGCCTCGTTGGCTGATTTTATTAATTAATTGATAAAATTCAGGAATCGGCCCCTTCTCTCTATTTTAAAATAATTTCAGTGCCTATGGTTTAATAAGAACACGTCTTCATCACCAGTTGACAATGCAAACAATTCACTGTATTTCTTGAAATCTCATGTGTATTCCAAGCTCAACTTAAAGTAATCCGCGGTGACCATTAGTAAGCAATTAAATTGTTTATATAAAGGAAAATATTCAAATGATAGAATGGTACGATATTTGAACATGCTCTCTAATATTCTCTAAACATTTCAGTGGTAGTAAGAATGATTATTTCTGACTTTTCATTTAGATTCAATGATGTCGTATAAGACTTAGTAGCGGCCAAACAATCAGGATAAGATTATACTCTTATGTATAAAACATATTGTATTGGTATAACCATTTCTTCCAAATAAGCTGATTGAACGACTTTGTAAGTGTTTGTTAACAAATATCTATCGGTTATTTATTTTTTATTATTAAAATTAATTTATTTGAAATTATATTATTGGTTTAAATATATAAAACATTCAGTCCATTTCTGGAGGTTACTTACGTGCTACCCTTGGAAATGGTATGAATACACTTCTCATTTCCCAGATAGGGGTAAATAGCAGGACAGGCCGAGTTCTGTAGCCTTGAATAGCAACTGGTCTATGGCAAATAGTGATGGCACCCTACTGCGGGAACAAATCTATCTCGTCAGTCATGTTTCGAAAGATATATGATCGCCTAAGCGTGTATCCCGCATGGCATATAACTAACAGAAGTAACTTTTCTCTGGTGACTAGATATAATAATGTATGTAGATAAGTTTATGAGACAACAAATGATTATTCAGATCAAATGTCGGGGAAAATAATCATAAATAATCGTTATCGGAAAATAGATACATAGCATAGTTAAAATTATTGTTCGTAACATCATTAATTATGATCAAGTGTTTATATTTTGGGATTAAATTTACTATTTTATCAAAGAGATTCTTGAATCCGTACGGTAAAATACCAAAAGAGGGGGGAAAATAATTTGGACATGAACAATAAAAAGTACCCTATAAGAAGAAGAAGAAGAAGAAGAAGAAGAAGAAGAAGAACAACAACAACAACAACAACAACCTGATCAATGAAAGAAATATCTGATAGCTTATTTCCTTATTTTCAAAAAGTGAGCTGCATATATACAATTTAATGGCGACCATCGTCATGTACTGTCAATCATAATAATATTAATAATAAGGATAATAATAATGGAAAGCAAGTGAATGTAAGTAAGATGATTTTATGATTGTTAATTATTTTGAGGAGTTTATTCTCTTGAACTCTCCTGTTACTTTATTAATTTCGAATCGGTGGGCCGTTAATAATTTTCATGTTATTATTTCCTTTCGCTTTGCCAAATTAAATATCAGTAAAACCTGTTTTTTATCAGAACAATGTTTGTACAAAGATTTGTTTCGTCTATATTTTTATTGTTGTCTGCAAGTTTTAAAAATAACTTGAAGAAGACAGACATACAGTCCAAATGTTTTAAACATTGTTAAAAATTGTGTCTGTCTCTTTTTAATTACCATCTCTGCACTGATACCGTATAGTGGAATATGTTTGGTATTCATTTTGTTTATCCTTATTATTATTATTATTATTATTATTATTATATCTGATCAAACGGTTATAATAAGAAGATTCAAACTCGATTATGCACAAATTATAATAAGTTTATAATGATCAATCGAAAATATCAGAGATATGTCATCATTAAACCGATCCTTATTTCAAAGCCAGAAGCTGTAATATAATGATCGGAACTAGAATATATTAATGTATCAGATAGAAAATCCACAATTACATAAAACCAGTATGTTTTAATTAAAACAAATATCACAACTTCAGAAGCAATATGAAAAGATTATGCAACATGAAATTACGAACTTAGAACATTATATGTGGAAAAGAACGAAAGAGTCTTAACAAAAAACATGAAAATATGACAAAGAACCGAGATAAGCCAGATAAACCTACTAAAGACAGCTAGAAAAGTGTTTCAGCTTTGATGAAATTAACGTCGTTCAAGTTCATCAGTTAAACATTGGTTGATGCTGCTCTGAAAACACAACTGGTTCAGATGTAATATTAACAGATACTCACTTACTTACCAAGATACATTGCTAGTGAGGATAAATGCTGAGCTTAAAAGAGATGGAACGTGTGTCGTGGAAATTAATAACGACGCTGAATGGTTTAGAGCTATTTTCATGCCGACAGATTCAATTTCTGGAAAAAAGTTATGGGTGAAGAGAATACACCAATTTATATTGTTATTTCAGCTAAACTAGAAATGCTCATACATGTCTCTCTATCGTCATGTTTGAAAAGGGTTAAGATTCACACACATTCCAAAGATAATAAAATAAACATACAAAGGAAGAACAGAGTTTGAAAGTACCATGCAGCACTATGCTAAACATATTTTGCATGTATATTCAAATAATATTGGAAAAAACGAACGGATTTATCTGACATACAGATAAATTATTATTATAACCTAATGGCTGGTTCCTGAATTTGAGAATATCATGAAGACAATGCACCTTATGTAAATAATTTAAATAATAATAACCCCTCATCTCAGAAATTCAGACAGAATCCTAATACACATCTAACACTTGCTTTCACTCATTTTTGCTTGGTGTAAAACTTTGTTTTAGCCTTCAAACCAATATATAAAGATCAATGATCAGACGCTCTATTTTCACAAATATATTACTCAATAGGAGAGAATGCCTCAAATCATTGATCAGACACAGTTAGGTGATCACAGTAAAGTGGCAAGTAAAAATAAAGCTAAATAAACTCATGTTTCTTTCATGAATTCAAGAAATAATCAATAAACAAAACACAATACCAATATCTCCGCCACGGAGTTGAATATCTACAAAGAATCATCCGGTGTCTCAAATGAATAGAAAACCATACATTAAAGTAAGTAAGGATGTTTTCTTCTCTGTAGTAAATACAGTATGAAAGAACAATTAACAATTTTGGGTAAACTATCTCTGATTTCTGTCTTTGCATTTAACATTGATAACAGCGTTACTTCAATTTACAACGGAATATGTTGTGTTTAGCTGAAGAGAATATGTTGTGTCTGACTGCTGAAAATTATGCGTACATTCATCGTAAGAATATGTCTTGTATAGGTCTGTAAATCAATACATGTAATGAAATTTGCTATACATTACTTCGTATTCTATAATTAAAAAAATAAGTAATTTGTGATTAAAATCATCTTGGGTGAATAGTTGATCTATACTTGACTTTCAAAAAGTAAGATTGGTCAATAGCAAATACTTAATTATATGGATATAATGTTTATTTTAATCTTGGATAAAAAAAAATGAATATTATATTTATACCTTTTGAATTAATTTCAAGATAGTATATTAATATCTTCCATAATTTACTTAAATAATTATACGTACATCTAATCTTACTATAAATAAACGGACATTATAAGACACTGAAAAAGAACTAGTCTATATTTCTAATTCGTCAGTTATATATTCAGACGTTTATTTCATGCCCACGTTTTTGTAATTCTCCTGTATGCATGTGAGTAATGGGCCCTACGTACGGGACACAAAAAGAGGATCCAAGTTCTGCTTGGCATTTCCTACGGAAAATTCGTCACGAATTGAGAGGTGGGGAGAAGAGGGAGTCATTATTCAAATGGCTATTGACACCACCCTAAAGAAGTAGCTTATGAGGGATGGCTGCGCAACCGGTTATCGGAGAATATGCAAACATTCCTCCAATCATCGATACAACAAGTATGGAGTAGAGAACACCAAAGAAACAGGTGGTCGAACTACGTCATCGAATGGACCGAAAAAATGTTTCTGATATATCTCTTAATTATGAACTAGTAAGGCGTGGGTTTGAATGTAAATATGGTCATATAATTCAATATGTCCTAGTTAGATTCATGAATGAATTTATAATTGTTTTTATAAAAACAGGAAAATTTCGTTACAAGAAAACTGAACAGTTATGTAATATCACAACATATTTCATGAAAGTAGTAATAATGGGAAATTGATTGAAAGTTTAAAATCGTTGCTTAAAGAATGTTGCGTTGTACAAAACAGTAAGGAAATATATATATATATATATATATATATATATATATATATATATATATATATATATATATACACATATATATATATATTTCTCATTAATATAATTAATAATATATTTGTTATTTTATAACGAACGAATTTTGAATTTTTCTTCACCAGAAATTAAAGCAAGCATAAAAAAGTTAGAACGTCTCATGATCATACATAATAGACATTTGTTGTCTATTATATTTAATAATTTATATATATATATATATATATATATATATATATATATATATATATATATATATATATATATATATATGTGTGTGTCTGTGTGTGTGTATTTTATATATATATATATATATATATATATATATATATATATATATATAAGCATATGTATGTGTGTGTGTGATACAAATATAATACATCATTAAACGTAAGACAAATGCTTTTTAAAATGTTGATTATATACTTGTAATCAATTTCAATTGGGAAGCTTGTAAAAACACCAGAGCTACAAGAGATAAATTTTAAAATAAATGTAACAAAGCGAGGGTGTATGTGAGCAGGTATCGTTGTGTGTGTGGGTTTGTGCGATATATTTTTAATAAACAAAGAGCAAATACGGTAAGAATGAGAACATTATCCACATAAATAATACTACAATATGTTTCAAAATTTATATATTTATTATTGCAAATATTTAATTCCTTTTCAAAATTTAAAAAAAAATAATCCGTTAAAAATTTTCGTACTAATTTCAGTTTACAGGTTAAATTCGATGGGGTAATTCATATACGGGTAAATTTACATGATTATTTTAAAATATATTTAACTTTTAATGGTTAGGATTCGCTTCCTGTGTTTCGGTTGATGAGTAATAGCTAAAGCATTTAACCTATGTGCAACACTGAAACAAAACGGATGATCAACTATACATTTAACAGGATGTGCGTTCTAGTTTTATGGATACCAGAAGTAGAATTGGGAGAGCCGAGTTCGAATTCCAATCATGTTCATTACATTCTGGTAGGAGTAAATAATCTTTGAAAAGGTATGAATCATTTCTTCACTTGCCAACAATTCGATTAAATAGTAAGACAGACTGGGTAGTATACAATCCGTTGGCAACCAGTCCATCGTAGAAACAAACGGCACACAAATGTATGATAATATTATGTTTATTCATTCACGAGTCGAAGGAGACATGATCATCCAAGCGTGAGTCTTAAATTTGTACAAAGTCATATGATGGTATAAGGCCCGTGTCTGGAAAAACAAATCAGCAGATTGTAAATTTCTGTTTTGGTAGGCAGCATTTAAATTATTTTACTAAAGGTTCGTTTCTGAAAAATTAAGTGCATAGAAAGTATCTGTATTGATAAACTTTATTTAAATCCACAAATTTGCAATTACTATTTCTTGCGACAAAGTAAAAAATAAACGGTAATTAGAACCATTAGGATCTGTTTTTTAATTCACTCAAATAATGTAAAGTTTCTTATCGAAAATATATATTCACCTGAAGAAATCAGAAATTTTAAATGAATGTTTACTCGCGTTTATATTAATATTTGGCATTATTTTTAAATGATACAATTTAATTCAAAATTTCTTTAAGTTGCATCACAAAAATTCATCACTCGGAATGAAAAAGAATTACCAAAACTCAGAGAATTAGTCTAACTAGGTAGACTGAAGCTTGTCTAACCTAACCAAGGGGAGGGTTCCACAGGAAACCACCCCACTGTGACCTAGGTTGACATAGAAAAGAAAATCAGGGCTAGCCCCGTTCAAACGAACCAAGCCCGCCTCTTTCACCCAACTTTCGCTAAAGACTGTCGAATGCAATAGTTTTCTATCAATTCTAATCTTGATCATGAGCTGATGCTCAAAGAATCGGATTAGATCCTGATGAAAAAGACCGTTGCCTCGCAAGACTTCCTCCTTTCACGTCGTCCAAATCACCATTCGAGCCGTGGCTAGCAGCTTCAGAAAAACCATTCGTTTCACCCAGGAATACGGGGGCGACAAATTGCGTATGTACGATTAATGGACACAAGTTCTTCAAGAGCGAGACGAGCCGTCAGCTTGCCGACATGGTCAGATAAGGGGGGGACCTGGGGGCAATGTTAGCAGGCATGCGAAGCCGTTTCTTCTAAACCAAGATCACACCGTTCCCAATCTGGCAAGTCCGCCAAGCCCCATATGAAAGCCTTGTGGTTATAGGCATCCGATTCCGAGCCAATTGCCAGGTAAGCGAAAACTCAGGGTTACTGAGGTAATCCTCCGATGGGGACCAAGACCAGTAGGAGCGAAACACCTCCTCCGATAAGCAGACCGTATCACGTATGGGATCCTTCGCAGGCATCTCCACTAATTTCCAACCTATTTTGCGCAGTTTGTTTTTAGTTGGTATTACTTCTTCTTCCTCTTCTCTGTTCCTCTTTAACGAGGAGGACCGCATTGGATTCTTCTACCTCCATCTGTGTCTCTTGTTGCAGATGCTTGCTTTTTTCTCTTTTTCCTTGCACGCTTGCTGTTGCTCTGTGCCTGTTTCTTCTCGTCTTTGTGTAGTTGCTCCTTGGTTGGTTGCTGCTGCCTCTTCGGTGGGGACTCTTTCAGGTGAGACGGGGGTCTGGCTTTGGATATCCGCCCCTTCGCCACCACTTCCTTCCAGCCATCATTGGAAGACTTGCCCGTTTCGACTGTTGTGGCAGCAGTCGCTGTTGTTGCTGCTGTTGTTGTTGTTGCTGTATTTGTTACTGTCATAGGATTTGATTGTGGCAGCACCTTCTTTACGGGGCACTCCTTTGCCATGTGCCCCGGCTTTCCACATAACCAGCAGCATGGTTTCCTGCTCTCCATAACAACCAGCGTCCTCTTATTTCTACACGTCAAGGTATTGGGTATATCCTTAAAGACCTAGCGATCTAAGGTAATTTCTATTAAAATATCGCCAGTTGAGATGCCCGCCTTACTCCTTACACTGGCGACCTACTCTATTCTTCCGAATTGGGAAAAGAAAGCCCCCATCCTGTCTTCCGGAATATCTATGGGCACCCCATGAACCGCTACTTTCGTTCTACGGGTGCCTATGTATTCGGTTTGTTGGCGAAGTGTTTTGGACGTCAGTATTTTGCCAGCAAACTTCTTAGCCTCCTGCTCGGACGTCAAAAGCAGGTCCCACATTGCTCTAGAACGTCTGGCAAGAATATTCGGCTCGGTTTTTAAGCTTTTAACGGCTTCTTTCATCGATTCCTGCTGACACCGATTAGATTACGACTTTTAACGTCAACTTTCAGCAGGGAAATAGTCCTTGCTTCGACTGCATTTAGCGCTTCCTTAATGGTAAGCAGTTCACTGCCATTTGTGTATTGCGCGTATTCTTTTTGGAATTCCGCGTAATACTCATTGTCTTTTATCGGCTTGGTTCCCGTCCAGGCCGTTTTAACTGGCGAAACATTTTCCGTTGTCACCGGCGGTGTTGTAGATTCCACCATAATAGTGCTAATCACTATTACGTCAGAAAACGTTCTTCTTTTTCTTTTACAGTATTTTTGTTATGAATAAAAGAAAACAAACAGAAAAAAGACCAGACGAGTGTCCGGGGTGTAAAAGAAAACAAAATTAAATAATATTTAAGCAAACGAACCGGACTAGAGTTCTGGGTATATAAACAAAACAGAAATACGAAAATAATAAGCTAGGCTTAAAAAAGAAAAAGAATAAAAAGTGGGGTGGGGAGACACAAAAGAAAAATGCAGTAAAGTTGCAAACAAAGAAAAACAAACAGAAAATCAAATGCAAAAAGAGTTAAACAAATAAGTAAAATGTAAAAAACACTTAGTGTCAAGATGGGGTACATGGTGTTTACTAGTGAGTGTACAATATATACCAGTGAGCCAACCAAAATGAGCTGACTCATTTTATAGTCCAGCAATAGAAAGTTAAGTATCAGAAGACTTTAAATATTCAATCCGACGTTTATAAAGGCGGCCATTTTGTTATCTCCGAATATTCACTGCCAATTTTTGATATGGAAGACCGTAAGAATTATTGAACAGCTGCTACGAGATATTGGTTTTGGTTCATTGAACAACTTACTACATTGGATTCTACATTCAGACTACGGTGAACATGTATAACAGAATCAGTGTGCAAAAGTCACATTCTGACATAGTCATTTTCTACCCAAGATTGCGCAAGGAAATTTGGGACAGCTGCGGATCCTCCAATTTTCTTATACCCACTGGGAATATAAATTAAGCAAAATGAAAGATGGTTCTTTTTAGATTGAGGCTGAAAAGGGTTAATCGGAATTGAAAAAGTCATCGATTTACGAGAGCACAATCAAATATCTTACCCAATTATTTACGGAAATTCATAAGTAAGAAATAAAAAAAATACTTTTCAAGTTTCACTAATCTCCCCAAAATTACGCCGAGCCCTGCGTTTTAGTATTATGGGGGGATATATTGCTTGTATATTCTTAGAATTTCGATGGCAGGACTCGTAAGTAATTTTTAAATGTGTGTAAAATATTAAAAATGGGTATAAAATAATAAGATCTATGAATATTTAAAATATGAAATTATAAAAATAAAACGTTAACAATCACATAGGATTTATATTAACAAACAATAATTAATGCACAGAGACACGCACGCATATATATATATATATATATATATATATATATATATATATATATATATATATATATACATATATATATATATACAAACAAATGTATATACAAAGCTACTAAAAATGTATACGCAATCCAGGAAACCAAAATCTGGTATTTCATTTACTTTTCAAATTGCGCTAACACCGTTTAAGGTAGCACGATATTTTCTTGACAGATTATATTATCGTCATGGACGAAGCATCAACAATTCCAAAAGAAGGCTGACTATTGTAGAAAACCAACTGCGTTTTGCAGTCCTTAGACATAAAATGCCTGCGTATCCATCCCACTGGACGGTTTGGCGACCGTTGCAAAAGATGTATTTCGGCGTAATACTAAATGTCTGGAAGTGTTCAAACGTGCCTTGCAGTAATCCTGTGATGTTCGAAGCATATGTTTTGTGGCGGACTCTGCTCACTCAGACACACACACACACACATATATATATATATATATATATATATATATATATATATATATATATATATATATATATATATATATATATATATATGATCTAACATTTGCATTCAAGCATGAAACAGATTGTTAAAACGTAGTGTCCATTCTCATATATTCTGATTAATAATATAAAAAAACGTTGGAACAAAGATTATTAAATCGAATATTTAATAATATTAATAATGGCATAATACCGAATATTGTAAATAGTTCGACGATGCGTGCCACAAAGTTATCACTACTTTGTGACACTTGGTCTTAAGAGCTTACGTTCTCCTCGTAGTGAAATAAAAAGATTATGTTCAACAATTTAGTGTAGAACATGTCTGTCGATTTTACACATAACGCATCTTTTTTTTTGAAGATATGTTTTCTTCTTTTGGTCTCCACTTCCATATCTTCCTTTGCTTTATTTGTTTTCTTTTACTAACACGGTGTTTTCGAATTATTATAACTAGATTTGGCACATCAATAGTGTCGTACAGAACATCGAAAAAGAAATACGTTGATTTTTTTATTTCCTTATCTTCTTTTTAATTTTTCAAGTGCCTATTTATATCACCAGTTTTGACATGGTACCATGTACATTATCCTATCATTTCGATTTACTATTTCTTCATCTTCCCTACTCTCCTTTCCTACCGTGTAAATCTCTAGTTTTAAAAGACTTTATATTTAATTTTGTACTATGCCAGATTGTTTACTATTCTTCCAGGGAGTAATTTGTCAAACAGTTATTTAATTTTTCTGCAAACCTTATTTACTCTGATGTCATTCTCGATGCAGTATTAGGTTTAGTTTGTGAGCCTACAAATTCTAGAAAGCTGTTGGAGCATTACTTCTTCGACCTCGTCAGCGTTCAATTTCTTTAACGACCTTTTGCATGTATCACCAAAACACTGACTCTTTGTTCTTGGTTGGTATGGCAGAATTGTTATATGTTCAACTGCATAGTATTTGAAAGTAACTCGAAGTAAATTATCTAACACTATAGTATCTTGAAATCCAAATCTCGAAAAGTGTTCATGAAGAAAATATACAGTTATTGTGGAAGTACTTCTTATACTCTTAAATATTTCAGGCCATTTTGAAAAATTCCAGACTACAATCAATACGCAGAATTCAAATGTTTCGCTTAATAAAAATGCGATCTAGACCAATGCTTATCAGTATTAGGCCAAGGTTGGAATTTTCCCGATACAGCACAGCCTCATGACAACCATGTTTTGATTAACCTGGTTCATTTTAGGCCAATATACAAAAATTCTTATAAGGGATTTCATTCTTGACATTCCAGATGCTCCAAAATGGAACTACATTGAAATTATTTTTGTAAAAAATTAGGAATTACTATTCTTTCAGTGTAGAGCAGTACTTCATCGCAGATATAAAAGACATATTTTCCATAACACCCGATTTATATTTTATTTCTTTCCATGTCACTTTTACGGCCTTCTTCATTTACAAAATTGATTGTATTTTATTTTCGTTTAATGTAATAGACAATTGGCTCATTGTGTTGCACAAAACACATTTTATTTTTCAAAACTCAACGTAGTAGTTACCGTCTGTTCAATAGGTTTCGTATATTATGGGATTATTCTGGACAAAACATTTGCCTCTCCCAATTTCTTTTATTGTGAAAGTCCATCCTAAAGTCATAGTTTGGTAAAATATGTCCCTACCGTTGGACCTGTTGGCACTATGTGTCGGGTTCTTTTTTGTACCAGAAATATACAATAGTGAGCGTTGATATGTTTGGAGAATAAATGCCTTACATTGTATCATTTTGTGATTTTAATTTACTGCCAGAATTAAAGCTAGATATATCTTTTCACGATTTGACTAAAATTGTTCTCAGCCACTATTAGCTTTCAAAATGCATGGGCAACTGCTTTTATTTTATCATCGTTCGATTTATAGCAAATAAATTCCCCAATGCCATAATCGCTAGCATAGGATACTCCAATTATTCCTAAAGCAGAACTGAAGTGATTTAGCAATAATGGAGATGTTAACATTTTCTTTGTCTGCAAAAGATTGTTGATATTCTTCTGAAGTATTCCACACCGTACATTTTCAGTGATCTTTGAGTCATATTTTATATTGCTCGGGAAATATTGGCATTTCGCCTCACTGGGTTGAACCCATGTAATTCTATTCTCTGGAATATTTATTGCATGAATTTTAAATGTTGCCGTCTGGTTTTACTTTTTTATGTGTATGTTGTTTGTCCAAATATGCAACTACAAAATCTAAACCAGCTAGCATTGTATCCATTATTTGCTGTTAAATGATGGCTGCCATTTTGACACCGTATTGTAATCTATTAAAAAATGTATAAATGTTAATGAGTGTTCATTGTTAACATATTTTAACATTTCAATTTACTTCAATTTGTAACTATGCATCTGACAGGTTAATTTCTGAAGAAAACATTCCACAATTTCATTTGGACAAAAATCTTCTGGCAATGGTAATGGGTTAGTACGCGATAGTAGACTCACATTTATCCTTGAAGAAGATCTGCATTGACACAAATGACAGTACCTTTTACATACACTGATGGAGCTGCCAACACCAATAATCTGTGAGTGAAATGACTCCAAGATATACTAATCTGTCAGGTTCTTTTTAATCGGTTCCAAAACAGCACAATGCGCATAAGTAAAGTTTAAAAACAGAAACTAAATATTCCTTTAAGCGACAAACAGCTTTTGTTTTAGGAAATCTTCCTTTCGGAGCACACTGTAGGAAATTATCTGTTAACTCCTTTAACTTTCTGTCCCTATAACTTTTCATAGGAGTAAGAATTTACTTTTTTACAGAAGGAATTTACGTGCAAATACTACAAATCGTATAGTTCCATTCAATCCATAACGAATAAGTTCAACATATTATTTTTAAAACCAAATGCCTCAGTTATTCATGTTTTACCGGCACACGAGATATTATTTACCAATTCGCCTTCGAAATATATTTTCCTGAGATGCCACTTGCAACTATTTTTTTAGTTAATGATTGTTTACCAATATTGTTTCTTGTGATTACTTTTATTATAATTATGTCTTTGGCTGTTTCCAATTTAAGTTTTAGTTCAACACTCTTCAACTTGAACATCGTAAATTTTTTTACTTTGTTTTGTTTTTCAATGGCATTTTCTATGACATAGTTTTCTAAATTGGAGACAGTTTTTACTTTTGAATGGACAATCCACCTTAAAATGACGTCCTCCGCGACAGTGACGTGGTTTCGGTGCAGTCAACCATTTTCTTTTATTTTGGACTTTGGTCGCACTGCCTACATTTGAAAAATAACAATTCTTTCAGTTTTTGCAGTATCATTTCTTAAAATTAGAATCATTTGACAATCATCTGCCATTGTTTATAAGGTTAATCCTTTGTCAGGCCAAGTTTTGTTTACGAGAAAAAAATATCCGCGTCTTTACACGAAGTTAACTTTTGCACATTTTTTGAAAAAAAAATTTCCCTTCTTGATTGAAAATACCAACGTAGGTAACAAAATATGAGTAAATTTTTTTGTGAGTTTTAAGCATTGCCGACCTGTCTAAAGTCGGCAGATTTACTAAACATTTTAGACAAAATTGACAGAGTTTCATCGAATTTAATAGTCTTTTTTTCAGCTAATGTACATTAACATTTTTGTTCCTCATATAGGCATAATTTCATTAAAAACTAAACGTAGCTTTTTTCATCTGGCTAACTCTGGCAATCCTTTTGGAAAAAAAATATTCTCACCTTCTGTAATACGACAAAAAGTAACACATTCAGAGTTATATAAAAATATCGCAAACGCATAAAGCGTGAATGAAACTGTTTCGTTTGGTCTCTGCAACATTGATTCAAAAATACTTGTTTGATGTTCCAATATATGTACTGTTTTTGTTCTTGTTGTTGTTTTATTTGGTTAACTATTTTTGCCGCTGTTACAATAACTGTTTTAACACGAATGTTAAGTTCTCCATACTGCACTTTATGACATGAGTTCCACAATCCTTACATATTTTATTCGCGAGAATTTTAAACATTAATTTCGAGTCCTCTTCGCCACAGTTATAATGCTTGTAGATCTGGTTAACAATATTCCAAGGAAAACAATGAAACAAGGGATTAATGCAGAAACTGTTTAATCAAACGGATTACGAAAACAGCGAATACTTTATTTAGTGCCGCGATGCGTGCGACATAGTCATTTTCTCTTAGAGTGAATGGTAGATTTTATGTCCAACAATACTGTGTAGAGCAAGACGGTCGTCTTCTTACCCAACGTCATTATTGCCTGAGCAATATCCGCGCGTAATTAAGTTGACCTTATGCGTAAAATAATAGATTGCTTGATTTCAATAGCTGCTTGGAATAGGTCATATACATTCGTTTCAAATACATTCCTCCTGAAATAACGCAGAAGAAATACAATCATTCATTTTAACTACTCTTTAGGACATCTTACTCATGAAAATGTATCAGTTACTCTACATTTGCTAGAGTGTTTTTCTTTTAAAATAAATGACTGCAATAGCCTTGATAAATTGAAAGATAAGTTTCAAAAAGCTATTTAATCCAAAGGAAAGCACAAACAATGAACACAAAACACCTTTAACAAAATTAAAAAAAAAACATTTATATTCTTATTCATCGTCCTTAATGCGTTTATTACTGCAATTTACATTTATCTCCAGGCCATCAATGAAAATAATTCTATATATGCCAACGATATTGAAATTTTATCTTCTCAGTCTCGCATTTGCCCTCGGAAATGTTATTTGAAGACATGAAAAAGCTGTTGAATATATATATATATATATATATATATATATATATATATATATATATATATATATATATATTATACGTACAATTTTCGTTTTAGAAATAGAAACGTATTTAATATTTCAGCCATTCATTTGTGTATATATCGTGACGGCCGTAGGCGTGAAAAATAGCATCGACACATCTGGTTCAGGTTCCATTTAATTTAGCACAATACTCTAAAGAATGACCATAATCCCTTTCTTTTCATCATCTGAAATCTATAGGTTATATAGCTGGTTAACCAGGGCGGTGCACAATTTAGATAAAAAATGAATGTGAATTCAATACCAACGGAAATACAGGGATGTACACAGCTACTTAATCTTTCCGAAGTAATTAGGTCAATTAAAATATGTGGAGAGACATACTCTTCACAATCCGCATGTAATGTGTTATTATAAATGAATCTATCTAGCAGATCTTCGATTAAAGTCATAGTATACCTTATGCCTGTTAAATTAAACTGTGTAGGGTTTCCATGTTGATAATTAAATAACTTTTGCTAATATCGGCTGCTTAGCAAAATGAAAACAAATATCGAAAAAGCATTTCATGAAACATTTGACAAGACTGCTAGTAACAGCAACAAGTATGAGACCAATTTAGTTTTCTGTAAGGAAACTCAATATAGACTATACAATTCGAGGCATTACATCGCCCAGCACCCTGAACTCCTGTCACTAAACCAAAATATTAACCTAAAAATCGCGTCTTGTACTTAAATAACCTCATCTTTTCGACATTCTCATATGACTCTTTTGGGTGGCGCCAAAACCAGTTCAGAAATATCTAAATTCTCAACTGTGTACAACAAAATTGTCAGATTAATGATTAAAATGGCTCCGAGCAGATGAAGCCTGTAGTTTTTAGCGATGAACATTCTTCTTCGAACAATGTTGACTGGCACTGCGCAATAACAACCTACACGTACCCATAAAAGAAACAGCTTGAGGAATTTCAAAACCATTGAGAAATAAAATGGATAGCACATTTAACAATGACAACCAATCGTTACTTTAAACAAAATGTGAGACAGTATCAATAATGGAAAAGACAATAAGAGTAACTAAACTTGAAATATCTTTTTTCAATCATTTCACGCCAATGCGACCAGGACGCCAAGGATAACAGAGAGTTAAATGGAATTATAAAAAACCGAGTGAAGAGAAATGACAATAAAAGAACACAATTAAGACAGAGAGAAGATTGCGATAAACGCTGCATTTAAATGTTTGAAGAATGTAGCAGTGAAGCCAGAGAACGACGAGAGTTCCACAGGCGAGAATCGCGAGAAATGAAACTATGAAAATAGAACATCGGATTGCATCTAGCTAATTCATCAGTGCATCAGTAAGGCCTAGTTGCAATTCTAGCAGTAGGCTTAAACTCATGTGGTCGTTGTACTAGCGAGAAAATCCCATTTGAAAAACATTCATCTTAATAGAAAAGACAGAACGAAGACATGTTCCATTTGTGGGAAAATAATTTAGTCGTGGTCCTATTGCATGATATCTTATAAATAAATTTGGATACGGCCAGGAATCTGGAAATATTTAATAGTAGGACACAACAAGATATGGCACGAATATTCACTGCGCGGACGAATGGTATGTTTATAAATGTGTAAGATGGATTCTAGCGAGATAAAACTGTCTTGCACAATGTAACTTTCATTGCGTAAATCATTGCAATTGATTCTATATAATCTCTAAACATCCTGTCAATGGAGATGAGAAAAAGAAGCTTCAATGAATTGCTCTGCTAGAGGTTATAATCATCCATGGAAGTTAAAACGGTTCACTATGGTGATTAATTTGTAGCGGGTTTGGAGGTAATTATCGCGAGTATTACTTCACCAGTATTACTTTATCGAACCGATCGTATTTACTATTCAGAAAGGAGTAAATAGTTGTGTCATCAGCATAAATGCTTCGTTTGATGGCATATTTAAGGCCGTTGATGAAGACAAGTCAAAACGTACGTCCAAGATAGAGCAATTGAAGACCTCGTATTAGTGTGAAATGATCTATAGCATTTCAAGATAAGATCACGTTGGGAATAATTAAACTGAAATTAATACTAAACAATTTCAAGTTCGTACAAAACAATTTATAATTGATACTAACAAAATTAAATAGAAATTAAACAATTTCAAATTGCTACTAAAGAATTTCAAATTGATTCTAAACAATTACAGGTTGGCAAATATATTTTTCAACAAAGCAAATGAGGCACAAAAAAGAAACTAAGCTACCAAATATTTATTGTCACTAACTCATGAATTATGGAATAACAATTTACTCGTATATGTCAAATGTTTATATCCGCAAGATCCAAGACTGGCTTTATAAATCGCTGAACCTGTGCCAGCAGAGCAGTACATTTAGGCAGGGTTATTAGAGGTATATTATTAGCAATCACTTGCTCAAGTTGTGCACTGCGTAATTCAGTTTGTGTTGCATTACCCAGCCCCTCGCCTACAATAAGTCGAAGAAGCTTCAAAGCTACCCCGGATTTTACACCAGACTTAAGAATTGACCGTGCATCTGCTGTCGTTCTGTTTGTATTTGCTGATATCGCTATTCGCATTCTCCGGTCCATTGTAAACTTTTTTAAGGTGAATAACAGTCCATTCAAATGTTGTCGGACATACTGGGAACTCACAACCATATTGGATCTCTGCAGTATCAAACCAGCCAGCTGTTTCAACGTTAATAGTGGGTTCTCCTCTACACACTCTTCGATAAATGCCTTGTGTCTTGAATTGCTGTTCTTGGATATTTACTTTTCCAGCTGAGTTGTACCAACTTGAAATTGCTTAGTCTCAATTTGAAATTAATTAGACTAAGTTTAAATGGTTTAGTACCAACTTGAATATGATTAATCTTACCTGAACTTGATTATTCCCAACTTGAATTTCAAATGCTATAGAGTCTTGTGATTTCAAAACCAACTTCAATGCATGATTTGATAGAAAGAATGAATTATGCCAAATATGCGCCCAGTGACATTAAAATACTTGAGCATCTGGAAAAGTCCTGCATTACAGTCTCAAGTCTCTTTGATATATTTAAACCTTTCAGCTCGATCCCTGTCTTTCTTATCCAAAGGCTAACAGAAAAATTCACTAATACCCCACCGGCTGTAGTCTTAGAAAACATCGTGAGAAGTTCGATGATTAACTAATTTGCAGTTATTATATCCACTCGTTCTTTGCAAAAAAAGATGTAAAAAGCACTAGGCCGATACTTCGAGTGTTCAAGAGCTTTATCAGAGCTCTTTCATGAACAATGGGTTTGAAAGAAAGATTACTATTAATTTCAATTGAAAGTATCATGTACTGGTCAGTCAACAACTATCGAATGTTCTCCTATAAGAAAATGACTAATTACAGTTTGAGAAATATATATAAAGCCAGTCTTGGATCATGAGGATATGAACATTTGACATGTACGAGTACATTGATATTCCATAATTCATGAGTTAGTGACAATAAATATTTGCTAGTATTAGTATTTTGGACAATTGAAACACTCGTCGACACGAATCATCTCAAATTTCCCTCCAGACCAGACAGCGCCCTATACAATTGCTCCAATCCCTCCATGTTTCACGATTATCTGCAGGAATTAAGTGTTGCAAGTACAATTATTATTTTTCCTAACATAAACCAATCATAAACACCAAGCGAACAAAAACAAAATTACTAAATACACCAGGAATTTCTTAATACATCTAGTAGCTGTAATTTTCACAGTAATTAAATAAATTCTTTCTAACAGTATGTATTTAATAAATCCTGGTATATTCCGTTATTATATTATAATATATGTAAAATAGATCCATGAGGTATACAGAGATATAACTGCTCTGCATGTGAGAGCAGATAAGTTTTAGTTACAAAAATATACTTTGAATAAAAAACAATATATATATATATATATATATATATATATATATATATATATATATATATATATATATATATATATATATATATATATATATAAGAACAAGATTTAAATAAAATGTTAAAAGTATACATCCGTTTAAAATTTCATTTAAGGAAATAATTTTTATGCCCGAAAGTTTTTGCAAGAACTTCTGAATAAAAAAAAAGATCCCACTTAATCTGTGAAATGTGTGTTACTGATTTTACCATATATTGTTAAGAGGAGTAACACTTTTTGAAAAAATAATAAAAAAAAACATGAATATTTTCAATTCCGAGAAATACTGAGAGGTTAGGGATTCCAATACTCAGTCGTTTCCATATTTTTTTTACGACTAGACCAATCTAGTTAAGTTAGTTAGACATATACAACATACACCGAACTAGAAATAAAATAAAATTAAAATAGTCCGAACTGGAATTACCCTGTTGTAAGCATCCTTTTGACGAGATATTTTATTGAATCTTCTCAGTGAATAAATGTTTCAGAATTTTGGTCGAATGTGATATGTACTACATTGATGACTCTGCGGAGAGTCACTCGATCTGAAGTGAAATCGACAGATCCCCCACTCGATATGCGAAGTGGATATGTGTTTGAAGTTACCTTCTTCTAAACTTTGTCTAAAAAGGCAGGACTTACAATACAGCAAGTTGTTTCAATACAGAGGTTTCTTTCTCATAGACTGGTTTACAGCTATGTCTATTGAGCCCTGTTTGTCCAGCTATTTCCTCATAGATGGGGATGGGGAGAGATGTATTTCTCAATGGTATCAGCTCGTAAATTAGTGCAATAAACTCGACTGGAATTCGAACTCAGCTTTCCGATTCCTGAATATGATTTTCTATCTATTATTCCTCCATAATGCGAATGTAATTGTAAGGTAAATAAATGCAAAAGTACGGACAAATATTGAGGGTGCAACAATGCAATTGATATATGCACATTTAGGCAGTATATGTGAGAATGTATAACGATTTCATATGTATTTTGGGTTTTTTTTTGTCCAGTGGAGAAAGTCTTTCAACTTGTATCGTTTGCCTGCCGCACATTTGCCACAAATGGAACAAAGAAAAATATATGAGAGCGTTGATCAACCGGAAGTTGATAATATTTGCTTGCTATTGCAAATTAACAATGATGATTGGTATATGTAAATAGTCATTCCTGGTACGTCCTTAGCTGGGAATAGACTCGCCTTTGAGTAGTTCCCGTGCCGCTGTTCGTACTGCCGGATGAGACGGCCTGGAGAAAGAGTAGAAGGTAACATGCAGAATATGCATTTCCCCTTGAATCGTTAGCAGACGCCTTCTAAGCCGAATGTGGAACGCTTGAGATCGTATTCCATCCATTATTATGTAATAAATTGAAGAGAAATTCATATTAATTTGAGAAAATGACAGTATATATACAATTTTAATTATTCAAACAGCGGGCTGCCTGCTCGTTTGCAATTGTTACGTATTTCTCTTGCCAAAAAAAGAAAAAAGAGAGATGACGTAGGTATCAACATACGGGGGAAAAATTGAAAATTTTGGAGATATCATTTAAACCCAAAACACCCTGGATATCGGATATTAACCATGGAAATCGAAGTCGGGAAAAATAACAAAATTGACATCTAAAATTTAAGTAATGTTTTTTATATATTATTATTAAAGCTATATTTTTTATTATTCTTTCAGTATTTTTAATATTGTGCACTATATATAAAAATATCTGCTGTTTCTTAAATCACACACACAAACACACACATATATATATATATATATATATATATATATATATATATATATATCAACAATTGTATAAGGCTTTTACTATTTAAACTATAGCTAAAACCTATGTATCATCGTATGCTATAATGATGTGATAGTCAGAAATGTTTAATTTTTTTCTGATTTAGTCAAACATTTTGAAGAGACTTTTACGGATAACTTTTCAACACCTCGTCGTATCGATGTTTGTGCACGTGCGTTTTTTTTTTCAAAGAGATAGAGCGAGACAAGACTTTGGGGTTCCATTATGAAAAACTTTTCGTAATGGCTTTTCTCTGAGAGATCATGTCAATTGATTTGTGTCGGACTTATTTTATTTTCCATTTTTTGTTATCAATTCTGTGTTACTTCAGGACGTATGCAATCATGGCTTTGCACGGATTTTGAAGTTTAATCATTTTTGATTGCCCTGACGTTTTCAATAGGATAGTGTTGTGGCTTTTTCTGCCGCAGGCCTGATTTCAGAAAAAGCCGCCTCCGAAAACTATTAGGTTTTTCAGATAATGATGTCTGATTTATTATCAAATTTTATGGGTACATTACTCTATTCAAGCAATATTACCATCAGGTTTAATAAGAACTATGAGCCTCGATACATTTCTGCTATCGCCCTACACACATCTTTATGCGTTTAAGATAAAATTATAACTGATTGAATGACAAGAAATATTTGAATACAGTTTCAGGTTTTCTCGGCAACGTTTGTTTGATTTGAAAATATTTTCACAATGCTTGTCAAACTGGTAGTATGAAAGACACCAGTGGATTATGGTGCATGTGACAAAGCCTCGTATCCCATGTCAGTGAGCTTATGTGGTTTCATCCTGTCAACATATGAATGAGTATTGTCATGTAGCAGATTTGCGCCTCCTCGATTTTCCAGTGCCGGTCGAAATTTGCTTAACAGAATTGACATTTTATCCGGTCCAGTGATTGGCATTAAACTTTGACAATCATGATCTAGTTAGATTCCAGAAATTTGCAGTGGATTGCGCCAGGGGCGGACTACCAAACAGGCATTCAACATAAACTTTTGTAAGTTAAGTTTCGGTTTTGTAATGTATTTGCTTCCTTCGTCATGTTCTACTTTTGAGTCGATCCTTTACGATGCTCGTAAATTATCCCTTTGTCATCAAATGTCAGTTATCGATCAGGAAATGCATCATTCGCATTTCACTGACGCTGCATCAAACACAATTCAAAATGTCGAAATCACTGAGATTAAGAGGGACAAATTTATTATGTTTATTCTCGTTGACAACATCTTGATATGATCCGATATTCTTGAATTACTGACTCACATTTGAAATATTTCTTTTTGACAACAGTTTTTGTTCAGATTTTGATTATCAGTGACAAATGGACGACGTCAACCATCTTGTTGTTCAAGACATGTATCGGCACTGGTGAACTTATTAACCAGCGCCATACTGCCCTATGATAAGTGGATAGTTCATCCAATGTTATGCCAATAACTAGAATCATTCTCTTGAACTAATGCAACAATTTCCAGAGTATAAAATGACTTAAGCTAAATTCTGAAAGAGATTACAATACAAATAACAAAGAGGACACTTTAAGCAATTGTAACTCGTAATATTTAAATATTATAATTCTACATTAGAAGAGAATATGATTTTTCTAAAAACTGATATTATTTTCCAAATCTGCTAGTAGTTTCCGCCTAGTATTATAGAGTATAGTCTACCACTTTATTTAAGATATAGATGGTAAGAGAATAAACAGATTCATGTATTGACAAAGCCTTGAAAATTAATTAGTCTGTATGCGAAAGTGAACGCAAATAGACTGAAATCTAACCTCGCCATTTTACGCAGAGATAAAACTTTTGGCACATACATATCTGATAAATATATATATATATATATATATATATATATATATATATATATATATATATATATATATATATATATATATATATTAACTACAGTAAAATATAAGTATTAAATACTCAATCTTATTTAAATATTTTTATTTGCTTTCTTTCGCATTTTATCATTTTGTTCCCATTTATATTTTCCTAAACGAAACGTAACGTGTTGAATTACATTTGCGCTATAATTTCAACAGCTCATATATTTGGTATTCTCATTCATAAACTCAAAACATTTAGGAGATTTTCTGAGAATCGGAACTGACAAGAAGAAATTACTTCTATCAAGTTTTCATTTATCCTCTTGAAAAGTGGTCGAATTTTTTCCTCTTTCGATTGCAGAAGTTATACGCATATTGCCAAGAGCGAGCGTGAAAATTAAACTATCTTTTTCATTTGAAGATTCATCTGTTCATTTTACTCAGAAACTGATGGAGTTTTTGGGGTGCCGACAGCAAGTAAACGATGTCTGGGCACTTTTCCGGTTGCTGATTGAAAATGGTTATTATTTTACTCGCTGCAGGTATTATCAATCTGCGTGTCGCCTCACGACTTTGTCGATTTTCTGGTGTCTGGTTGTTCTCGTCTCAGATCAGACTTCCGTTTGCATATAATTACATGGAAAATATAGAGGTTTAATCAAAAACTAGTCAACTCTACGAATAGAATAATAGCTTAAATTTGATTTCTAGAAAACTTGTCGTCTATTCTACGAATTCTAAATTTAAATTCTGCTTTATGAAATGTCCGATTCTCTTGATTAGATTGACTATTTTCAAATTTTTTTTATCTATCTTTCAGTCGAATATTATTTATGTTTTTTCCAATAAGTATCCCTTTAATTTCGTACAGTTCTATTCAATACTATTATTCGATATTTATAAGAGAAATACTTGAATTACTAATTGATGAAAACTTTCGTCTCAAATCGTGAGAAAAAGAAGATTCGAAATTCTGGATGTCGAGTGATTGGGCCATAAGCTTTACATCAGTGACTCTCAAACGATGCCGCGCGCCTTATAGTTGGGCGGGAGAGGATAGAAGGTGAGGCGGAATGATGGACAGACAATCAATGCTTTAGAAACAGTTTTAAATAAATAAATATGATTTCAAAATTTAAAATATTATTATGGATTACATGGAAATGTATGCATCATTTTCAGAATAAATAGATATAAATAATTATTGACGATTTTTATGATAGCGATATTGTTTCATTATATCAATTTTAAAAGAAAATATATTAACTAGGACCGCAAATATGAAGAGAGATTTATTAATAATAATGTTCTCACTTCAAATTCCCGGTCATGTATTTTTCACCAGCTCTTTCTTTTTGTTTTAGATGATTATTACTAAAAAATGAAAAAAAAAGAAATTAAATTCTTTCTTTGAAATTAGATATGGGTAAATCCAAACTTGGATGAAATTGTGTCTTCATAAAATATCAACTATTCAATATAGAGTTAAAATATACACAATG
>OZ038482.1:35256414-35283914 GCA_964036315.1 Acanthosepion esculentum | reverse complement strand
CAACATTCACAGATTTATTATGGTGGATATTCAGAAGATGTTTCTCTTCGACTTTTTTTTTCGAAAATAATTCTAGTTTTGTCCATTTTTTCATTATTGATTAAATGCATATTTTCCCCACTAGTTACATGAGCTATTCATTTTACTTTTGCTTGCATTTTGAAAAGTGATGCGCTTATTTTTCTTATTTTGTAAAGTTCAGAGTTTATTATTCGGTAGCGCCAGTCTATGAGATCTGATGAAAGACTGTCAGATCCGTATGGTTAATTAGCACAAAGTGATTTTTAATAAATTATCTTACATGGCGGTTGTATACATCTGTTATATTATTTATTTCAGAGAGATTTTAGCACCAAACTTGGCATCAATATAAGTGACTCCATCTGAGATGGTTATTTAATATCAGACAGGCATAAACACGCATATATATATATATATATATATATATATATATATATATATATATATATATATATATATATATATATATATATAATTACGAGATTGTGCACAATACTTTCTTACTGCATAATATTCATATTGTCGCAGTTAGCTCCTCCTCATTTCCTTAACCCTTCAACAGGGGTCTCTCTCCCCCGGGATTATAAATACTGGCTGACCTTTCGCCTCTTTTCTCTGCTTACGCGCACGTGCGAGAAACTATCTCGACTTCGGCCTCGGGCCGCAACCTCGCACGTGAGGCGAGTTATATAAAACTTTCTCTTAAAATTTCCAATATGTGAACTCCTATACACAACCAGCGTTTCCCACATTCTGGGAACACGCTAAAACAAAATTCACCCCGTACAGACATTCAACTCAACACACACACAACTTTCCATACAGACTGTAACATTTTATTCATGTCTTCTATGTATTTGTAATTCGTGTATTAATCTATGTGTTATTAATATATATTTGTTCGCATACATGTATATCGGTCTTGTTTGTTTCTTTGGACTCCATTAAAGTCCAACATTCTTATGTAGCTGGACCGGCCAGCGGAAGCCTTAACCTAGAGATAACTCATCTTCTCTTCTCACATTCACACACCGCATGGTCCAACTACAATATTATATCAAAATCATCTCCTGCATTACAAAACTACAGATCGCAATAACTAGGAGATTAAACCCGAAAATCATTTCTATAAGGGTTATTTTGTTCGGAAGAGCATGTTTTTTCATCCATGGAGATTTTCTGTGTAAAAACGAATGTAGTATATATTAAGTTTACATTGTGTAGCAAATATGTTAAATCTCAACTCGCTGAAAAGTTGAATGTCTGCATTTTGAGGACAGTATCTGAACACAAGATACTGCGAATGAGAGTTTAAACACGTTTCTCCCATATAATATTCGGAACCGCTATATTGACGGTTAAATCGGCGCCGATTATTGGTATAATTATGGATATGTAAATTTCCACGAACATATTTGATATGCTCTAATGATACCTCGAACAATAGCAGGTGAAGCAAACCCTTCAATCGTAAGTAAGTTCCCATGAAGTATACATATAATGGTAAAATCATATACAGGCTAGTATGTAAACATATTTATACTCAAATGCAAATTTTGCATAGCTTTATAAATTACATGATGCAGACTGGAATATATTTCCATGAAAAACATATCTCTGTATACACTAAGTGAGGATATCTTATAAATTAATACATATTTCGTTTATATATATATATATATATATATATATATATATATATATATATATATATATATATATATATATATATATATATATATATACGATATATATATATATATATGTATTACGAAAAATACACATTAACTTAAGTCAAAATTACGACTCGGATTTTCAATTCTTTAGGTAATATTATGTTCATGTATATTTGTCAATATATAATTGTTAACACCAAAAATTACATAATATATTTATTTTCAGATTTATATATGCTCGTTATCTGACATTATTATACACACACACACACACACACACACACACACACACACACATATATATATATATATATATATATATATATATATATATATATATATATATATATATATATATATATATATATATATATATATACATACACACACACATGCATTACACATATATAAACATGTACATATCCAGTACATGCACAAATATTGTATATGGCCTTCAAACCAATGAAAGGCATATCACTGTCTATGAAGGGACGTTCTGTCAATGACTAACTGTTTTCCCACGTAGGGAAAATATACCAACAGTGCGGGAACAAGGTGTGGAGATTATTCGTCCCTGTGACAGTTAATCAACGCGGGGTTGAAATTCTGCACAGCATAGAACAATGCAGGCTTCCTGGGAAATTCAGTTAACTCGGGAGTGGCTTGGTGTTGCGAGGATTCTGTCGCCGATCTCTTTCTATAGTCTCTTTCATCTCGGTATGTGTGTGTGTGTGTATGTATGTGTGTGTGTGTGTGTGTGTGTGTGTGTGTGTGTGTGTGTGTTGTGAGGTACATGGCTTCTGTTACCTGTTACTTCTTTTGTGGTTGAGTACAATTTGGGATTGATGCCCTTGCTGTGTAAATCTAAAAAAAAAGACAGGAAGAAGGTGGAATGTGTCAGACGCTATGTCGACAGTGGAAGGAATGTTAAAGCATGCAAATGATCAATGTTTTATCGGGGATGGACTGGGTCTAGTGGAGAAGAAGCGATTCTGGTCATAGGCCAGTGGACAAGAGACACTCGCTTTACAGCTGTTGACAATGTTTAGATAATTTGGTTTGTTCGGTGGAGTCTCAGCGCAGGACATTTAAGTTCCTCGTCCAGTCAGCATATGATTTTGCGCCATCAACAGCAGATTTGATGAGATGGGGATTGCAGGAATCACCCTCCGGTCGGTTGTGTGGTACTTACGGAAATCTGTGCTATATACTGTCATCCTGCCCGTAGGCCTTAATGAATGGCTGGTACACTTTTAGACGTAACATGATCCTGTAGGTCGAGGCCACTGCTTCGAGAAATGCTAATTTACAATCTTTGGCCCTGCGAAGTATTGCCTTCTTGAGTTAAGGGGTAACTGGCAACAGGCAGAAGACCAGGTCGGAGGGTTCAATGAATTGTTCAGTGTTAGTTGATGCTACACTGCCAGGGAGATTTTTGTTTCTGGAATGAGGCCTGATCCAGTGTTGATTGATAGCGATAAGATGCGACTTCTGCTTGGTGAGCTGACTCTATCCTGGGGAGGAAGGATTGAAGAGACATTTAAGAAAACCGTTTCGGTTTGAGGAGCTGGTGGCTGGGTTCCAAGGGAGGAGATACGTCTGCAACGTGTTGCAGTTTGAGGTTGACTATGAAGGCTTTCCTGCTGCTTCCTTAAAGAGATTCCTCAGTGTCTCTGGTAAAGTCGAATAAGGTGATAAGGTTATGGCGATTTGAAGTGAAATTAATGACATTTAATTTCAGAATACAACACTTTCACTTCCGGAAATTTGACAATAATCCAAATCAACGAAAGAACTTCAAATGACTCCCAGTCGGTTGTTTCGCTAAGTAAGCTAACTGAATGAAAATGCTTGACTACTTAACATTGCTTTGACTTTCCGAATCCTCTGGCGCGAAAAAGGTAAAGTCGCTTTGAAAAAACCTGATTAATCAGTGAAAGTGTCCAGAATTGTTAGATTAAGCTATGGAACTTTGTATCTAAACATGATTAAAGATATCTTACCAGAATTTTCCGAGGTCTTATAATGCTATCGGGCTCTACTTTGAACAATAAGAATGTTAATCTGAACAATGAATGTATAATTGTTTTCTAAGCATAACAGAAATATCGTGATAAAATCGACCATAAACTAATATGTCATGTTTATAAATTAACAAATACGTATCAGAATCTCCTGAAGGACTGAAATTAAGTTCATATATATATATATATATATATATATATATATATATATATATATATATATATATATATATATATATGTAGATAGATAGATAGATATAATTCCAGGATCATTTTCCAACTAAAGAAATGTTGAGCTTCGCCCACTCTAACCTTCTAAATTTCTGTCCTGCACTAACATAATGCCTCACAGTTTTCACGTACGATTATATTTTCAAGTCTTTTCTTCACTGCTCTTTGGAATATCATAGCTGAAATTCCTCTCCCATGTGCCAAACATCTTATGAATTGTTTTGGGTCATTTCTGATTGATCTCTTTAGCTCTAACACTTTTGATCACTCTTCCTGTTTTGACCCCCTGATCAATGTTTATCTCTACTCTTCTCTTTCTTAAACTTCATCACCGATATCCAGATGGTTGTTAAATGAATTAATAAGATGAATATTGGTACCATTAGTGAAGGCCAGTTGGAAAGGCATTTTGCTTAACCCAAAACAATTTTACATGATCTTTTTTTAGCTGAATAAGTCAAGGTTTTATTCAGTGATTCCGACGACAAATGGTGTCAAGATTAGTAAAGGTCTCATTTCAAACCATGGAAAAAGAAATCCAATCAATTTAGTGGCTTTTTAGATAATAAACATCTTTGGGGATGGATACTTTTGGTGTTACACGATTTGGAAATTTTTGCTGTTACAATATATATATATATATATACATATATATATATATATATATATATATATATATATATATATATATATATATATATATATATATATATTAGTTCCTTCGGAATTTGTCCAGTGTTATCATTTATTCCTGAATTACCATATTCCAGCAGTGTTTAAATCTGTAGAAACAGTAAGACTTTACACTTGCCTCCGTGTTACACGGTTATTAATGCCGTTACAATAACATTCTAAAGGTTTGAAGGGCTAGATATTATTGAATGATATTTCTGTATGTTCATTGCAATGGAATTTCTTTTTGTTAAACTAAATTGTCAAGATAGTTGAAACAGTGTTAGTTGGCGAGGAATATGTCGGATCAAATTTTCCTTTCCCCAGTCAGTGAAACTCTCAATTTTTCTCCTGACAAAATGTTGACGAGATTTTTCCTGAAGCAGGATTGGGCATTGTCGTTGGACTATGCGGTTGCAAATTGACTAACTTGAGCGTTTCGTCTAGTTGCTGCCATTCAAATCTGCCAGTGAATATATGTTTAGGTGGCAGAAAGCTGTAACTGATAATGCCACTGGTTGTCCGCCATTAGCAGTCATCGTAATATTCAGTTGGCGAAATTTCGGATTTGAAAATGTTTGGCTCCTATCTTGTTCATGCAATTGCGACGATCGTTTTCTTTTCTCATAAACGGTCTATTTTTCATAATTATTCGATTAAGTAATGGATCATTCAAATTTCGCAGATGTTGCATCGAGCACATTTCAAAACGTCGAAATATTAGACCTTCATTGATTTCATGTGGAACATATTAATCGTGTTAATTTAGCTTCTATATTTTCTTGTGATGACTGGATATTATCGAAATTCTGTCGTACATTACTTCAGACAACATTCAGACACTTTGGCATCGATTTCTTTCGACTAGTCTTTTGAGATGTTGATTTTCAATTACAGATGGTCGTCTTCTACAAGATGGAAATCAAGATTTAAGAAAATTGCACTGAACTCTACAATCGCAGGTTTTTTTAATGTTGGTATCAGTTTGAGAAGCATAATAAAAGACTGAAGTCATTCAAAATCGTTAAACTCTTCTCATTTTCACATACAAGAAGAGGTTTAATATTTGATGTTAAAATCTGAAACGGATTGATATAAAATTAAAATGACACTAGGATTGTGTAATATACTTTGTGCAACTATTATAAATCTATATTAAACTCAATGAATATATTTATTATGAAATTGGCCATTACATTTCGAACAACCTAACAGTGATATAAACATTTTATTACAGTGGGCCTACGACCTGGGATGTGTCAAAACAAAAGTTTTGCCAGAATGCACATTGCACTCAGTATCCTTCAGAGAACCAACATGCAATACCGACCTGAGGGATGATCTCTGAGGTTAAAGTGGAGATATGTACATCAACGAACGCAAATGGCTGTTCCGACATGTGAATACGTGACCAATCTAGCTGTGTCTAGTATGCGCATTCCTTGAAAGGATATACGACAGATACATAAACATACACACGAGATTCAAAAAACTAGAGGTTACTATCAACTTACGTTAGAATGTAGAACACAGGTTCGGAGAAAACCGCGGAACCACATTTACGATCGTCTTATTCAGGGTAACTGACGAAGTTCTGGGTCGAATAATATGACGTATGAATGATTAGGTTTCCGGTTTTTCAGAAACAGGTAAAACCATAAAATTACATAGCGGTACAACTTAGGGGGTATAGATTGGCAAATATTACTATGAAAATATATATATCTATGAAATATAAGTGATAGAACCTAATTTGGTAGTCATTCTGGCGCTGATTTTCATATGATTTTGAAATATTTTATCGATTTCCCCCCAATTAAATCAATTGCGTTGGCAACTATCGTGTGCAGGCTTTATGTCAACTTTTTCTCCTGACATGCTTTCTTCTATCTAATCTGCACTTTAAGGAAATAACTTACGCTAACTGCATTGCTGACTTTTAGCAACAATGTTAAATTGCTGCACTGCTCGTTTTATGAAAGGTCCGTTCTGAGGTGGCATCGAAAATCCCATCTAATTCA
Organism: Acanthosepion esculentum; assembly: GCA_964036315.1. Taxonomy (NCBI): domain Eukaryota; kingdom Metazoa; phylum Mollusca; class Cephalopoda; order Sepiida; family Sepiidae; genus Acanthosepion; species Acanthosepion esculentum. Next base: position 35,277,269 of record OZ038482.1, on the reverse strand, counting down.
GTTTCAACCTGGTAACAATTTGAAGATACGAACGGATTGATGAGCAGATTACCCATTGATCTACGTATGCCACGCTGAAAGCATATGCGTGCTTTAGTTTGACCTACATAAGCACAGTCTCGAAATGAATAGTCATAGCTCGTAGCTGCAAGCAAGAATGGAGGAGTGTGCGACAACAGAGACAGAAACGTTGACGCACGCATATGAATAAGTATGTGTGTTTGTGTACGCTAGTGTATGTGTGCAAATGTGCGCGTTTACATTTATGGAGTGGTGAAAATCCGGTGTAATAGTAAGTTAGTATACTATTTTGAAAATTATTAGTTCTCTCTCTCTCTTTCTATCTATCTATCAATATATATATATATATATATATATATATATATATATATATATATATATATACACACACACACATACATATATATATATATATATATATATATATATATATATATATATATATATATATATATATATATATATATAAAAACAAATGCACATACACACGCATGATGGCTGGCCACTCGTATCCGAGGATGTCCGCAGATTAGGAGAGCTATCCAATCGTTGATTCAGATACATACTCAAGCACATTGGTGTTTACATAGAGGCCACGGAGGCCAGCTGCAGTTCATAATGCAACTATGCTGAGCCGATATCAGTTTCTAGTAGGAGAGCGTTTTCTATCGTAGGATCAATTGTCTGAACAAGGCCAGCACGCTCAGAACTTCGGTCACGAAGACTTGTGATTTCGGATCCGGATCTCATTGTCAGAAAGTGAACTTTCTAAACATCCAACCATCGTGCCCATTACACACACACACACACACACGCGTATATTGGTGCGTATTTGATATCAGCAATCAAGGAAAACAGAATTTCCTTTTTCACTTCCTTAGACACATGTTGTTCCCTGGTTTACGTTCACATCACGTTTAATCGCAGGTTCCCTTACAATCACAGATGTTAAGCAGCATTGAGCTTCCTCAGTGCCTAAATGGTGACCTAAACGAGTGACTGCATTGAAATACTAGGTGTTGCATGCTTCTTTATGTTGGTGATGCCTAATATAATTTTTCTTAATTGTTTATCGGTGATGATTGATGAAGATACGAATCTAATTCTTCTACTCTCAGCTATGATTTGATTAGAAAGTGGCTTTATCAATTAATCGTTATTATCTCAAAAATATCATAAAATATAAAAATATTTCCTGGCTTTAAATAATCCTGAAAGTGGTGATGAGACTAACAGAAATGACCCTGTTTCGAAACCAGAAACTAAACTTTAAATTAAAATTAAAGCTTTTTTTTCCATTCTCAAGCTATGTTGGATAATTTTTGAAAAAAAAAAAACGATTTACTTTTTTAAGATAAATGGTATTATATTGTTTAAGGTGGATTAATGCATTACAAAATTTTAAAAGCGAATTGCCTTTTTTGAAGAATCAGCATTAAGATGGCAAAGTGTATATACATTAAGTGTTAGTTGTGGAATTTTTTAAATTTTTGCTGTCGATACTGCCTTCCTTATATGAGAACGCGTCATTCCTGTCTGTTTTATTTATTTATTTATTTATTTTGTTAGGGGCATACATAAGATACACTACAATACATTCGCATTTTTATTTATTTTTTATTTACTTTTTTTGTTTTTTATAAAATACATTGAGATTTTCTTAAAGGGGCATCAAATATGGTTAAGTCATATTTTATGTATTTTTATATTATATATATTCATTATACTTATTAGTATACTAGACACAGTATTGTTAAAATTAAGATTTATAATTTTGGAATTTCATTACGTATTTGCTGATTTCCTTACTTGTGATGAAATAAAGAATTTATAATTATAATTTATTTTATTTATTTATATTTTAAAGTAAACATAATGCAGTGTCTGCAGAAACATTTATTTCTTTTCTTTGATTTAATAAATCATTATCTGTTTGAAAATTAATACTATATAAATGTTGATGTAGGCACAAAGGACATGAACATTTTAAGAAATACAATTCTCTTTTTTTTTAAATAATTTCCTTTTTACTATGGGTTTATTTTAAGTGAAAAAAATATTTGGATAGAGATGTTTGTTACGATGTACATTAATTTTGAAAGCAGACAGTCATTGGCTCAAAGTTCATTCAAAATTATTTTACGTGTTACCAATATAACATATTTGTAATATTATGATTGTCAATAGATGAAATAGTGAATTGGTAAACTATAGATACTGTGAGACATCTATCTTTCTTTTTATTCTGGTTTAAGTATTTATTGAAAATTTTATTATTGTGGGGTTTCTATATATATATATTTTAAATTATCAGTACAAGTATATCTTAATTTTAGGGTATTTTTAAAAACATTTTCGTAAATGTCTTAATTTTGGGATTTTTTTTCAATTAAAGCAAGGAATTTATGACCTAACGTACTACTTACTATTTGGTTGAATGGGGATGTGTATCAAATGATTTTCTATTTCTATTTCTTCTCTTGTTATATCTATAATGAATTTCATATTTAATTTCAGGGCTTTTATATACACTATTCTTAAAAAGCTTTCTAATAAAAATTACTACGTTCATAGAATCTTCTTTCATTAGCAGAATTTACACTTATTCGTTTTTCTATGGATGAATATACATGCTTTATTATAGATGGGGGATGGTTTGAATACGAGTGGACATAAAAAGGATGGGTATTAGGTTTTTTATAATGTTGGTATGTATTTGTCATTGAGTCTAATGTTATATCGCGGAAGTTTATCTTTTTCAATGTTGTATTAACAATAACATTTAAATTTAGGCACTTACATGCTCAATGCATTAGTTTTATCATTCTAGCAATTTTGAAGTTTGTAGACATCCCCACAACTAAAAGGCCGCCATCCCGATACGGTCTGATGTCTTCAATGTTAATTTCACTGTGCGCATTCAAAGCATATTAAATTTTGCCCCCAAAACAATATGCATATGGTATTTGGCATTCATGAATAGAATAGCTTCATTTTTTTAGATATGAAAAAATTAATAGTCAAAAAATATTTGTTGAAATTATTTTTAAATCAATGTGAAAACGTTCTTGAGTATGCTATGATTTTTCTTGTGCAAAACAAAGTTATTTAAATACTGTAAAAATAAATATGTTTATTTAACTCAGACTATCAATGGTAATTTTCTTGCCACGACTTGTGACAAAAAGTAAATAGAAAATGTATTTCATACGGAAAATGTCTAAATACAATAATAATTGTCGGTTCATTTTATTTTCAATGTTAGTATCTATCTCTCATTATATAGAGATATCGACCGGTCACTCTCTATCTCTCTGTCTATTTATCTACCTTTGTATCTATCTCTCTATCGATCTATATCTATATCTATATCTATATATATATATATATATATATATATATATATATATATATATATATCACTCCACCTCTCTGTCTCTCCATATACATACATATATATATATATATATATATATATATATATATATATATATATATATATACCCAAGTTTAGGATTGGTATATACGGAGTGAAATCCAATAACCAACAATTAATATTCTTTAAAGAGTGCTCAATACAGAGTAGAGCAGATATAATTATTTATTTGAATATTACAACATAAATATGTTATAAAATCACGACAAAAGTAGCCATTTTGTTTCAACACTTCTTGTGTCTTGTCAAGTGATAATATAGAATATCTATATTCTATATTATCACTTGACAAGACACAAGAAGTGTTGAAACAAAATGGCTACTTTTGTCGTGATTTTATAACATATTTATCTTGTAATATTCAAATAAATAATTATATATATATATATATATATATATATATATATATATATATATATATATATATATATATATATATATATAATATGTTGTGGACAGAAATATTGACTCCGCTTTCATATTTACAATTAAACCTTTAAAACCTCTAATTCTCTTGGAAACATGCGCATTGTTTCACAGATGATGATATAATTGAGTTGAAAGAATGTGCAGTGATGCCCACACAAAGATTTCTATATTAATCTCAAACAATAATAAACAAAAATGCTCAAAAGTCTTTTAGCACAGGACAATATTATTGGCCTTCTTACGTCACTAATGAATTGTGTAACTTTTATTCATGTTTATTGCCTTTTAATCCATTTTGATAGTTCGTTACCTGATCACTGAACACATTGCAAATTATAAATACTCTTATCTCATAGATTTTTCTTCAAAAATGCCCACAAATTTTCAGTGCGGTTTTAATCAGAAATTTGTGATAGATACACTGATACTTTAATTTAGCTTTCATATCAGTCTTTTGTAACAATTTCTGCCGTGCGTCTAGTTTCATTGTCATGTACGAATGTCCTGTGAAGCCCCAAAGACAACTTTGGTGCGATTTGCTGTATATTACATTTAAGTATAATAAAATAGTGCACTTCATCCATGATAACTTGTAATCTCACCACCATGCTCAATTGTAGGCAGGGTATTTATTTGTGCGATTTTGTTCTGATTTCTGAGACATAACCTTTTCAGAAATCCAACATTCCTTCTACCGTTGTTCCTACCAGTTTGCTCTCGTCAGTCAATAAATTATATCTTCCATCATAAGACTCTCTTATATACATATATATGTCGCTGATAATAGAGATAACGAAAGATATAAAAAGTTTGGAACGAAAAAAGAAAAGCGTGCATATATATATATATATATATATATATATATATATATATATATATATATATATATATATATATATATATATATATATATATGTATGTATGTATGGTGTGTGCGTGTGTGTGATATGCTTGGTATCAACTTTGATATTCTGAATAAGATTTGGTTTTTACAGACACATAACTCATCTTCCAGATCAGAGGTCTAGAATAGAATCGCAGAATTTAGAAGAAAAATATACAGATTCCTCGGTGACCGGTTTAATCGGTCTGACGGAACGTTAGGATGGAATCTAAGAAATATAAAATTCTTTTGGTTGAGGTCTTCTCGCTCATTCGTTTTACCCTGCTGTGTTGCGTGTTCGGTTTATTTTGCTTCTTAAGCGCGCTCTATAATGGTAGCAAATCACACAATACTGAATGGAACGATATTCGACCTGACTGGAGAATGGCAATTCTTTCGATTAGATATCCGCGTCATTGTGCTTATGTAGTAAGCCATTTCGTTACCTTTACATTTACCCTGATGACAATCAAATGTCAGACGGTGTTTTGAATAGAATTTGAGCGAAGAGACTATCAGTCTGGTATCATTATTAATAACATTTCAAGGAAATTAAGTCTTCTTCTTCATAAATGAGACATTATTATTACGTTGACACAGCATTGTGCTGTAACTGTTGGAGGCCCTTTATCTCTATCTCCACTAACCCTTACTCATCATGTGCAGTCAGAGACAATACTCACTTGTGGTTATAGCTGTCTGTGTGACACTATAATGTGTAGCTTGTGTATCTGAAAATCTGTATATATTTCTGTGGTAAGAGAGATCTTCACATACGTGCGTACAGATAATCGCAAATAAATATACACATTAGTGAGTAAACCTAGACGTGTCAGATATTCAGTGCATACATAATGCTCAAATGTACATATGTGTGTGTGTGTCTGTGTGTGTGTGTGTCTGTGTGTGTGTGTGTCTGTGTGTGTGTGTGTTTGCTAAATTTTTCAAAGTAAATCTATGGAGAAGACAAAATGAACGATTTATACAATCAGAGAGTGGTACTTATTCTGTGCCGACGCGAATCGTCACTTGACATTATTATAGATCATGGTCATAAACAAAAGCGCAATGTTGTGGCTGTTACATGAAATTTAAAAATAAATGGATATATGACGCTCTTTTTTCGATATTAGTAATTATTTTGACAGAAGAGTTTGAATTTCATGTAACTAAACAGAATTTCACTAGTGTTTTTCATCGATTGTCTTGGTAAATTCATATGACGAAATTTTAGAATTTTCATAATAATTCATCCTGCCTAAAACTAGAATCCTCAACACTCATACATGCAGAAAAGAACTGGACTATACCCTGTATTAATAAATGAATTGTATTACTCACTTGGTAAAATTACAAAAATTCGACGTCCATTTCTTTGGCCTCGTACTACACACATACACACACACAAACACACACACACAGATATATATATATATATATATATATATATATATATATATGATGAAATAATTTACTCTTATAATTATTATTTTTTTCCTTTTTATATGGTTCAGTCGTTTGTCCTGTATCTGTATTAGATGGAGCTGCTATCGACATGACTTTTCTTAGTTTTTGCTGGCTGGTGAATTTGTCGAATGGAAGTTTATTAATCTCCCACCTATCCTGAGAGAAAAAAAATAGATTGAATCTTGGTCTTGAAACTTTTGGTACGTTAGTCTTGAAATCTTACTTTCGTTCTTTAACGATGATTACTAATAATTGACATCTCCTCACACACTGTAGTTGGTTGTGGAGTGATGGCTTTTAAGGATTGTCAGTTATTCTACGTTTAGCAATATTCACCAAAATGTCTGATTTCACAGAAGACCACTGTAGCTCAGAATATGTCACTGTAAAAGAAAATTATCTGACACATTCCTCAAGTAGTTATCTCGAAACGTTTTCTTGGAACACGGTTCTTATTTATTCCTTGCCTAAGTATAATCCATATGGGATAAGGATTAATATAAATCGCTGCGTGCTCTATCCTAATAGGGGATATTCGTACTTTTAGTATGTTAAAACTTAATAGATAATATCAGTTTCATCACTAACTCTACTCTAATCTATTCTAAGCTCTTACCACTCTTAATCCACCGACCTTACTCTGATCGTCATTTCCTTTTCCTGATTAAGAGATGGGTAGACATAAATTAACCTAGGAGTGAGAGGCTTGGCATGCGCAGCAAACGAATCTGAAAATCGTCATGGCAAACATCGCCATAAGTAGTCTTAGCGGACAAAAGTTCCCTTAGAATTATGAATATATGAATTCAATTTCATATCTTAACGCTTCCATTTCGTATATTTCTGAGTAATTCATTCTGTATAGACAATAGTACAACCATCTTATTTACCATTCAAATGCATTTAAAAAAATATGAATAATCTTACATATAATTGCGCCAATAATCTTATACTATTCATGTACATACATACATGTTTCATGTTTATCGATTCACTTCTAATATTCAACATTTAAATCAAAATCAGGAAGTTATACAAAAATTATCGATCAATTTTATGACCAAATCTCCACTTCAATGTCGACTGTAAATTTTATGTACGTGAATTTTTTGTATATTTAAACCTTAAATTCTTAATTTTAACTTGATGAAGTGAACTAATCTATTAATGTACTTTTGATTTCAACTCATGGATTAATCTTCAGTGTAGTATTCGTAGATTTTCACCTATATGAGTATAAATAATCGCTTATGAATATACACTTGCGTGAGGGAACCTAGGACGTGACAGTTATTCAGTCACTGTATGCTTCAATTAATAATATAGAGGTAATACCTACATTTCCTAGTAGTGATTTTCAACCTTATTCGGATACCTTCCTTGAGATTTTGTCAAGAAAATATCGTACATCATCCTCTGCTTTGGATTTCGCCCGGTTCGTACACTTTCCAAGTTTATCAAACAGGAGTAGAATGTTATCTTTGTTTCCTATTTATGGTTTGCCGGTTCTTGCTCACTTTCTTTACTGTCCATAACGATTTAAGTATCTTAAGTTGATGATTTTCTGTTCAGTGGCTGTGAGTATTCATTATGAGGCTACCGGTATAGCAGTTTTCTGGCTGGTGCAACTGACTGGTAGTAAGGAGCACAGACCATTTGTTAACGCTTAGAGTAGCTTCGCTCATAAACATGCGGATAATATCAAGGTATTTGTAATGAAATACCACGCACGAACAGGTGTTGCTGTATTCATTTTAAGTGAGCAAACCTGAGGCCACATTATGTTTTAGCCTCAGGCACGCTATGCTCAGTTCGGATTCCCATTGAAGAACGTGATAATTATTTTAGTGTTTTCTTCTTCCTCATAAATATAATCAAATTTTGACATATACAATGAAATGAAATACGAGGAAGCCAGTAAACAAAAAATCACCTAACACGCCTCAGTCTTTCTTTCTCCAGTGTAGAATTTTTTTCTCATGAAACGGTCTCCAAATATTTCTGTTCTTTATGAAGCCAAATTATTTTTCTTCAATTGTTACCTATGAAACTCTGTTCCGGTTAATCTTCCTCTTTGGCAAAAATATTCTAATATACATATAACTGTCCTCGTTTTTTTATATCAGGAACAATCTGCGAAGGTCAAGGGAATTGTCTCTCGAGTCTCCGATGATTCTTTCATGAGTTTTGACTTTCATTTTTGTACTCTGTTAGCTAACACTTTTTCATTTAATGCGCTCCCTTTTCTCAGGACTGCAATATATTATACAAACTTTCCGACATTATAAAAATAGCACTCTCCCTAAGGTCATCAGCGAATATTTTTCTCATATATGATTTTAAGGATCATGATGAAAAGCGTTCTAATAATATCACTATTTATGCGTTCAAATGGTGGATTTCTTACTCGCTTTCCTAATAAATTTGAACAATTCACTAATAAATTCACTATTGTATCGGATCCCTTTCCTAACATGATTTCTTCCTTAGCTGCTCTTTCAGAGCATGGCAATTCTGTCATATTGGCAATTCTGATGACGTTGTAATATCTGGCGTATAGAGGATCATTCTATTTTATACTATAAATGTAGTATATAGGATTTTCCTATTCATAATTTTTATCACTGTTACCAACATACTGGTTGGGATGCGAATCCTGTCTTTATTCTTGAAGTCTTTTGAATTGATATCCTTAAATTAAATGCCATATTGATAAATATGAAATGAGGGATTATTCGTGGGTTAAAGCCACCATAGAATCCTTTGTTGCTTCTCGAGAATACCAGGTCAAACCAGCTTTTCCATGGGGCACACCAGCCTTCTCAGAAGATAAAACCTAAAGGAATCACTTTTCCATCTGTACCAGCTTGACAGTTCCGATCACAACAGGCGGCTTTTTGCGTTTGCCCGTAATAATTGTAAACGTGTCCTCGAAGGGGTTCAGTCTTTGTTAGTGGATAGAATAGACTCTCATGACTAATGCTGATTTTGAGTGTGTTAAATAACAGTAATTTGTTTATCCCTCATCTTTTCACTAAGTTTTAGGTTCTACCGCTTGCTGATAATGTACAAGGATTTGCTGGTAAATGCTCTTCTAATTCTACTCTTGATTAATTGGAATCTCTTTGACTGACTGTCCCCTTAGAATCCTAGGGTGATATGCATATAACTCTATCCCCAGTTTCTGCTATGACCTCTACACATTCAATAGTAGCTGATAAATATGCTCCTGAACTGGTCCTTGTTCTCCCTAAAAAATATGATAAATGTCTTGCTGATAATTGCTTTCTGGTTTGTTGGAAATAACATTCAGTACTTTCAGTCTATATGAAATCAGTTTAACCGTCTGATCATTCCAACCTTTGAACTATTAATATTCTACTTCCATTTGACAAAGTACTAGACACAATAATCAACTCTGAATTGGTCATGAATTTTAAGGTCTTCTTTTAGATAAGCAATATGATTTTCGATTCTCTACATCAACTGCTGTTAACGATTATTACCAAAATTTTCTCTCAGTCTTATATAAGGATAGTGAATCTCGAGCTGTTGCTTTGGCTATCTCGAAAAACTTTGACTGCATTTGATATATTGGTCTTCGTCATGTGCAAAAATGTTAGTATTTCAGGGCGAAATTTTGAATTGATTGAGAGTTTCGTATCAGATAGCGAAATGAAAGTTATTCTGAATAGCTACTCTTCTAGATGTTTCCCAAATAATGCAGCTGTTTCACAGGTATCTATCCTTGTAATAAAGTTGTTCCAAATTTTCATCAATGGCCTTCCTGATTATATGAGTACACAACTCGGTAATTATACTGATGATACAACTATTTATTTCTGTTTTAACTGTCAGACTAATCGCTTCGATAAGATCAAATTAGAGCTGATTGAAAAAATGACTTAAAACCTGCTTTTAATTATGGCAAGTAATAGTTTTTTTTCTCTATTAAACTCAAAACATTTCGAAAACGAAACATTTCTGTATAATTCATGAGAAGGCCATTCCTGTCATCTATCAGCATGGCTTATAATAACCTACAGGAGAATGTCTCGTTGCGCAGTGTTTGATTAGAATATCCGCTAATATGAAGTTGAAAGGATATAATAGAATCAATGCTGTTACGAATGTTGGTTCAGTGTCGTTCTAGATATTTTTCGCCTCCTGAATCTATATTTCTATTATTCGTCCATGCTTCGAATATTTCTGCAGCGTATAGTTTGGTGATCCTACTATATATTTAGATATATTTTATAATATCCAAATAAGAATCTGCATTGTAATTGGACCTGACCTGTCAACTTGACTTCAGTCAATACCCACCGCTGTAATGTAGGTTCCCTGTGTCTTTTCTATAAATATTTTCAGTGTAATTTTTCTGATTGACATTCCTCTTTTACATAGACATTATGACTGCAATCTCACTACTTGACTGGAAGCAAGGTCTCATCATCGTGCACTTCAAATGGCTAAATATAAATGTTCTATGGGATTTCTAGACGTTTGATCTTCACTAATTTAATGCAATCTTAAATATCATCTTCTGTCTTAATTCTTGTTCTTTATTGCTTTTTATTCTTAATAGTTTTTTTAATCATATTCTTTAAAGTAATGCCTTACGCTTTACTGGCTTATTGTCTTCGTTGGTGTGAAATTATATATAAAAAATCGGTTTTATCCAAATATGTTTGATTTACCTCCTGATGTTAAGTATAATAAAAACATTTGTACCATTTGTTTCAATGTAAAATGTTCCAAATATGCGTAAAAATTTTTTGTTATTTTTAAGCCCCCAACCACCGCGGTGAGGATGTGGTATTATGGTTCAAGGTTTTTATGGTGAATGAGGAAATTGTAACGAGTGAATGGGTCGTGAATCCGATTAGCTTGATAGTTAGTGAAGAACAGCCGAAACGTTTCGGCCTTGTGGCATAATTGTATTAATTTAAAATAAATCACAATATGTGTAAAGTGGATTTGAAATGTTTAGTTAATCTTCAATGGTGTGTAGTTTTTTCATTCTAACACTGAAGTTTAATATGATTATATGCAATTACACTACGATATATAAGTCGTGGGTTCGTTCACGTTGGTATTCATGAAAGATCGTATTCCAGGATTAATATCCTGGTTTGTTCAGTAAAATCTTAATAAAGAGTGCGAAGACTTTAAGATATAAACACACACATGGAAATATATATTTATATGTATGTTGGTAAGTGTAAAATATGTTTATACTTGAGTAGAGAGAATGTTTTTAAATACTATATGCAAGCCGAAAGGAAAATAAGATGGTTACAGAAAGACACAACATCTTTGGAGTTGCTGTATGAATCACACAAATATACGTAATCAGTTTGGTTAATGAGCTTCAGTTCAAAGTAGCTAACATGCCCAAATCATGAATGTGATAGTTATTATTGTAGGGAATTAGATTTTCAATAGATCTGCGGTCATTAAGTAATTCATCCAGAAAAAAATGTTTTGTCAACAAAGCCAATGTGATTATTATGTAGATATTGCTAGATGAAACGGAACGATTCAACGTTACGTGTCATGTCTCCTGGCGAGGTAGGCGATCATAGATCTCTACAACTTTTTGTCTTTTGTAGATCTTAACACAAACTTTATTTCTCTTGTTTCACTTAGACACAGTTCCGCCATCATTTTACTCAAGCTCACTATGTTATGCGTTCCTTTTCTCTGTCCCTGTTGCCTTCAATATGTGCTGCGAATATCAGATTTCCCAAGACCACTTTCCTCATTATTTGCCATAGAAAGCTCATCAGTCATTTACTGGCGAATAAATTTCATTTTTGTTTCCATTTTGTTTAAAATGTCGTCATTGCTCACATGTTAGGTCCACGGTATCCTAAGCATCCTTCTGTTGACCACCATTTCTTTTGCTTCAAGTCTCTTTTGCTTCAAGTCACTTTTTTATCTTTAAGACGAACGTCCTGCACTCTCTGTGAGACAGAAGAGCAGGTATCACGTAACATTTTTAGTATGTTTTCTATGTTTCTAGTGAACTTTTCTATTTCATAGAACTTATCCTTTGGAATGTTTCGGACTATCCTAATATGCCTTCTGATTCCCGTATCAAAGTGTCTAGACATTTAAATCGTTGTTCTTGTTTGATTTTGGTATCCCTTATTTGTAATTAAAACTTTGGGATCATGCTTTTTGTAATAGCTAAGTATTCTCTCCTCTTACAGTTGAAGTTTAATGTTTTTTCTGGCTTTGCTTCACTACATTCTGTAGGGGGAATTGTTGTTTTGTTTCCGTATCTGTTATCAAAACTGTGTCCTCTGCATATCTTAAGATTGTAACCACCAGTAGAAATTCTATTTTGCACAGAGTCGCCTCGCCGTGTAGGATGGGTAGGTCCAGTGAGAAGATACATACTTTTCATACACACCTTTCTATTTTTGCATATCTGCTGAACTCATTGACTATCCGTCTGCGGAAGGTTTGCATCCAGTAGAGGTTCTTGATTATTCTAATATTATTTCCAAATATAACAAAGTGTTATGGCCCAATATCCTCGCACCACGGTTATAGTCCAAGGTAGAACCAAGGAAGAACAACACAAACAGAAGAGTAGTAAATAACAAAGTTATATTACAACAGAAATATAATACAAGAAGTTGAAGTGTTAGTATTAACTGTCAGTCTGATTTAGAGTGAAGTAATATGAGTGAGGTCCCCTCATTCCTCTCCCCTCTCTCTCAGAGAGGCGCAGTATTTACAGAGTCATGAAGAGTCCATTCTCGTTATAGTCTAAGTTCGCATAACACAAAGTTGCTGAGCAGTTTCAACAGATCTCTGTGGCGTGCTTTATCGAACGCCTTTGCCTATACTATAAAATATAGGTACATGTCATGCTGAAATTTCATTGAACTTTCCGATAAGATTCTGAGCATAAATAGTGCTTTCCTTGTTCCGGTGTCTTTGACGAGCCCGCACTGTTCTTGTCCTATTTCCGGTCTGTGTCTACTCGGTGGCTTATCCATCCTAATTCGGATGATAGTTTCGTTATACGGCTCTTATAGATTTCATATTCGTTTGCACCTGGCTTATTTGGCAGTGCTATGAAAATAGATCTAATTTGATCTTCCGGTATATAACTTTTATAGATTTAATTTATTAAAACTTTTCTATGACGAAATTGTCTGAAGCTCCCAGCATCTCTATCATAATTCCGCATGGCCCTTTCCCATTGTTTCTGTTCAATTTTTCCAGTGCAGATTCCACTTAAGATTGTGATATTTCAGGTCTGTCAATATTTGTAAGTCGCATAATGAGCAAGACATTTTCTGGCATAATTTCCAAAAAGTAAATCTGCTCACAGTCTTAGTGTAGAACAACTATTTCAATTCATTTTCCTGTAAACGTTTATTTGCTAAACATTGTAAATATGAATAGAAAATAGTTGACTAATCATTACCGCTATTTCTTAATTCAGAATAGATCATCTTCCCATCTCGCTAACATGAAACAATTTCGTATTTATTACTAGGCAGACTTGTATATTGTCTAATTTTAATATCTGTATTCCTGTGAATGATGTGAAAATAGATATCCGACTTTCACTTTCATCAAGATAACAACTTCTGTACGGTTCTTACTAGAATCAAACTGTAACGTTTATCAGATAAAATGATAAAAATCTAAGAAACACAACCTTAAAATACTATGATCCATAAAATTGATATAATCTTTGTATTTTTGTTATCATCGTTACGGTCATAACCGAAACATACCTAAGACATTAACTATCAAGTACCGTCTGTTTTAGGGAATATCTCAAAGAATATGTACATAAAACCATCCATAATGCAAATATGAAAAACTATATAAATATTAGAAATTTTCTAAAGAAGTGGTACATGTTTATTTATTAACCGGATATGTTATTATCATTTTAAACGTTATTGAATGAACTTCAAAGAACATTATGGAATAATATTCTGCAGAAGAATTCTGAGGCATATTTGAGTTTGTTTACCACCCACAGAGTCCACCTGTCTGTTATACTCTAACTACGCTGAGCGGACTTTAATTTCAGTTTTTGGGAGAGAGCTCATTAGCTGGCGGGATCAACAGTCTGAACAAGACTAGCACACTCAATCTGTCGGTCAAGATGACATGCAACTTCGTGTTAGCACTACAAGCGACGACATTCAAAAAGTTCCGTCTACTCGATTAAACAAAAAACGCTTGGGTGAACCGTGGTATGGTTTTTAGTTTCTATCCAAAGCTGTTGCACATTGCCAAGCCGATAATATGAAGAAGTCACCTCCCTGACAAATCCCGGAGATTCGAACCCGTTTGTCATATCTAGAAAGCGCTCGTTTCAACCACACAATATAGGTGTCCATTTCGTTTTCTCTAGTTATAATTCTAAATACCTGTCCGTGAAATGAATTTATCTCTATGCCTTAATACTCATTCGTTATGAGAATCCATTGAAAGATGACACTAAATCTGTCAACGAAAAACAAACACATATATTAAAGTTAGAGTCGACTCTTCCTAACACAGTTGTGAACTTGATCAGTTGCACACGATTTCCAAACGAATTTATTCTGCAGAAAAATGACGCCATATTTGCTCCATAAATTTAAAATATCGTCAGCTCACTATTGATATATGATAATACGAGCGATGACTTGGGGTCATATTTGTGATATTTCTTTTATATCCGATGGAATTCTAGTTATCTAGCTTTTTTTAAATTAAATTCATACCGCATAAAAGCATGCGCGCGTGCTTTATTAATATATTTAAAGATTTGAAAGCAAACAAAATGAATTTGTTTTATAAAACATTATCAACAACTGAAAGCATGAGCTCTTCAGTTTCGAGATTGGAATGAAATGTGATAAAAAAAAACTTCCCAATCAAACTTTTCATTATCAGTGGAAGACAAAAAGCAAGAGAAATATTAAATCACTTGCTGAGTTAGGATTTCAAAAAAAAAAAGAAACTTTAATGACATTTAAGTATTGATAATTCTGACACCTACAGGGCGTATTTAATACTTGATATTCCAAATCAGTTACTATTTTTCTTGTCTCGCTAATCATCAACGACACCTACGTTATATTTTGATTTGTTAGTTTTATTATACGGTGTTCGGGCATTCATCAGGAGGACTTATGTTGCGCTCCGAACAGAAACGAAAGCGAAAATATCTAGTAATATGAAGAGAATCCGAGCATCAGAATTCATTTGAAGCTTATAAAAGCCATCAAAATCTGACAATAAATTATAAAATTAAAAAAGAAATTAATGTATCTAAGAATATAAAGATATAAGTTTTCATGGCATATATAGTAAATGTGTTTTTAACAAATACGTTGAGGTAAATGTGTTGTGTGGGGGTACACACTTAACATATTAACGCATGTACAATAAATCAAATATCAGAAAGCCTTATGATAATAGTAAAATCTGATTACTTAAGATTGGATGTACTGAATGCTTCATAATAAATATATATAAGATATAGGAATTACACACACACATACACACACACATATATATATTCATATGTATATACACGCGTACATATAGACAAATACACACACACACACACACACACACATATATATATATATATATATATGTATATATATATATATATATATATATATATATATATATAAAAGAAGAAATATAGATTTAAGGTGTGCTATATTTATGGGATAAAGTGCTCAATAACAGAAATAGAGCGTATGTAAATATAAAAGTAGACATTGAAGTCAACACTCAGAGGCGACGGGCTGTTTCATGCTAGAAGCAATCATCAGGCTGCCTGACGATTGCGTCCAACATGAATCTGCCCGTCGCCTTTGCGTGATGGTTTGAATGTTCACTTTATATATATATATATATATGTATGTATGTGTGTGTGTATATATATATATATATATATATATATATATATATATATATATATATATATATATATATATATATATATATATATATATATATATATTACATACGCATATCCATACAAATAATTTTCATAAATAAATGTTATTAAAATATATTCAATTAAACTACAGATTATCTAATTGTTTATTATTATATCATAAACCTTTGTAGTGGAAATTTAATGCCTACTTGTATGCATGTAGGGATAAAATATTTGAAGGGATAATAATAATAACATATTGTTATGACCTATATATGATATGAAGTTGCGGATCGCCATCATCAGGAAGGCAAACAGTACACGGAAGTTGAAATCAATGTCTTACGTTGGCTAAGTGTATTCTAGATGCAGATAAATTCAATACATCTTATAAAGCTTCGTCTCAAATATTTAGTCATGAAATACTGATAAACTAGATAAGCTGTTTCATAATATAGAAATGTGTTCGTAGACAAGCCACGGGTAAATGAAGACTATACATTTTATATTTAAACCTCCGACCGGCAAGACATCTATTTCTAATAGACAAGTAGACATAGTCAACTTAATTAAATTTCATTTAAAATTGAAGAATCTCTGCTAACCGTTCCGTCTTTCTTCGAAATTATTCCGAGTGAATATAATGGATAGAAAAATATTATCTGCGTGGAAAATTACATAAATGCAAAATATAAATCGGTATTCTCTGGGTTCAAATACAACCATACAAAATGTCACCTTAAAATGAAAAGACTATTAAAATCATGCAGTTTTGTCAACTATTCCGGCATAGTCGAGAAATTTAAAAAAGTTCTTTTATTGCAAAAATGTATAAAGATGAACCTAAATTAATTTTACAGTTCAATAAATAATTTTAATGAACTAATTTTATCGTGAAAATAAGAGCTCATGGGAATTTATTTAATTATACTGTTTTATTAAATGAATATGTAGCAATATAACGCTACTCGTCGTTTTATTCGTTACTTCTCTGGTGTAATCAAAAATGTTATTAGCTGATTGATTGGTTTTATTATGAGCTATGAACTGAAGATTCTCTCTCACTCATCGATTACTCTCACTGTCCCATCTATCTATCTATCTATCTATCTATCTATATATATATATATATATATATATATATATATATATATATATATATATATATATATATATATATATTCTGTTTATATGTTACGTTTTTATTGATACATTTATTTGAGTAAGTGCCCTGTGTATAATAAACAACATTACCGGCTTGAATGTCGGAGAAATTTTGTAGAAAATATATGTCCTCTGACAAGAATCGACCCAGACTCATGTAAGGAAACATTTTTGATCTGGCGTGCTATACCACCCAGCTACAGATAAAGGCTCCGGTTAGCAAAGTACAAATTACTGTTTAAACCAACAAATTTCACACAATTTTTCTCGACCAATCATATCTGTTCTTACTGTAACACATCGTAAACAAATTACAATTATATTATGATTTGGACTTTGCTAACCATTATTTTTATTCTCTATTCTTTGATTGTTCTTGTTCCATAATAATGTATTTTTTTATATTATTTCACGGTTTGTAATATCTTGCGTCATTCTGGCTTGTTGCCTTGATTGGGTGTGAAATGAATTTTTTTTCATTGAGTTTACACGAAGCAATGTAGTAAAGACATTAAAGCGAACGGTATTACTAGCCGTGGAAGAACTAGAAAACAGAAACCTTACTAAGGAACGTGAACATCAGAAGTTTAATCAGGAAGGCCGTAGATAGCGAGTGACATTACATTTCAGTTTTTGAAGATTAAAGTTAACTGGAAATCAAGGAGCCGGTAGAGAATTCCCCAAGCGAGAAGTGCGAGAAAAGAATGCGTTAGGATAGGAATTACGGTTATATCTAGGCAGTTCAAAAGCAAACTGATGAGGACGCTTTACCAGTCTATTACTACGCTTAAATTGATAAAGTCTTGTTACAATTGCGAAGAATCGTTTGAAGAAATTCATGATTTTTGATGAGAACTCGTTACCAGTCTAGTACTACGCTTAAATTCATACACTGTAGGTACAATGGGGCAGAGCTCATCCGAAGATTTACCGTGAAAGTATTTATAGGAAAAACAGTTACGCAATCTCAAGGCAGTGGGAAAATGACTGAAGACCAGACGCTAGTTAAGGACTAATATCATTGCTGATATTCTTCATTGGATCGTATCAATGATCACTAAGTATATAGAAGGAACACCGGAATGTAGTGGCAGTAGTATTTTAAACATGAAATATTGGTAAACTTATAGATATGTACGATAGATTCTGGAGAAAAAATTTGTCTAGCATAACACAATGACTCAAATATTACGGTTTAGGAGAGATAAAAAATGACAGAATTTATAAAGACCTGCGAAAGATAGGGAACGAAGAGTACCCTGACCAACGTTCTTAAAGAACAAGTCGCAGGAATAAGAAATACTGATATGATATAATCAAATATAAAACATATTACACAGCAGTTATTACGATTAACCACTTTATTTAGAGCGGTTGTTTCACAGATTATTTTATAATTTGTCTAAACGAATATATTGCTTAGGGCATTACTTAAATGACAATATTCGAAACTTCATAAAAGTGGGTTGAAAGCATTAAACCTTTAGTGAGCAATAACCGTACTTGACGGCATATAAGATTTACGGTTTTATAAGACCGACCCCAATTTCAGCAGAGAAAATCAAGAAAAAATTAGTAATTAGTAAAATTAGCACAATTATTATATATTTATGAGGTATTATTTTGGTTAAACAAGCCATGATTACAATCAAACGACAACTATTAAGAATGAAGAACACGAACCTACAAAAACTTTAATATATCCAAAGGTTAAGAAAAAAAATAGAAACCAAGCAATTATTACAATTGATCAGAAGAGAACAGTTACAATTAATATTCAGTCAAAGATTTTCCTTATATGAACTGTAAACCTACGTCTTTCAAACATCTTAGTCGAATAATTATCATAGAAAAATTCTGATCGTATTTATACTAATGTGACCGAGAGTTAGCGCAAGAAAAATATTACTAATATATAATTTTAGTAAAACAAAGTACTAATATTAAACGTCATGAAATTAATATAATGAATATTAGCAATGATAACACTTTCAATCTGTACAATAGCCTTTTAATTAATTACAATAGGTATATAAAAGTTACTCTAAAGTCTAAGCTAATAGGCGTTGCGATGTAACTAACTTCGACCGACTATCTCAGATTTAAATCTACATATGGCATATAAGACGCAGGGGAAATTTAAAAGATATTTTAGCAACAAAAGTGTGTTTTATATGACCTCAATACATCACCCGTAGCGGCGACGTCTAGTTCCTTTGAAAATGACAGAAATCGCCCACCACCTTCATTTTCCGGAGGTGTATGATTCTGAAACGTTGTCTTTTATATAGCTTAGGGCGGTTAGAGCAATAGTAATCTAAACGCTGATTGGTTGGAGTGGAGGAGGAAATATGATTGTGTGACAGATGACGAAGCCATGTACGCTGGTTTATCAGTCGGCCGTGATTTTGGCATAATAATTAGAGCTGGGTCAATATGAATGGGGTGGCCATTTTTAACTTCGTGGGCGAACTCGAGAACGGTGAAAACAGAAGGAGAATTCAGTGTTGTACAAGCGTTGTTTGAGGAACAGAACCTTATTTACTTACAAACATTATTACAAAATTCTTATTATAACAAAGCCCAATGTCAAATACATGAAAATATTCGAATTTATGGTTATTAAGAATTAAAATAACATTTTTTGAAACAACTCTTAATAATTTGAATTATATATAATGCAACTTTAGTCGATTATAAGTGCATAAGTTGCTTTCCTCGGATTACCTTCCTTCTTACGTCCGACGAATTATATTTTACAAAACTTCAAGAGATGCATTTTGCAATTCTCGTTATTAAAATTGAAATAAACAAAACTGAGCAACTATTTGAACTGCTGTTAAAACTGAATTCAATTACCGATGATATATTTCGCCAATATCATACACGTGACAACAACATAAGGTATCAAGGCCAAACCGTCAATTAAAATATTCCAATCTAGGAATGAGATCATGACTACACAGACCAGGGATCTTGAAAATGATTAAATGAGTGGTTGGTATTATGACTGATTGATCTCCCTTGAAAACTAGAACTATTAGAGCGTGCGCCATTGGATGACTATAAAGTCAGTAACATCCGCCGGTTGGAGATCGGGTGGTACCTTCGATTTGTTGAGCAAATGAGTGAAAATGATGAGCGAAGTCTCTGAAAAACTGACAATGTAACAAAAGGAGTAATGTATTGTTGATCGACATTCGGATCATTTCAAAAGTAATCTGTCATTTATATACTCCCTATTCTCAGAGAGCTACTACAAGGAACAATGTATGTATGTTATTTTAATACACGTATGAATATATATATATATATATATATATATATATATATATATATATATATATATATATATATATATATATATATATATGAGAAAATGCATAATAGTTTTTTCACATATATATATGTAAAATTACAACGCATTTCCATTGCCAATTAATTTTCGAATATTCCAAAAATATATTCCTTTATGCCTCTCTTAATATGGGAAAGAATATCTAAGGAAACCTGAAGTTAATAATAAT
>OZ038482.1:35243914-35253914 GCA_964036315.1 Acanthosepion esculentum | reverse complement strand
AGGCAGATTTTTCTTCCCGCAGTCGGTTGTCATTACTTTCTACGGTAGACAAGTTGCCATCGAAGGACCCGGCGAAGTAGGTTGCCATTCCCTTCGGCAGCAGAACAGTTTCCATCCAATGACCTGGTCTTCCCTGCTATTTGCCCATAGTTGAGAGAAGAAGAGGACGATTCACACCTTTCACAACCTTATTTGTATTGGAATTCGAACTCGGTTCCTTGATTCCTCAATCCCTGCCGCTCTCAATTACTCAACCGTGCTTCGACCATACGAAATACAAATGCGTCTGACTGTTTAATGGACTGCGGGATAAACAAATTAACTCTTGACTTCTATATATATAAAACAGAAAATATCTCTATGTGTGTATGTTCTTTATACATTTCCACATGTTTAACCCATCTCGCTCAAACTTAACGCACTGAAAACTTATTCTCAAAAGGTGGTCAAGTTCAACATCTTTTCAGGACCCCTAGCCTATAATGAAAAACCACGACAAACGTTTTAGAAAACAATTTTTTTTACCTATAATTCCCTGATATCTTAAGCAATTTTCTCCAAATTTGTAACGATCATTCAATTATTTCACATAATTTCATTGCTTAACGTTCTTTTTATAGATACAAGTAAACAAATGACATAATATAAATGTCTTTTAATAAATTGTCGGACTATGTCCAATTCTAAAAATATATGACGTCATTTGTTTACATTTGATACGCTAGGGCAGATATGAATAGAAGAGATTCATGGAAGATTTAAGTTTAAAGATAGTAAAATCGACCTTGCTAACCAGACGAACGGTTAAGGCCCATCACGCGAAATGATGGTTCCGTATATGATACAGGTTCGATTCCTGTCGGAGAGAAAATTTCTCGGACATTCAGGCCGGTAAATGTTATTTAATACTGTTTATTATAAAACAGAGCATTTGCTTAAATACTTGTATCTATAAAAAGAACGTTAAACATATTATAAATGTCTTTATATATATATATATAGAGAGAGAGAGAGACATCCGCAGACAGACTGTTTCGCTGTAGCACAGTTCATCAATGTGGCAATATGTCCGGTTGCCTCTAGCTAGGATTTAAACCCGGCTGAATCAGCGTCAATCGGAGAATCTTCTCCTCAGCCGTTTGCGAACGGCAGGGATGATGGTAAATTTAATGGTATTTATTTTTAGATAAACATGCCAGTAACTGAGAGATCTCCAATTCCTTTTATGTGAGAGTATTGCATTTGTAGCCGTAATAGTCACAGTTTACAAACTCAGATATCTTCCCCACAGAGCTAAACCGATATAATATTCAGGAGCATATATATTGTCATCCAGTGACAGAATGTTTTGCTGTATGACAGCTCATCTGTGTGGCTATATATATATATATATATATATATATATATATATATATATATATATATATATATATATATATCATAGTCTGTTTTTACTTCCGTAATATTACAATATAATCTAATACCCTGATATATCTTAAGTCAGAGAGTTTTATCTCTTTTTTTAGGTTTGGTTTTAGACACTTCTCTAGATGATATTAATGGAAGAATTAATAAATCTCTTATTTCTTCTCGTTTAATACGACCCTTTATCTGAGTGACACAAATCAATATCCGCTGATGACTATTTCGTAAGCAATGAGTCGAAGATACATGTTTTGGATGAGAAAATTACAAATCTATAAAGGCTTGTGTTTCACTGGAATTGTAACGATATATATAGTTTCAGGTTACAAGGAAACTCGTTAGGCGAATTCTGAAGCAATATATTCTATTTAAACATTCATGAAAGCAAAAAGTTGACAGAAGAGAACTAGGCTACTAAGGTAGATATAAATGTAATTGCTGAAAATAGTAGAATTAAAATCAAGATGCCTATTGAAGTTAAAAATGTCAGTATCGTGAAACCGAAAGATAATGCATTATCCATATGTAACAGAAATTAGTTAATTGACTTAATTTATATATGCAGCATTAGACAGTCAAATATTTGCAAATAGTTCAGAAGGATAAACTATTAGGCATAGCTGTTTTTGAATAAAGACGCAATTTTTAATACATTACTTTCAAAGAATGTACAATTTTCTTTCTCAATATATTTTGAAAACATAAAAAATCTGCTTTGCCTTAAAATGGAATTATTAGTTAAAAATGTCGGGGTAGAAAGCAATCAGATAGCGTAGGCAAACCTTTATAATTCCAGCTGATGCTTATGGTACTTGCCATAAGAAAATTTTGTAAAAATCGTACAATATAATAGAAAAGAAATACTAAACTTAAGCTTTAAAAAGATCTAGAAAGGGAGAAAACATACCTAATCACAAATATTGTTATTATTTTTTTAATTAAAAAGAAACATACATATGAACTATAGCGTAGACAACAAATGGATATACAATTCTGCAGCAGTTTTGCGAAAAAATTGACAGAGTAAGCATTTGTTTCCAAAAGCTTATTTGGTTTTCCAGACTAGAAAGATAACACAGGAAACATTTTCTCACGTAATCCTCATATATATATATATATATATATATATATATATATATATATATATATATATATATATATATATATATATATATATATGAATGTATGTGTATTGGAGGCATAAAAATCATGGTGAAGTAAACAAAATAAACAAAACTCATGTGCCCGATGGCAGTAAAATTGGTGGAATAAGCAGTAAAAGAAATGAAAACATGGATATAATGGCGACAAAAATATTAAACCGCGGGAAATCTCGGGAGTATATTTTTTCTGAGATTAGAGAAACTCATTTGGAAATTTACACGTGTTCCTTACTCAACAGTGATAATGATATAGAAAAAAAAACAATACATAATACTGGTAAATTTATCAGTTGTTTACTTATAGGGAAACATTCGATATGCATTGAGCGAACAGCCAGTATACATTTGGTTTGAATTAATAAATCTCTCTACTAAATCAGTATTACAGGTATATGATTTTTCAAAATGTATTGCCCTTTCCAGTATCGGTATGTGTTTCATTCCTTACCTTTTGTTTGAATAAGTGTAGTAGATCCATATATTGTGTAATTATTTTCTCTTCTACTTACTGGTGAGATGAATTTGTGTTGGTTTTTTTTTGCTATTTAAATACATCATGGGATGTTGTTTCTGATATTCAATATATTTATGTTTCTTAGAGATAGTGTAGTGACAGTCAATAAAGTTCGAAGAAGGTTAGCCCTCTTGAAGACCTACAAATCCATTCGATCGATGTCATTTTATTATACAGTAAAAGGCACAAAATCATAGATTGACTGCATAATTTTTTTTGTATTTAGTAATGTGTTACTCTGCTTGTATTATGGTAATAATTCGGACAAATAATGTAATCAATGATTTTAGTTTCAGGTTGGGGTTTCACAAACTACAACAAATTTTTTCCATATTGAAATTACCGATCAGAACGAATCATCCGAAATTCCATGTTGCTCGGGCTACTTGAATGTAAGCGACCTACTAGATTAGCATTTATATACTAGATTTTTACGTTTGAAAAAGCTAACCACAACCGCCACTTCTACTCCAACAGATTGCTTTCTCGCACTTCCAACCTGTGAAATTCGATTCTGTTTATTTCCTTCAATGATAGATACAATGTTCAAAATTTAAATGCAACTTCACTCAACATCTTCTATTTTATCGAATTCCGTTCATCTTTTGTACTTTACTCAATCATCACCTACCCAGTCATTTCCCTCATTTTTACTTCCTGTAACTACCATCATATTATGACCTTCCCGTCTTTCTTTGAGTGAAATGTTTGAAAAAATAATAGTATATATATATATATATATATATATATATATATATTATTTTTCTCGCCTATTTATATAAACGGGCCAGTGGTGCATTGTGTATAGTCTGTTTTGGCGGTTATTTTACCGGAAGTCGTTTATTTGTTTATTTATTTGGGTTAAATTATTTTGCTTGTTTTTATTTATTTTTTATTTTTATTTTTATTTCTTATCTCATATATACATATATTTTTTTTTATTATTTTGATCGTTGTTTTTATTAACGTAGTAAAAATGTGTTTATATAGCTTATTTAAATGAATTTCTTATGAATGGTAATAATAATTAAAGCTATTTGTTCAATTTTGGTGTTGATTGTTGTACTTTCTTCTAACTATTATTTTGGCGGGAACGGTTTTTAATTTGTTTATTAATTCATGTATTTATTTGTATTGATTACCTTTATTTGTTTTTTCTAACGACTAGTTTATCGGTATCGGTTGTTAGTTTATTTATATATTTAGATGTATTTAGATTAATTTATTTAGTTGTTATTATTTATTTGTTACACTGTCTATTTTCTCTTTTTGGTTTTCGATTTTTAAGTACCGTAGTATATTACTTCTTATTTTTCATATTCATTTTTTTTATCGTTATATTACAGTTATAGCTATTTTCTGTCTCATATTTTTGGTTTGATTTTTATAGTCTAACAAATATTTTGGTCATAATAGTTTGCTAATTTGTTTATTATTTACTTTATTTGTTGATTTTGTTTCTTATTTTTATTCTATTTCTTCTATTCTAACAAGTGTGATTTGGTAATTTATTTGAATTAATTCATTTTGCTTATTTTATTGTCATTTTGTTTATTTATGTATTTATTTATTTTTTTCGTTTTCGATTTTTAAGTATCGTAGTAAAAAATTGTTTTCATGTCTGCATCTTGAGATGAGCTAGGATCTTTTATTTAATAATTTATTTTGGTCTGGGAAGGTAATGACAGTTATTTTTACCTACAAGCAAAGTTTGCAAATTTTTGATCGGTTGTTGTAGGCTGATGATTTTTTTTCCTTATTTTCCAAGATATTTTTCGTGACGTTTGAGTTTTGTTTATAATTTCCCAGATATACTTAGAAAGCATTGCGCTGTTTGCATATTTACTATTTGAGAAATATGTTTTGTGTACATAATATCTTTGTTTCAGGGTCCTTCAGTTACTCCTATGTATACTTTTTCTTCATTATCTGGTGATGTTATCGTGGCTTTCTAGATTACGTTAATTTGTAAACAGTTACCGTTTAAGCGACATTCGTTCTTTATACTGCAGTTGCACGTGGGTTTAATTTGTTCGTTTGCTTTGTTGATAATTTTCTTGTTGTGCTTTTTTATTATTTGTGCCATGTTCTCGGTGCAACTCTAGCTGATTTTTGCTGTGTTTTTGTTGAATATTTTTTGTAGGGTGCTTGATTCTGGAAAGTGTTTTTGTAAAAGTTTGAATAATATTTTTCCTACGTGTTTTTTTACGTTTTTGCTGTAAGGTGGGTTGAACCATATGATATTTCTTTTTCCGTTGGCCTTTTTGTGTTCTGTGGTGAGTATGTGTCAGTTGCTGGGAATCTGCTATCTTTTAGGGCATTTTCTTATTCTTTCTTAGCTTTGTTAAACATATATTCATTGAAGTAGTTGTCGGAAAGCCTGCGGTTAATCGATTTTGGTATCTCTTTGATTATAGAAAGCGGGTGATTGGAAGATGTGTGTACATAGATTGGTTTATCATTGGGTTTTCTGTATGGTTTGTATGTGCCTTTTCTTAGGTTGGAGTTAACATCTAGAAAATATAGTTCGATTAGTTTAGTTTTTATATCTATATCGAATCCGTTATTTTTGAAAATATTTATTATTGCTTTTCTAGTTTTGTCTGTGTGTTGTTTGTTACAGTTTCTTAAGATTATGAGACCGGCGTCCCTGTAGAAACCTGTGTCATTACTATCAATTATTTTGCTTAGATCGTGTAGTAAGTAAATACCTAAGATTTCGCATTCGCACCGTCAGTCTTCCCATTGTAGTGTCAAATATCCCATCTTTCTCTATCCATACTTCTTCAGTGTGAAATAGTAATGATTTACGGGAGTGCTTAATGATGTCGATTTCGTTTGGTTTTTATTTGTTCCTAAGTTTGATGGCCTTATCGAACATGCGTTCTGTTATGGATTGGTAAAATTCTTTTATGTCTAATTGTAGGAATTGGAAATTTTGTTTATTATTTATGCTGTGGAACCAGTCAATAGTTGCTTTTGTATTTTTCCACTAGTTTACTCCTAACTTATTCCTAAGTTAAGAATTATTTCTTTCTAGTATCGTTTTACTTATTTTACCTAGTTCGCTTTTGGCTGAGTTTATGGGTCTGCATGCAGGGTTGGTTTTGAAATGTTGTTTGTGGTCTTTTAGTGTGATAAAGGCGTGTGCCTTTGTGATGCAACTTATTCGGTCATCTAGATCTAATTTTTGGGCGATTGCTTTAGCTTCTTTATTGATATCGTATTCTATTTTTAGGGACCATTTTGTATGTTTTGGTTATGTTGTTCTTGAATAATTTATTGTGCGTAGGAGGGCGTAGTTTGTATACATTTCTTGTTTTGTCAGCTGCGATGTTATATAAGGATAAAAAATGAATAAAAATGATAATAAAAAAATAAGAATAATATACTACGTTACTTAAAAATCGAAAAACAAAAAGAGAAAATATACAGTGTAACAAATAAATAATAACAAGTAAAATAAATTGATCTAAATACATCCAAATATATAAATAAACTAACAACTAATACAGATAAACTAGCCATGAGAAAAAACAAATAAAGATACACAATCCAAATAAATACATGAAGTAATAATTGTTGACCATGTTCACCATAGTCTATGAAGATAGAATCCAGCGAAGTACGTAATCTGTTCAATGAAACAGCGTTAAAGATTAACACTCCCGATTTAGACACTCTACTGAATCTGACTATATCGCCAATACCAGTCTTCGATATCAAAGGCTGGCAGTGAATTTTCTGGAAAAACATGGCCGACTTTATACACTTTATATATTGAATATTTTGAGTCTTCTGATTGGCTAACACTTTTATTGGTGAACTATAAAATGGCTTTTGGCTGGCTCACTAGTACACCAGGGTACCCAAAAACCCCAGCATTAAGCAAATTAAAAACTGTTCCCGCCAAAATAATAGTTGGAACAAACAACAATCAACCCCAAAATTGAACAAATAGCTTTAATTATCTTCCCAAACAAAAACAAAACTCTTAAATAGGCTATATATACACATTTTGACTTCGTTAATAAAAACACGGATCAAAATAAAAATAAAAAATAAATATATAAAAGATTAGAAATAATAAATAAAAATAAAAATAAATAAAAACAAGCAAAATAATGTAACCCAAATAAATAAATAAATAAACAAATAAACGACTTCCCTAAAATAACCGCCAAAACAGACTATACACAATGCACCACTGACCCGTATATATAAATAGCCGAGAAAAATAACAGCACCTGACGATTGCATCTAGCATTAAACAGACTGTCGCCTCTAAGTGTTGACTTCTATGTTCACTTTTATATTTATACACGCTCTATCGGTGATATTAAGCATTTTATCCCATTAATATAGTACATTTTAAGACTATATTTCTTCATATATATATATATATGTATGTATGTATATATATATATATATATATATATATATATGTATATATATATATATATATATATATATATATATATATATATATATATATATATATATATATATGCATTCTATAGAATTTTGAATTTCAATAAATTTGAGTGTGTCTGCGTTATCGTAGAAAATGAATGCATCTTTGATTTTTCATTTAAACGCAACAGTAGGCAACATCGTGAATAGAAAATGTTTAAAATTATATATATATATATATATATATATATATATATATATATATATATATATATATACGCTTAGATAATGTAAAACTTTGAAAGATATAAGTGAAAAAATTGCCCCAATATTACTAAATATATTCAAAGATTCCGACGACTCCTGCAAATAACGGTAAGAGATAGCAATCACTTAAAGGCATAAAACATCATTGAAAAGCCATTTGTCAGAGAAGCCTTGTGCACAACTTATCGATTGCATTGGTATTATATTACATTCAGTAATTTTATCTTTCTCTAGAGTCCTCAGATATTTGTTGGCATTGGCGGTACTCGTTTCCGAGTTATGAGATGATCATCGATATTTCCTTCCGTAAATGAGTCCTATGCTGGATCTGAAGTGACATCCACTGTCACCGCATGTTATGGTAGGAGGGTTCAGAGGTTGGACATCTCTGGCGTTTATTTCAGCTCTCTTCTATCTGGCTTCTTGTGTTTTCGAAGTTTACAGCTTTTTTATTCCGTGGACTTCGTTTTTAGACGCGAGAAGAAAGTCTTTGGGCATGAAACGTCTTTTAGCTGCGAATTGTTTGTGGTGGTTCATGGTTTGCAACTTCATGGTAATCTCCTGATACTATTGGTTTGAAAATTTAATTATGTATGTGTTTGAACATTGTGCATGTATATAATGTTAACGAGTAAACTAAAACTAATGCTAGAACGATAAAGTTATCATGTAGTATATTATTAGTAATATTTTAGAATCAAACAAGAAATAATGATATGTTATATAATAATAATAATAATAATAATAATAATAATAATAATAATAATAATAATAATAATAATTATTAAAAGAACAATCACAAGAATAATGAAAGTATAGCAATAAAATAAACAGATTTTATTTTCAGTATGACAATGATGCTAAGATTTACGCTGATGAAATATTAATTGCCTGATAAAATTCAAAGTGATATGAGAGGAAGGACGATGAAATAAAATTTAGATGAGTGTATAATGCAAATACTTAATAATTGTACTAATTCTAATACTACGAATAATAAAATAGTAATTATTAATATTGTCATATTTGGGTCGTTATCATTCATACTGAAAATTATAAAAACCAATAGTGCAGACATCTTGATAAAAGAAAGAAAAATGCTTTCTCTTAGATATGACAGTGTCATCAGATAACGATATATCTTTAATAAAATAAAGCATAATGTGTAAAAATAAAGATCTTGAAAAGAAAACTGAAAAAAGTTCTTGCAAATTGAAATAGTATAATTTAATAATACCTTACTGAGTCTGAGGAAATATGGTAAAAAGATGATGACTACAAGGTTATTATTATCTTGTCTTTCTAAGACATACTCATAATTGAACGTTCTGGCATTGCTCATATATAAAAGCGAGAATTTTTGAAAAATTATATAAAAATGTATATATTAAATGTCACGTAAGATCAAAATGTTTGTAACAAAGACGAAAGTATTACTAAAATATAGTATATTAGAAATGAACATATTAAATGTCACATGACATCAATAATTTTGGAAACAGCATGTGCATATTTCTAGAACTAACATACTGTAGGTCTCGGAGCATGGCTATGCAATGCATGGTAATTAACTGCTAATAAGGATATTGGCTACCTCGTACTTGTGGCATTGTACCAAATAAGTATATGTTTAATGAGCAATCATGTTCGTGAATGAATTAAAAGATATTACCAAAATAAAATAAAATAACAAGACAAATATTTCGGCGTTTGAGAGTATGAAAATTGATGTATAGAAAAATAACTATCTGCACGTATATATAAAGTGCCACTTGACAAACACACCGAAGTGAAAGAAAAATAGCCCGCTGATATATTCACTTCCCAGCAGTAAAACGAGAGGAACTTTTCTTTCCACATCACTCCCATTTCGAGAGATAGCAACCCAGCATGACTATCTCTGGTGAAGTATTTAATTCAAGTTAAACATTTTTTACCTAATTTTGTCATCATTTTACAACTCTTCATATATCACATAGCAACATGGGTGCATTTGTTTTAAATAAATTCTAATAAGACCATGACATATTTGTATATAAATGTCGTATTTCCCACTTTACATATCGTTTTACTCACAATTATATTTCAGTGGTTCAACTTGATTTACTATGAAAGCCTGATCGTGTGTGTGTGTGTGTGTGTGTGTGTGTGTGTGTGTGTGTGTGTGTGTGTGTGTGTGTGTGTGTGTGTGTGTGTGTGTGTGTGTGTGTGTGTGTGT
>OZ038482.1:35201414-35238914 GCA_964036315.1 Acanthosepion esculentum | reverse complement strand
ATAATGCTTTAACAATTCAAGAAAAGAAAATCAGCAGCCGAAGCGGCTAGAAACATTCACTCAGTTTATGGAGATGAATGTGTGAATGAAAGAACTTGCAGAAGATGGTTTGGAAAATTCAGAGTTGGAGATTTCACGCTTGACGATGAAGATCGAATCGGACGTCCAGTTGAGTTTGATGAAAAGCTTCTTGAAGCAGGTCTTGCAGAAAATCCTGCTTTATCAGTTGAGGAATTGGCAGTGGTTCTCAATTCAAAAACTGTTCATCGTCATCTTCAACAACTTGGAAAAGTTCCTAAACTTGGAAAATGTGTGCCTCATAAATTCTCTCAAAACAACCTCAAATCCCGAATTTACATCAGCTCTTCTCTTCATTCTCGCCAACTTCTTTCACCTTTTTGGATAGACTTGTGACTGCCTACGAAAAATGGATCTTTTATCGAAATGATAAGCGTCGTTGACAGTGGCTTGGTAAAAGGGAAGGACCCCAGCCACAGCCCAGAAGGGACCTTCATGTGCAACATTTCTTCTTTCAGTCTGGTGGGATTGCCAAGGAATAATCCACTTTGAATTTGTACCACCTAATGCAACAATTAATGCTCAAATATACTCTCAGCAATTAGAGCATTTGAACCAAGCTTTGAGGAAAAAAGACCTGCTCTAGTGAATCGAAAACGGGTGATGTTTCATCAGGACAATGCGCGACCACACACTAGCAAGAATCACTTCACAATGATCGAAGAACTTGGTTCGGAGAAAATTCCTCATCCACCTTATTCTCCCGACCGTGCTCCTTCAGAATACCATTTGTTTCGTAGCTTACAAAATCATTTGGAAGAAACAGCTTTGGAAACACAGGAACAGTTTACTATTGACATTTGGGAGTTCTTCGAATCAAAGCCAAAATAATTTTACAGTAATGGAATTAGTAAGCTTGTTAACAGATGGAAGGAATCATAGTTAATCAGGGAAAATATATTGTTGATTTAATCTGTAATTAAATGTAACATTTGGTCACTTGATCTCTTTATTCAAAATTCGGACAGAACTTATGGGATGACCTGACATATATATATATATATATATATATATATATATATATATATATATATATATATATACATATACATATATATATATATATATATATATATATATATATATATATATATATATATATATATATATATATAGGTAACTATACTCGTGTCGAAAAACCTTCGAACTCTTGATTTAACAATAACCAAATCAATCACGAAGGGAAAAAAAGGTTTTAAAAAAGAAAGAGCCAGGAACATGAAAGTCTGTCGAAAATAATCGCACACATACAGGTTGAAGGCCCAAAGAAAAAACGCCGATACGAGTAAACAACTAACTAAAGAGCTCAATACAAACGTAGAGCAAACTATACTAGACTATATATATATATATATATATATATATATATATATATATATATATATATATATATATATATATATAGATATATATAGATAGATAGATAGATTTGATTTAGATTTCTAAATAGGTAATTTTAATTTTTTATTTTAAATTTTAATTTCAAATTTTATAAATCTTTTAATATCTATGATAACCTTGCTTAGTTGTCAAATTTTTCGAATCACCCTATACTTGTATCTTGATTGGCTACTCTAGCTTATGTAACAGCGTTTACTCCAAGCTAAGGATCGTTGATTAATTTGAAACTTTTAAAACCATTTATTCTATATTCTATATCATCACTTGACAAGACACAAAAAGTGTTGAAACAAAATGGCTACTTTTGTCGTGATTTTATAACATATTTATGTTGTAATATTCAAATAAATAATTATATATATATATATATATATATATATATATATATATATATATATATATATATATATATATCATAAGCGCTCATTAATTATAACGAATATACGCTAATTTGAATTCCATTTCTACTAGTATTCAAAACAACACAAAACATAAAAATACATTTTATATATTCAAGCATGGAGATGAATTAATGACGCTCACAAATGACCGCATAATGAAATGAGTAAAGAATTGACCGAAAGCGTTTTTGACAATGGACGCTAAAAATGTAAGAATTCTTGAAAAGAAAATAATAATAGAAATTCATTATCGTTCGTATTCATTGAAATATTTTTAAAGAAAATTTGCTGACCAAAAATTAGTTCTTTATATTATGTATGATTGACACTCCCGTATAACTATAATTTTTGGAAGACGGGCGAAACCACCATACGTAAAATAGGGATTCCCTTTCCATCACCCAATATATTAAACATTATTTCATATTTCTCAGGCTCTACTGTAAACATTAAACTCAACAACTAAAAAAGAAACGATTTGCGTAAATTTTGTAAAAATATTTTTTATACATCCTGTATGTATGTATGTATGCTTTATGTATGTAATTATATATATATGTGTGTGTGTGTGTGTGTGTGTGTGTGTGTGTGTGTGTGTGTGTGTGTGTGTCCCCGCGTGTCTGTGTGTATATATGCGTGTGTGTGAGAGAGAGAGTGAGTGAGAGAAACAAGATAGAAAAAGAGAAACATGTCGATATAAGATAAGGAGTTGAATCATAAATCGATATAAGATAAGGGTATTTAACTAAAAACAGATTATACTGGGTGCTACCTAAATTTTCAGGAAATATGAACGACGCTAGAGGGAGAACTGAATGTAGTATCGATTTTATCAGTGTCATTTTGAACAACGACCTATGTGGCATCGCCCTTTATATGCCCAAGGCTCCTACATCGAAGATGGAACTGAGGTGCTTGGAAAGTCATTTTTATTTTAGATTGCATTTTTTATAAAAGATAATATTTTCTTCAAGTATATGTGTTGCAGGAAATAACGCAGAATATAATTATTTTAATTATTTCATTTAACCTACATCATAATTGTTACTCCTTTATTAATGACATTCTATATTCGATGTGTGTTTATATAACCTCAATATTTTAAATATTTTTATTTTTAATGATCTTGATTTCATCATAACTACCTTATAATAGCCAATATTTGTTCAATTATTGAAATTGTTATAGAAATATGTTCTTTAAAATCATCATACAATGAGTAGCAAATATCTTTTATTGCATAATTCAATTCAGTCGATATTATATTAACATAAATTTATTTTATTTCTCTTTGCATTATACCGTTATTTATAAGATAGGGAATAAATAATTTGTGATAAAAATTACCATCTGTAAACACGAAATATTACATTATCAACGTTTTTAAAATCCATCTTTAAATAATCTAAAATATATCTACGTACTATTAGCACCGGTACAAACGGTGTTACGTAAAAAAACCGTCCGCAAAACAATAGACGGACGAACATCATACGCGAATAAAAATTCCTACTATGCACACGTAGATACGTTTATTCACGTACGGATATACGTTATATTCGAATCCTGCATGAACAGAATAAAATCGTGATAAACTTACACACATAAATTTGCACAGAAACGCTGCTTGAAAAAGTAAATGCAGGTAGAGCCTGCTCAACCATGAATTGCAAGCAACACAAAAATTAAAAATATCAGAAATTTTTATCTTCCTTTTTTTTTCTTAAAAACACATACTCTGATAAAGCTTTAAAAATCAAAATATGTTATATTTTAAAATGTTTCCAATTTGTTCTTTATCCTATCATTTTGCTGCAATCCTATACTTATTTGACATGTATATGATAATTCTAATTCATCGTAATATATCCATTACAAAACAGTCTTTTAAAAATAATGACTATAATATCGACAGGCATATATTTTTTGATATGTAATTATTAGTAGGATTAATACTATTAATGTATTATTTTGCAAATTTGCGTAATGGTAGGCGTTATAGAGATCTCTGTGTCCTGAATAGCACCCGGATTTCTAGGCATAAATCCTCCTATTTGTTCGGCGGTTGTTCTCTATACATGTGTATATAATTTGCAAATGATACAACACCTCCCTTAATCGGATAGGTTGCATACCCTTTTATTTTTTTGTGATATTCCTGATTATTTTTGTATTGTATTGTCCTTCCTCTAGTCTTTATTGTTTTCTCGTTAATGGTGACCCCAGTCTCTCTTTATTTTCTTCTCCATACTCGTCTGTCTTTTAATTCTCTCTTTCTTCCATTCCATGTCCTGTTCCACTTTTGTAACTTTCTACCTCTTCTTTTCTTCATCATCCATTACGAAGTCATCCAGGTTGGTTCTGCTTATGTAGTGATCTCCATCTGCCTGTATATGTTGTCCCTTTTTCTCAAGTATAGCCGTATTTTTGTATCAGGAAATTTGCTTCTTGATTAGATTTATTCTTACAATACCAAACCTTTTCTTTCGTTGCAAAGTACATGGTTATGGGGGGCTCTGATTTGTGTTCCCATTAATTTCGAATGACTCAGTCTTCTTCCCGTATATGGAATGGATACGTAACTGAGAAGCATTTTTGGTAGATACGCTTCTATGATTTCTTTAAGTTGTGAGAATGATTTTATTCCCATTTTTACCGTTTGTTCAATTCTTTCCGCAATGGCATTAGATTGAGGATGATATGGTGGTGTCTTGTATGGGATGCAACTAATCTGTCTTAACCCCGCACATAACTTCTCATCGCAGAATTCGGGTGCATTGTCAGTGACTATTGAGTCGGGTACTCCATTCATTGAGAATATAATTCTTAGTACTTGTTTTATTGTGATGACTTTTGTGTATTTCGCTCTGACATCCTCTGGCCATCCTGAATATGAGTCTGCTAATACTAAGAACAATCCCCTATCTTTGATATGTGCCTGATCAATGTGGACCATAACACATGGCTTTGTTTCCTTGGGCCATGAGTGAAATTTTGCCATCTTGAAGTTATTTCTTTTTATTTCCGCAAATTTTGGGCGTCGCTTAACGTATTCCTCTACATCTTTTGAATATCCTGGCCACCAAGCTTGTGACTTTAGAAATATATGTGCTGCTCTTATACCAAAATGCACGTCATCGTGTTCTCTTTCTGCCATTTCTCTATATTTGAGGAGCTACTATTATAGTCCCACTGCATATTATGCCATTTTGTATAGTTAGTGTTTGCTACGCCTCTTTTCATGGTCGCTCTTCTGTCGAACAGTTGCTTCACATAGCATATTTTTTAACCTCTCTACAATTTTCTTTAATAATGGGGCTTGCTTTGTTTCTATTTTGAGTCTATTTAGAGGAAGAACGTCCGATTCTACCCAGTGGAGTATTTTATCTTCAATATTTTCCTGTTTTTCTTCTGTTTCATTCTTCAACTGTAGTATTGATAAAGCCTCTACGTGATGGATAACGTTCCCTTTTTCATATGCTATATCAAAATCGAATGCCATGATTATATTGTTCATCTTAACATCTTGACAATTCCTTTCTCGGTTCTAATGGTTGGTGGTCCGATTTTAATAACAAATTTTTTCCTTATCAAATAGTTTCGTGCCCTTTCCACGTCCCCATACAGTCGCCAGTGCTTCTTTTTCAATATTCGAGTATTTAGATTCTGCTGACGTTAACCTTCTTGATATCTAGATGACTGGGTTTTCTTCTTGTGATAAAATTACAGCAATCGCCTTTCCACTCGCGTCTGTGGTTCACGTTACTTCTTTTTGTGAATAAAAAACGTTTTATTATTGGTTTGTTCCACAGTATTTTCTTTAGCATTTCAAAAGAAATAGCTAAATTTCGTACTCAGTTATATTCATTGATTTTTTTTGCGTATTTTGCAAATGAGTGTATTATGTCGCTGTACCTTGGAATGTATTTACTATAGAATGTATTAGCCAAAAAAAGGATTCTAACTGCTTTTTGTGTTTTTTGGAACAGTTATTACTGTTATTTTCTTTTTTAGTCTGTATTTGGGTGATATGCATTTTTTAATATATGATATCCTAAATAAGATATCTTCTTACAGTCAAATTACACTTGTCTTTTTTTACAGTCAAGCCTACATATTTATTCTCACTAAAATTTGCTCTGGTTTATATTTTAATTCTTCTTTAGTTCTTGCCTCTACACATATATCGTCCTAGTATATTATATATTTTTCAAAATAAGTATATTTCAATTGCTTCTTCAAAAATATTGCTCGAGGTGTTTACCCCAAAGGTAAACGAGTCCATCTTAGGGGTGTTTATCATGGTAATTTCCTTGAATTTTTTGTCGATTTCTATTTGGTTATATTTTGCCTTGATATCAATTTTTGAAGTTGTTCCATTTTTGATAATTAGTGGCTCGCAATTTCGACACATATCCTTAAATCTCCGTTAGTTTTCTTTATTACCACTATCGGTGATCCCCAAATTCTATGACCTTGAGTTACTCTTTCTAGTGTAACTTGTAACATTTTTTTAAATATGTCAACTACCAAATGTAGGTTATGAATTGGAAATTTTCTTGACTATATATTTTGGGTGATAATCTTCTTGTAGTCGAATGCTAGTTTATATCATTTCAATAATCTTATTTCATTTAATCCTGCTTCCATGGATGTGATTAGTCTCGCTGTACCTACTTTTAATACATCAATTCCTATTAATCCGTGATATTTTTCGCATTCTACAACTGTAATGGTAATTTTTTTCAAAACGCTTGTCGGTTTCAAAATTGCCTTGAAATGTACCCATTATTTTATAGTCGTTCTAAGAAATTACTTTAACAGGATGTAGCTTTGTTTTTATTTAGGTCGTCCAAATTTTAACATGATAATTTTGGTATCAATGTACGTTCAATGGCTTTATCAACTTGCGTGTTTAATAATTAGCCATTTATCCTTATTTTCTCTCTACTTCATTTTGTGCATTCATTGTAAATATTTCAGCTTCTTCTTCGGATGGGCTTTTTATCGTTCGTACACTTACAAATTTCTTTTCGTATTTGCATATGTTCAGAAAATGATCTCTGATTTTTTTTTTCAATTTGAACATATTTTTCCTAGAGATGGACATTTTTATTTGTCACTTTCGTGATTTTCTCCCCAGTATCTATATTTAATTATGGATTCTGTCGGGCTCGTCCTGTACCTCTTGAATTCTTCTTTTGTCTGATTAAATCCTCTAATCAACTCTAATTGTTGTAAAACTCGACGCGAGCTTCCATGCTACTACTATTTAAACATTCTAGTATATTTCGTTTGTGGATTTTGTCTTGGAAACCTTTAATTATTCTGAGAAGGATTAATTCGTCTCCTATAGTAATTTTCCGAGCTCCCAACTTTCAGATTCACAATACTTGGTTCGTTCTTTCAATCTCTGTAAGTATTGTATAAGGGACTTATTGGGTGACTGTCTCTAAAAACGTGATTCTTTCGGCGATGACCAATCTTTTCTTTGGTCGTATATTCTTTTTTATATTTCTTCAAATATCATTTCTTCCTATTCGCTCGGGTAGAACATTGTTTAAATTCTCTTCACAGAAACGCACCCAGCAGTAATAATACATTAATCTGTTATCTCGTTCGCTGCTCCGTGGGTCATTGGGCCTCTTAATTTTTTCATTCTTTCAAATGTAGCAAAAGTTCATATCCATGTTTCTATGATTCTGGATCGTCAAGCGGATTTAAACATCCTATCGGCGACGCCATTGTTATGGTTTGCATATATCTCTGCATAGTAGTAATCGTAGTATTGTTATCCGTGTCCTGAATAGCAACTGGGTTTTCTAGGAATACGCCACCATGTTCGCCAGTTGTTCTCTATTTATACTCGTCTATCTAATATGCATACGGAACTACAATTAATAAATCAGCTATTGCTACTACTAAAATTAATACAAAATTACACAGCAGTAAGTGATGTGTAGTATTCATTAATCGGTGATTGTTTGGGAGGAGCAAAAACCCATAACATTTATCTCTAACCGAGATTTTATAGGATGTTCAGCTTCAGTGGCAGTCAGGTTAAGAAAAAATATTCTTAAATCAAATACTTGAAAATACAACTGGGATCTATTCATCTATTATTGTTATGGTATTTTGATTAAATAAATCAAACGAGATTGTGGAGGCCCATTTCACTCAAGATTAAATGGGATTTGCATACTGTCTACATCTGTTATTGTAAATGATTGAAATCATTGCACTAACAAACACCATTGTGAAAGGAGCTTTCTCATTTCTGCTGCAATTTAGTCCAATTTTGTCCAATAAGTGAATAGCAATAATTTTGTGGAAATTTCCGAAAAATATATACATTTTTTTTAATTTCTAAATTTTGCCTTTTGTCAAATTTTGTCTTGCGTAGACTTTTAGATTTTTTCGAACTGATACCACATTTCTTCATGTTAAGACTTACGCATAAATGCACTTGCATCGAACGCACGAAATTGGCAAGGGTTGACTTCTTGGTAGTATATAATTACAAATCGTGTAACGGTTTATAAATCTCGCTTATTGAACATTATTTTAGAAAGGAACTTCATTCATTATATTATATAGCATAATTTCATCGGACTTCATGTAATTTTCAAGTTCATAATTTTCAATGACCGTGATTATAAATGCTTTCAAAGGATGATTAAAATTATTATTTGTATTTGATCAGTGCTATGATTATGGGAAACACAATATAAAATCTATTGTAGAGTTTCCATCATGTAAATTTTTATTAAATTTGTTTTCCTGATTTTACAGCTGGACACTAAATTTCACGTGCAACAAATAAAAACTGAGACTTAAATAAAAATATACTTGCCAATGCAGGTGTTCAAATATTCGGAGGGGAACTGCAAAATATCAGCATTTGGGAATAGAAGGAAAGAATGAAAGCAAACACATTTATGAACTCTTCTTTGGCAAAATTTCAAATGGCGTCTGATTTCAAATACATTCAAAGCCGTTCAGGCTGGAGAAATAACATTCAAATAGGCTAAATCAAATGGCTTCCTCGATTTATTCAGCATTTCACTTCATGAGGATATAAGAAGTATTATTGGTCATTTAGTGCCATCAAATCGCAAAAATTATATATTTACTTTCTTTGAGATTAATCTTTATGCTGCCGGAATTAACTGATTATTCCTTTGATCTCAAAATGTCCTGACTTACTTTGATATACCACTCGTAAATGCTACCAGTATATTAAAGATTAAAGTATTCAACATCGTTTTCACTCTTACACAATATATTTTTCACAGTATTTCTCACGAGTCCTCGCTTCTATTCTCAGGTCAGCTCAACTAGATCATCTATAATTACTGTTCTTTTTCCTCACTCAACATTGTAATTCTGCCCATAAATCATAATTGAAAAATATAATGTTAAGTTGTTCATATTTATAGAATTTTAACAACAACTTGTTTTTAATTTTCTGACTACTTTATACTTAATCAGTAAACAAGTAGTTTTGACATTCTCAAGTACATGACTATTTATCAAAACACCGGTCTTTCTAGGATAATGACTCTAAATGTAATGTAATTTGTTTTATTATATAGGGAATATGTATCACAATCAAAGGTATCGTACATCATGTTATCGCTGTACATATGGGTTTCACATCATTACATCTTAACATAATTCCCACCTCTTTCAATGGCAGTGTTCCACCTACGAACAAGAACATGTATCTCGTACAAATCAGCTGGCCGATATTATATCCAAATACTTACAACAGATTTAACTACTTCATGACCAACATAACGTTTGCCCCTCGGCGTCTCTTTCATTGAACCAAAGAGATCGAAGTCTGAGTGTGCTATGTAATGTCATGATGAAGAAGTAAATAGTCTAAATCAACAGACAGCTGGCTTTTACGAAGCTGGTATACAAGATCTCATTGCTAGGCAGAGAACTGACATTGAAAGAGTTGGTGACTATGTTGAGAAATAGGGATTTGAACTTGTGATATATAGCTATATATTGTTGTATGATGTGTTTGTCTTTCTTTCTTATTTCAGTTTGCACCATTTCCCATTACAATCCACATGCGTTTTATCAAATATTTTGCTTCATATTTATTGTAAAGATTTTGAATTTATCATTCATCTTCAGTATTTCTTTTTAACTTCCGTGGTGATGGATATTTGTATTCAGCTAAAAATTTAATCTAGTGAGTACGAAATAAACTGAAGAGATCCTTTCAGTTCTGAGCTGCTTAAGTTTCATGCCGGAAAACTTTTTGGCTAGATCGTAATCTAATATTTATCTTATATTTTTCTGTTATTCAAAGATACGCTAACAGTATTTTCTTTTTTTTTATTTAGATTTATTTTTCGTATTTACTCTCTTTTCAAATGATTTCTTTAAAAATAACTTCCTCCAAAATATTTCATTGATCACGCCATTTTCAATTCTTGTCATTTGTAGGTACAAGTTGATAATATCTCAGGAATGTAAATATCTATTTATCTTCGGATAATTAAATTGTCTGTTTATTCGGCAATATTGCCTGTAATATTTTCCTATTATCTAGATAATATAATTATATTGTTTGGTATTACAGAGTATCTGTCCCAAACGTTACATATTTATAAATATATAAAACGTGCAATGTTATTATTTGAACTAATTTGTTCTATAATAATCTTTGATTTGAAATAAAATAATGTATGGGATTGTACCATATATATGACGGCCGCTGATGCATGTATACATACTAATCTCATGCCTGTACAAACACGCAGACAAATTCATATACTCTTATACATATCCCTATATATATATATATATATATATATATATATATATATATATATATATATATATATATATATATATATATATATATATATATATATATAATATTAATAATAAAAAGATAAGAATCTACAACCCAGTATGTCTGAAGATTTTAATTAATTTTTTTAATGATTTGTATCGTTCAATATATATATATATATATATATATATATATATATATATATATATATATTGAAGATTGTGTTGGGCATGTAACACCCGAGTCGAGTGAACGTTGTGGGATATGTATATTTATTAATATATATTTTTTATAGCTCTGTTATATAATACTTGTATATTTACTTCAACACACACACGCACACGCACGCACACACACACACACATATATATATATATATATATATATATATATATATATATATATATATATATATTTATATGACTGCATTATACATATATATATATATATATATATATTTAGACATATATTGTTAAATTTAAATGAAAACGAATGTTTATTATGTTTTGTCATGAACCGTTCGAAGCTTCACATAATCGCATTAATTTCAGGAGAAAATGAAGAAAAAATCTTTCGAACATTGGATATTTCTATATTTTGTTCTTCAGCG
Source organism: Acanthosepion esculentum (assembly GCA_964036315.1). Classification (NCBI taxonomy): domain Eukaryota; kingdom Metazoa; phylum Mollusca; class Cephalopoda; order Sepiida; family Sepiidae; genus Acanthosepion; species Acanthosepion esculentum. Next base: position 35,227,606 of record OZ038482.1, on the reverse strand, counting down.
ATCTGCGATTTCGGCTCACATGAGCCATCACCAGAGTCGTTGAAAGAGACAGAGTAGTTTTTACATAATCATCAATTTTCAGCTCATATATTTAGGATAAATAATAAATAAACAAAATGATTAATTACGCCAAATAATTTGTGTTTGGATTTTTTAAATTTATTAGATATTAACGAGAAAGTTTCACATTTTTACTACTCAGTGTTGATAAAGGTATATGTTATGAAATCTCCAATTTTTACACATAAATAATATTGTTCCCTGTGATGATTACTAAGAAATAGTGATATAGTATTTAAAACTGTTACAAAAATTTTATTGCAACATGAAGAAATTTAATGTTACTTTTTCAACTACTCTATTGCAATTTGGTCTATCTTGTATATTCAAATATTTTATATTCTCAAGTAAATTAATTTGTATACCGGCTTCTTTGCTGGGTTAAGAACGTGTCGAAAGGATCGAAATAAATCGTAAACTTAGACTATTCATAGAGATATCTAAATGGTAGCTTTGTTATGGTTAACTTGATATCTCTCTGTTCTCCTAAAGTTTTAAGCATCGGAAATATTATTTTAACTGATTGTATTTGTTTTTCATCAAGAATCTTGCATTTGATGTTGTTTTGACAGCTGTCATATCAGCGTGCAATTAAAAAATGTCTATATTGTTTATTTTCTTACGATCTGAACAGAAAAAAGGCTTTAGAGAATAAGTAACAATTTATATTTTAAGAAATGTTGAGTTGCCGGAAAATGGGAAAAGGTATTTGTGCATTTTATGGTAATACAATTTTTAATTATTGTATAAGTCAAAAGCATTTCGCAGTACTTCAAGATCGATATTAGTTTTAGTCAGATATAGATTATGAATTTGACAGTTCAAAAAGATTAACTGAGAATAACGAATGTTAAAGTGAGCAAAAATATTCAATATGCTAAATATTTGAATATAATATATACATATATGATTATGTTATGTGTTAATTTCACATGGTAAAAGAATACCTGCGTGATTTAGTATTGGGAACATCAAGAACGTATTTTATTATTGAAAGAATTTGTGAGATGTTAAGGAACTTTCACAAAACCATTTCATATGAGACAGAAACGGTAGAATTATTAGAAATAACCAGATTATTGCTGTGAAATTATTGCGATTGGAATGATGCTCTCATTTAAGTGTTGTTTTGAGAAAAACGACATTGTTTCCGATTATGACTAAGCAGAATATATAATCAGTGTAGAAAGTAACTAGCGGGGCAGATCTTGCTTAACAGAAATGATATATCATACCAAAAAACATATAGAGCAATTTGTTTTTGGCGTGGCACATAATATGACTTGAAGAGAGTCACTCCTTATCAGTGTACACTAGCTTAACTTCATACATATCTATAAAAGAATTAATTTAAATGAATTAAAAAGAAAGAAAAATTAGATTTTCGATGCAATACATCAGTAAATGGTATGCAAGCAATTTTGTCTTTGAAAATGCGAACCGTATTGCCCAAGCGATAATTGCAAAATTCTTGGAATATTTGTAAGGGCAGTAGAAAGAGAGCAATTTCATTTTTCAATTTGAATATTAATATGCTTTGTACAGTGGGAAAGAACATTTTACATGAATGTTCTCTTTAACTGATTTCTTTTTTATTGTGACTCCTACAGCTAAAATATGCCGCGTTTCAATAAATCCTAAGCATTTATCATGACATCGTCGGCATTAAAGAGAACTCTGATTTCACTAGGAGCAACTTTGCCCTGTTGACTTCTAATGTGGTGACGCTGAATTTTACTTTGAGCTACCCAACTTGTAGCTAGCCTTACGTCTGTCAAAGACTCAGCGAATAACAGTATGAAAAGATAATGTTAACTCATATCAAGTCAGGAAATTGACCAAATATATATGATATTTTATTCTGAATTATTCTGAGTAAGGTTTTGGATGATATGTTGTTCATGTTAAGGGGAGGCGAATCTGTGATTATTCCAATTTAATAGCCAAAACACTTGTTAGTGTACGCTCTTTAAGTCTATAAAAAGGCAATCATATTATATTCATAAATTACATTCTGAAACTGGATTTAAAATTTTCCTTTACAATATTCAAATGGGCCAAAATTTTCTACCTCAAGATACTCATGTGCTCGTAGAAGTAATTTTGTTTTTATAGCATTCAATCTTTCAGTGGCTACCTTGTTCTTTTATAATCTGATAGATTTAACAGTAACAGTTGGAAAACAATATTTCTAAATGACGTGAGTAGAATAAAATGATAATTTAATATCATCAAGATAATACAATGAAATCAGTTGTAAATATTCTAAAATACTTTGGAGATTTATTTGATAATATGTACGAAGAAACGACCAGCATGCAACAATTATCGTTCACTCTTCTGAACATAGGTGTTAATTGACTGAAGGGAACTGTTTTCTTGAATTTCTTCAAAACACGACATTCGCTTTGTTAATGTCGAAAACAGACTCTGAACATTCAACGAAACTGGAAACATTTTCAAAGAGTAAAAGTTCTGAAAGAGTCAAGAATACATCAAGTCACTTATAATTTATACTGTCAATTGTGATACCGATTTACTCGCTCCCGTCTGCCCCTGCTATTCCCTAGTCTAAACTTGACAAGCAATTTTACTGAGCGGAATGTCACACGAAAGCACGACAAACATTCAGTTGAATTAATACAATTTATTCCCATGTTGCTGAATACATTGCTCATTTCCCAGCCGTGCCTCTTGTCATTAGGCGAATAACATTTAATCTTACATTAATAAATACTTCCATTTAACACCCAAAGAGCCTGTCAATTTTCACTGAATTCGTAAAGTATTAAGGTCTATTGACACGCTATAAACTATGGATCTGAGCTCTGCGCTCAGCAGAGAGAGCAAACATACATAGAGTAAAGACCAGAATTTATAAAGAAACGTAATCGTTAAGTTAAGCTTTATAAACAATATTCTTATTTTTTTAGTTAAAGATTACAATAACAATAATAGACATAAAGCCATTACTCATATTTCTATTTTATTTAAGCTGATGACAAAATTATTTTTTGTTGTCTGAAAAGCAAGTCCGAAAAATCCGCCTAATTAAAGCTGGTAGCTTCTCTCGAAAACTACTAGTAATCAGTTTTCTAATGGGAAAATTAATGGTTTGTAAATATTAATGCCTCCCCAAAACTGATTTAATTTAATCACTAAAGATAACGTTTTAGGATTTCTTCAAGATGACTGATTCTAACGTCAAGCAGAACAATATTTTGAACCTTCTTGAGTTGATGCTTTCCAAAGGCATAAAGTGGATTGATTATATTGAATCGTTCATGATTTTTACTACTAGCAAATTTGGATCATTCTGTCTTGCCATATAGTTATTCTTATCAGGATCCATCTTGCACATTTATAAATCAATAATTCGTACCTGCATTGAATATTGTTGTCATATATAGCCTGGTTCTATTACTATGTGGAGTGAAGCGTTACTGACTAACAGTATGTAGTATACAGTGAATATTCCTTTTTTGCTGTCTCTGTCTTTAGATTCTTAAAACCTACTTGTCCATCCCGAATATTATTTCATTGCACATGTCCTTTCCGTTTTCCTGTGGTGTAGTGTTACAAACACATAGCAAATAGGATGCACTCAACTCCGTCATGGATAAAAGTTGTAACTACTTATAGTCTTTGTAACTTCATTTGTAAATGAGTGACCTCACTATATATATCTTGAGGAAATCCAAAGAATTTTAGAAGTGTCTGTAATATAATAGAAATTGACATTGCATCTCGAAATCAGTTAATTCCTACCGCTAATGTGGCTCCCTTGTTTCTTTTCTGCGGGCGTGTCAAAAATCATCCGCACTTTGGCAATAGCATATCTTTATATGAGAGTACGTATAATCTGTGACTTTCTGCCGTACATATATTTTCATAGTAACTCTTCTAATGACTATTTCTCCTTGGTGCCTCGACTGCAGAAATGTAATCATGCTAATAGATTTGGACACTAGGTTACACCATTTTCTTTTCTATAATCTAGGCACAACAGCATGTTCCCTTATAATAGTTTGTTTTCTCGCATTTCTAACCTGCGGAACTCTCATCCGATTTCCTGCTTCACTATCACATACAAGCTTCAAATATTTAAGTTTAATGCTATTCGCCATCTTCAGTATTCTTTAGTCCTATTCTTCTTTTATACTTTCTCCTCAATAGCATTTTCTTAGTCTCTTTCACTCACAGTAACTCCACGGGTCTTAGTGACATTATCAGCTTACTTGGGCTGAAATGTTTAAAATAGACTGAACAATTAAATATAATTTCTGCTTGGATTTCTAGGAATGATACTCCATTTTCTCTACTCAAGAATGTCCTACGGGACAATAATGGAGTTGATTAAAGGCTTGGTTCTTGAATTTAGCGATAAATTAAACAAAAATATTCTGTTCGAAAACGAGGGAATAATCTACTGGAGTAAATCGCTGATTCGTGAATTTGGTGATATAGTAACAGAAATATCAACTCCTGGACAGTGTTTAATTAGAAAGCGGAAAGGATGTGATTAAGATAATAACTAATTAAGATAAGAACCAAAAGAGTTATCCCGAGACACATCCATGGGAATGATAAAAATCAACCGCGCATGGATTAAATAAAATATTCAGCTCGAAAATTGGGACAATATATCAGATGATTAAATCCTTGTAACGTGAATATACTGACACAGTATGGACAGTATTTACTTAGGCACCATAAAAATAAAGCGAGCAATACCTGAAAACTACTAACAAAAGAACAGAAATGCTTATCCCTCTATATGGACAGCGGAAGAAGGCAAATCTACGTCTGTTGAATAAATCAAGTGTTCAGTTTGAAATTCCATGAAGTTAACCTAGATAGACTAGAACCTGATGGAAAACGAATTGCACGACGACTGAATATTTGTGATAATAACAACAACGATGAGGAAAATAGTCTGCAATTAAATAATAAGTAATTATTAATATGATATTAAGTTAGAAAGGCTCAGATTAAATGTGTCTGAAATATTTACTGACAAGTCTCATGAATAGAAAATTAATAGGGGAGTGATATATATATGTATTCGTTTGAAGATGAATTGATAATGGAATTGATAGCAAGAAAGGAGAATACAGACGCTAATAGATAAAGCGTGGTACATTATAAAGTTAGTTTAGAATACAGATGAATGGATAAAGTTTAGCATTATGTATATTTGGACAAAGTACTGTAGAATATGTCTGTATAGTTTTTAATTATTTCCATTCAAACAAGACACGGGTGAAAAATACAAGAAAAATCAAGAAAAAACATTATTAAGGATACAATGCAAGAAATTACGATTACATAAGATAACGACTTATATTGCATTGCCATTCTGACTAAAACAAAGAAACCTAGAAAACTAGGAATAGCAGTGCAACAGAAAACTGCGGGAAAAGAACATGAACTTTGCCAATCCCTTTCAAGATATTTGTTAGTGGTGGCTTTTGGAAATGGAAGCGATTCTCAGTGACTTTAATGAGCGACACAGGAATGTGAAGGTTATATGTCATCTCATTTTCAGGAAATAAACATGGGAAGAGATCCAATCACCAGAAACGTCAACATATATAATGACTATACTGAACTTAGTTCGAGTTATCCACCTCTCGTCCTCTCGCGTCATCTCTCTCTCTCTTTCTCGTCCTCTCTCTAACAGTTTTCCATATTGACTATTCTAGCTTCAGTTCGATTTCTCTCTCTCGCTCTCTCTATCTCCCTCTCTCTCTCAAACTGTTTCCCCATATTTGAAATGTGGCATTGTTGAATGCATTTATGTAATTCTATTTGGGACACTTTGGGCAAAAAGATTGACCTTACTAACCATCTATCTCCCGAATTACCTTCTTGTATATACTTCACGTTTGTTCTCTGGGATGAAAAAGATGTACACGTGACTACTGATTTCAGCACATACATTTTAATGTCAATGATTATATTTGTCTCACCATAGATATATTACACATAAGTTTTTTTTTTATATATCCTCTCCCCCAAAGCAAGGCGAACTGTCACTAGAACGCAGGGGTGGGGCCTACGAGGAGAGGAAATGAAAGTCAAACTTAGGTTTGAGGAAAGGAAAATGATGAATTGGATTCAAATAAACAGAAGATGGACTCTGACGTTGCATTAGATTTTTTGAACATTGTAAGAATCAAGGAAGCAAGTGAAAGAAATATCGTTCCACAGGCGGGAAACGCGAGTTGGACTCAAAGTTATATTTAGTAATTTCAGCAGTAAACGGGTGGGACCTAAATTCCAATCTAGTAGCACGCTCAGATTCACGTAGTCGGGACAGTAGGGAAAAATCTCGTCACAGCAATTCTCAGGAAAATATTCTAGCAAAACAGAAGGAATACACGCTGAGAATTTGACTAAAGCGAGGGGCTATGTCAGGATCGATTACATTAAAAATCCTCCTTTGGTTTTATTATCTAGTTATTTTGCGTTTGTTTTTATTGCTTTCAAGTAGTTTTCGTATTCTCGGAAGATATTTCTATTGAAGTTCACTTTCGTTACTTATCTATTTTTTTTTTAGTTTTGATTCAAAATCGATATTAATGATGTAATTATGACCGGCATTTCTATTAATACACTTAATTATCTTCTTTTCCGTTACGTTGTATATAAAGAAAGATTTTATAGGTTTCTCATTCTGCTTCATTAAATTTGTGTCTCTGTTCATTCCAAATTTCATGTCAATGGAGCTTTTAATTCAGCTTTTTATTGTTTTGCGTATGATATCATATGATAAGTGATTGAATCTTCTGGTAGTCAGTTTTTACTGATGTTCATGTTGATCATTACAAATGCCAGCACAGTTTCTTCAATACGGAATATATTGTAATAGTCCCAGTTATATACAGGGTGACCCCAAAAAACGGGAACTTTTACCAATCCAATAAAACCAAGAGTGATGGAAGAAACATATTTACTTCATAGTAATTGATACCTTAAAACATGTCATTTAAGAAACAATGATTTTTTTTAAAATTACGTCCTGTAGGTGGCGTCCATCTGTACAAATGCATTCTTGAAATCTGCTGTTGAGATTCCACATTGACTGCTGCAACATCTCAGCTGGGATACTGTGAATTTCATTCTTGTTACTAAAATGGCGAAATGTTTATTTGCTCAAGGTCACTGTCTCGCAGTGTTGCCACTTGCTCATGTCTGGCAATACGCACTTCAAAAATTCCCGTTTTTGGGGGTCACCCTGTATATTACGATATATTGATTATTTTACTCTATCCAGCTCAGTGAAAGATCTCTTCAATGGTCAATGTAGAATATATTATTGGCTTACATTTCGTCTTCTTGCCCCTTTCACCTATTCCAGTAATGTCCATTTAGTTAGTAAGAATCCTCTTAATTCCTCGGATTTTTTTGCTAGAGATTACCTCATATATGTAGTGAGCATGTTATCGGACTATATCGGACAAAGATATATTGTTCTAATTCTCTTTTCACTAGGTGTATCATAATGAAACACCTCAAATAATATCCCAGATCAATAATATTCTTGTAGTTTACAAAGTTTTTCTTTCTTTTTTTACAACGAAATGTCTACTTTTATGCTGAATATTTTAGGCTTTTTCAAGCTACTGTTTTTTGATCAACCTTCGTCAATTATTCTTGGAAATTCTTGTTACTTGGTATACATGTTTCCTTACAAATATATCATTATGTCTATTATGACTAATTTAAGATTGTATTCATCTAATTTTTTCATGTATTTTTCTTTTAGTCTTGTTTATGTTTTGCAGTTAATTTATTTAATACAATCCTCCCAATGTATGGTTTATTACTTTTCTTACATTGTAAGTATCGGATTCATACTTCATTATTGCATGACATGTCTATCCTTAGCCTTAGGCCTATTTCTAGATTTGATAACTGTCGTCTTAGTCTTATTTCCCAGTTAAGTTTATTATTCTTGTTCTTAGCTGTTGCCTTTGGGGATATATGCTTTCCATTCACTTATGTGCAAGCGTGCTTAAGTTCGTTGAGTACGGTTATATCTTTAATATCATTGTATCGCAAAATATCATTGAAGTTGCTACTTTTATTTTTTGGAGGCCCCTTTTCCTCAGGTGATCGGAGTTTTGCTTTTGTTTTTCTCTTATTGATTTTTCTATTAGTCATTTTCACTGTTTTATTGTTGATTCTTTTTTCTGTGTCTTGTTACCGACCAATTCCTTGGAGTAGTTTTTTTTTGGTTCTTATTGATTTTTACCGAAATTGCGCGAACAAAGTAATTCTCCACACGCGATTTACAATACCCAAATTATTCTCCCGAGAGAATGTCCTATAGCTGTAAATCCTATTTTTTATCATGTTTATTCAGTAAAAATCCCCAGTCTCACCCGAGTGTTAGAGAGCTACAGGCAGTTTTTACGCTGATATATGGGGAAGGTAAAAGTTAACTCTTGAAATATACAGGTTAAGTTTGTAGACATCGGGAAGTATCATCTTGGGAGTCGACTTCACAATGCAGCTGTCCGTGAAATGATACTACTCGATTGGAACATACATCACATAAATTAAGTACGAAGGGAAAGAGAGTGGTTTGCTGCAGTTTGCGACTCTTAGCCGTGAACGTTAAATTAAGGAATTATATTGAGTCTGAATAATTTTCATGGAACCAGGAAAAGAGCAGCGAATGCCTTGTGACGTTTCGTCAAGTGAGAATTTGTTGCAAGATGGAAAGAATTTGTTACACACAAGGATGCGAAAACGATTGTGGATTCAATCGAAAGTGAAATTAATAAAACAACAATAGTCTATTTCCGGCTTGATCTAGCTCTTGTAAAAATTGATGTTAGTAGGAGGAGTCAGACACTAACAGGAGCTGTACAAGAAACCGAACATTGTTTCAGCACCGTTATCAATGGATAGCATGTACGACTTCCATTTGAGGTTTGGGCTGATCTTCTGTCGTAAACGTCACTCAAGATACGCGGTCATCCTGAGGAAAGATCCGTTCGTCGTGATTGGTGATAGTTATGTGCCCGATTGACGATGCAGTTCATATATACCCAGTACGTTTTCGCAGGTGTAAAACTAGTGATAGTTGTTAATGTCATGTGAACCAATGCTTCATACAAATTATTCAATATTTTATTACCATCTTTCAATAATATTACAAATATTGATAATCAATGCATACAAATAATGACAATGATATAGAAGAATTATTCCCAGAGTTAGAATGTATTTAAAAAAATCGGATTTTGCACAGAAACTGATAAAACAATTAAAATATATTGGTTGAATTTATTTTATTTTGGGATAGAAAATCTCAGATACATTTCTAAAAACTTTTCATAAACATGGGAATTAAATTGTGAAGATTATTTATAACCATTCTAGGGTAACATTTTTTAAAAATTAACGGGGACATAAAGGATGTTACAAGAATATAGAAAAAAGCATTTTCTGTGTTTTCACATTGGTTACCAAATTACATATGCGTGAAATATTTCATTATATCTAAATATCAGTGTCAAGGATTATAAGGTCTGATGGGTAGGTAAGTTGGGAGAACTGGCATGTCAGTCTAACGGCAGAGCTATTATCCCCAACCAAATCTCCGTCCATCTACGAATCACGACATGAGGCTGCCAACAAGAACGGTCGAAGGCAGCACAGAATTGACTTCTTCGATCCCAACTGAAATTATTAATATGGAATTAAACCGGAAATAAAAAAAAACAAATATCATGTTTGATTACACTTTACCTAAAAAGCAGTTTTCTATATATCTACTTTTCCGTCGGTCTTAGATCAAGTGAATACCGTTTACATGACTCATCTGAAGTGACCATATCAATGGTATTTTAAAACAGAAATACTTAAGACCGTGTTCAAATCAGACTCTCTACTTATTTACCTAGCAGCGTAGTAATGTCCTGGATGGAACCACAAGGAATCAAGTCACTGTCATCCCAAAGTCCGACATGAATCCAATAGAGCATGCTGGGAGCCCCTTGGCAAAAGACTTCGAGAGCGTGCAACCGAAATCACACCACTGGCAACCCATAAAGAAACATTGCTAAAGGAATGAAAAAATATGGGTCAGACGTTTGTTGATAAAATGATCAAATCCATGAAAAATCGAATACAAGCAGTGAAACTAGGGAATGAAGGACCTAAATTATACTAGTTCCAAATACTGTTTATTTATGTTGAGCTGGGTTTAAACTAAATTTTGAAGTTGTATGTAGTTTATTTCTCCTGGCTCATAACTTTTCTGAGGTCACTGTATATTCACAGGTCAATGTAGGTGAAACGTTAAAAGAGAAGAAGATCATAATAAATGCTCAAACCTTCCTCAAATAAGCAATTAAGAAAAGGCCCAAATGGAAAAAAAGTTCAAAACAGGAAATAAACCTTGTGTGTAAATTAAAATTTAAAATTTAAAACGAATATAACTAATTAGGGATGAACAAATGATATTGACTTAATGAGATGATGAGAATGCTAGGTCATCTTTCTGTAAATATACAAGTAACCGTGCCATCTAACATAATTTGGACATACAGAGTCGTTGCACAGACAAGAATCTCCCTTGCAGTATGAAATATTTTCAAATCTCTTGCAAATACTAATTCAAATGTATCACCCACAACAGGGTAGAAAACCTGATTCATAGTAGATAAGGAAATTGAAGAAAACATCCCAGAGACTGGATTGCGCTCTTTCTGGTGAACAAGGAAAGAAAAGGAAATGTAAATAATTGTAACTTGGCATGGGAACTAAGTAATTTTCACGACATGAAGTGGAATATTCAGCGAATATTCCCCAGGACGGCAATAAAAGAAAAAATATGTAATTAAAGAAAATGAATAGGAGCTTAATTAAATAATTAATAATTGAGGAAACAATGACCCGAACAATTACTATTAATTCTATTGCTACTACTATACAGATACTACTACTACTACTACTACTACTAACACTACTACTACTATTACTACTACTACTAATAATAATCATGAGACAGAATCATTGATGTTACCAAAAATGTAATCACTCTAGTCGGAAAGAGCCTCCACATCTATGAAACTGCTGCTGATGACCATAATATCCAGATCAAAGAAGTTGAAAAGCTTAAAATATAAACTGATCTCTGGATTGAGGTCGCCAGAATGTAGAACGTTCTAAACACTATTGTCCTAGTATTCACAGGGGCGATAAGTCCATATAATTTAAACTAAATAGCTACAGTATCCGAATAAAGCCGAGTATCCTATCGATTTAAAATTCTGTGTTGATATGATCTGCAGATATTCTTCGAAAGGTATTATCTGACTGATGTCGGACTACTTGTTCGAGAAAACCCATAATGCAAGATCATCGATTAAGAAAGAAAAAGTCCTGAAGCCGAGCACAATAACAGAATGTGCTTTCTTATTAACATGGCAAGCCCTGCAGATTATACTGTATCTTATAAGACCTTAAAAAAACCCTCAAAATACAAGGACATTGAAGTGGAAATCTGAACAATGTGGCATATAAAGACATCAATAATTCTAGCTGTAGTTGCAGCCTCAGAATAAATGGAAAAGTTTCGGATATAGTGAGAGGATTCTTGGTAGCCCGTGGCTTAAAATATCTCCAGCACATCACACACATACTACGGCGAGCATTATCTATGTAAAATGCCTTCATTATCAGTATAGCTGTTTTTATATTACAAGAGAAGCAAAGTTCGTACAAAAAATTATAAATTTTTGTATAAATATTGTTATAAATTCCGAGACTAAATCCGATATCAATGATTAACAAACGCCAGGAATGGATAAGGAAAATAAATGTATTAACGTAATAATACAAAATGGTAATACGGGTTAGTAAATCCAGGAATGCGGGTTAGTAGCAATAATATATATCTACAGTCTTGGTATTGAAGTATCGAGGTATGATTCCTTACAGAGTCTACGGGCTCGTTACTGTGACTCTTATGCTACCCTCCAATATTACAGACAGTATTTACTGTCCTCCCTCTAGGGATAGATGTGGCACAAGGCCGGGTTTAAAATGGGATATCCCGAGCCCGGAGGCTCGGCCAAAAAATGCCCGTAGATCCCGTATAAACGGGATCGGGTTGGTCAACCTCTCCGGACGAGACTCTGCCCTTCGGCGGATCCTCGTCCGGGTTCCTCTCTGTTCAGAGGCAGAGAGTTCGATCGTCTAACAGAGAAGACGTCGATGTCTACTTTGTTGCAGACTGTCCGGGTATTTATTGGTAGTGGTATAAGTATTACTTGGATGAGTCCATTTGTGTAAAAAGGCGAGACATCTCAATACCCCCTACCTTAAACACCTTTTGGGGGGAGTTAATCTATTTTCCTTTTTCTTATGATCGACAATTAGAGGCACTGTAAATGTTCTCTTCCTGCTAGCCGTTCCAATTTATTTGTCTTCTTCTGATCTTTGAATCTCAAAACTTCAAAGATCGCCTCATCGACTCGTCATTTTCTGCGGGTGACGAGCTTGGCTCCTCTACCCATCTTTGTTGTATTTGGTCAGTATGTTTTCTGTGGGTAAATTTTTCGCCTTTTGTGTACATCACGTTTCCTAGTCTGTTAATTATTGTATTTGGTTCCTCATAAGCCATATTGTTACTGAAATAGACCCATTCTGGTTTGAATGATCCCTTGAGTACTGTAGGTGTAGGTTTTTATTTATTTTTTCCTTCGTCCTCTGAATAAATTCATCCTTTTTCGCTTCTTTCTCATCTCTCGCAAGGTCACATGTAGTTCCTTTACTGCTTTGTATAACTCTTGACTATTTTCATCTGTAGTAGCAAATGGCACGTTTCGCTTCCTTTTATATACTGGTTGGACATTTTATTTCAAATCAATTCTAGCTGCACCCTTACAAACCGAGCTGATAGGTGAATCCCATACGTTGAACTTTTGCATACAGTCTGTTCCCACCATATTTTCTGTATCTTTCATTACCTATATTTTGAGTTTTTTTATTTCCCGTAAAATTTAACATTTACGATTATTTCTCCTTCGAATTATATACGCTTTCCTGACACCGATTTAACAATTTTTTGTGTATGTAACATGGTTGGTCTGTTAAGCTTTTTCCATGTCTGTAGGGTAATTATCGTTTAGATCGGAACGCGAGTCTAGTTGCAATTTTATCTTTTTATTTAAGATTTCAAGTTCCACATATTTCCTTATGTTGGTATTGTCTCCATCATGCATCCTAGTAGCCCTTATCCTAATAATAGCTTTTCTGTTCCTACATTGGGATGCCTTGTGCCCCATTTTCCCACACACAAGACAGTTTTTATTTTTAAAAGGGCAATCCTTATTCCAGTGTAGTCATCCACATCGATAACATGCAGATGGGGGGGGGGCTTGATTTGCTTCCATTTTCGTCAAAATTTGCCCTATATGTTGTACTTTTTCCCTTATTATAGATTTTTTGCTTTCTTTCAGGGGAGGGTGAGGAACGTAAACTTTTGTTTAACTTACGTATATATGATACTCCTGATTCCTCAATGTTCTTCGAGTCTTTCTTTATACTCAGGCATTTCTGGCAATCTTCTGATAATTCTTGTAGTGTTAGTCCAGGTTCATTTTGTAGTTTTGAAAGCATTCTTTTGCGCATTACACTATCTTTTGCTGAGACTAAACCTTGAACAAAGATGAGACACTTGAAATTGTGCGGTGTTAATTCTGCCAACTTGAAGTCTTCGCAGTGTTTATTCACGATTGCGGAAAACTTGGAATAGTTCCGATTTTCGACCTTTACCAGTTTAAGACATTTCTACCTCTTGTTAAAAAAGCTCTGTAAGACATGTAACTGCTTCGTCAAACGTTAATTCGAACCGTCTTTTTTGGCAAAATGTAATCCGCATATTTTGTGTATTCTTCTGTTCCTACTTTTCTGAGAAACAGACGTAGCTTCTTTGCTTCTGTCCAGTTTTTACAATCGATGTTAAAGATCGTGGCGTCTAAAATAATCCCCGATTTTTTTTTCCTCTTTTAGAGAATATTTGAAAGTTTCTATCGTATTCCTCACAGCGTCTTGGGAAAAAGTCGCCTCTTTTTCGATATTTTGTTGTTTGTTACCCGCTACCTTTAATAGTAGTTCCTGCGTTGGTAGTAGTTGTTTTTACCATTTTTCTTCCATTCTTTCCTGGAGTTGTAATTGTTGTTCATATTGGTATTTTACAAGTTCTACTAAAATAATTTTAAAATCTTCCATGATAAAGTCTTACGAAAATCTAGTTTTTCCGTACTTTAGTCCTCGTAAATCTTTTGTCGCCAAGTTGTTGTGGATACTGGCAAAAAACGGCAAAGGAGACTTTTGTTTTTTTGTTTTTTATTGTTTTTCTCTCTCTGTGAGTTTGACTACCTAGTCATCAATTTGTTGTGGAAAACGAAGGAGTATTCTGTTTCATTTTCCCTTCCCGTGTGAGTTTGAATTCCGCGTCGCCAATTTGTTGTGGACAACGAGAGAGGCTTTTGTTTCGATTTTCTTCCCGTGTGAGTTCACCTTGTTGTCGACAACGAGGGAGATATTTGTTTCGATTTCTTTCCCGTGTGTGTTCGAATTCCTCGTCGCCAATTTGTTGTCGACGAGGGAGAATTGTTTTTTTTCTTCTTCTCGTGTGAGTTCTAATACCTCGTCGCCAAATTGTTGTGGATTCCGGGAAGAAATCCGATATCAATGAATAACAAACGCCAGGAATGGATAAGGAAAATAAATGTATTAACGTAATAATACAAACAGGTAATACGGGTTAGTAGATCCAGGAATGCGGGTTAGTAGCAATAATATATATCTACAGTCTTGGTATTGATGTATCGCCGTATGACTCCTTACTGAGTCTACGGGCTCGTTACTGCGATTCTTGTGCTACCCTGCTCTATTACAGACTGTCCGGGTATTCACTGGTATTAGTATATGTATACCTTGGGTGAGTCCATTTATGTAAAAACGGGAGACCCCTCAATACTTATATATTTTTATCTTTAAAAAATGATTGATATATGTTGATGAAGATAGACATTCTGTTGAAATATTATTTAAAATGTGTCAAACACTGTCGTTTTTTCTTTCATGTATCTTTTCATGAATAGAACTCTTCTCTTAACTGTTAATAATAATAATAATAATAATAATAATAATAATAATAATAATAATAATAATAATAAAATGTGGCACATGAGAACATCACCAATCCCCGTTGTAGTTTGGGCCCTCAGATTGGCCGGAAAAGATTCCAGTCGACTAATTGAAGGGATCCCTGCTAGCCAATGCCTTAAAGAAATACAAAAAGTTATTCTCACAAGTACAGCCCACACCTTACGTCTATGTATTTTTTTCCAGTGGAAAGTGTCATAATGCCATTTCTAACCTTAGGTCCCTGGACGGAACCCGGAAAGTAATGAGTACACATCGGAAATCGAAGGAAATTAAATAAAGATAATAATAATAATAATATTTTTTAAAGGAAATATACAGTCTGGAAAGTGCTGTTGACATTCCGACAAGAGCATTTGTAAAATGCAACGTATACGCGAAAAACATTCTTGGTTATTCTCAGCTGAATGTCCGCATTTGTTACTGACGTTCATCCTCAATGTATCAGCTACACCATCAAAAACCTTAATATACGCTTATATAAAGTGATCATACAAGTTATCATACATGAACTCAAACACTGACGACGTGAACTAAGACCGTTATTACACAAGCCAAAATTGCAGTAATCAAGGGTGGGTGAACACTTATCATAGCCCACTGTACATTGATTGGTAGAATGTTTGGATCTAATGCACATGAGTTATGAATATGCCCCATTCTCAGGGATTCCAAACTATGAATATATAGTCGTTCTGTATAATCAAAATGCAAATCATTGCATGAGACTCATAGGGTACCTTTCTCTACATATTCATAATACACTATATTCTTTCTGCGGCATTATCCTATTTTATATTTGCTGATTTTTTCAGTTCACATTCTAATTTTAATTACTACACTTTTCAAAGCTGGGTGCAAATGAATGCGAGTGTCAACGGAAATTCAAATAAATGCGCCTCATTAGTAGATGCATGATTACAATTCTAACGAGAAAGTCTCGCTCTCGAATTATACCAGAAACACGACAAAAATGCCGGTTTGTGCATTACACTAGAACAATAAATGGACAATAGTATCATCACTATTAATATATATGCAAATAGGCATAAGCCTATGTCTGGTATATTATGCGAAATCTAATATCGTATAGCATACAAAACTATTTGGATTATATGAAAGATTGAATTACACGAAAGTAATATTAAGATAATCTAAAAAAATTTGATACTAATTTAAAATAAGAAAAAAAAGTTAATGAACATGACGAAAATACATCGAAAACTAAGTGAAGAAATAGTTACCTCTAAGGCATTATTTAATCCATACAAATATAAGATCATAAAATTGCACGATTATCGACTCGGATCAGGATCTACAATCTTAACATAATACAATATGTGGGTAATAGTATATTGATTGTCAACAAATTCTTACTTGTCTTAAAACCATTTTTCCAATGAATAAGTTGTCCATAATACCATTGGCTTTTGGACGCAATATATTTTTCTGTATTTTAATATTTACATGAATATTTTTCCCACTTGCTTACGAACTTCATGTGCTTATATGTTGCAAATTATTCTAGACTCTAACTGTTATGGGAACTTACCCATAATAATAATGCACTATTCCGGATATCATAAATACTGCTCCTCAAGAGGAAGGACAGGTCAGTCAGAGACAGAGGCAAGAGACAGTGCCAGACGATTACTGTAAGAACATTGGAATAGTGATACTTGTCACTCTAACCAAATCTGATAGTCATTACTAATACTTCTACTTCTTTGTACATATTTCTGTTTGTAATATGTCTGTGTTAATCCATACCTGAATTCGAGTTATTCTTCATTGGTTCTACCGTGGACCATCGCCGTGGTACAATGAACTTGGACCATAACACAAACAAACAAAAGTATTATCCTTCCATGATTTAGTCTCAATTTAAATTATTGTTTTTCATTTCACGGAAAATGTCTCACTATATTTCTATCTTTTTAGTTTCTTTACTCTTCTCTCCCTCCTCTACTAAAATAGAAAGCGACACTGCAGACAACGGAAAAATAGTAATCTTCTCGAGAATGAATATATTAGCAAAACACGTAAATTTTGAATTAATCTAGTGTCTTGACACAATGAGCGGATGCATAATATGTCTTCATGATTTAAGAGTACCGGGAACATTACATGATCATGATATAATGAAAAATACAGGAAATCTGATCACAGTCGGATTCTGTGGTAATTTAAATAGGAAGAATATTTGTATAATAATAATAATAATAATAATAATAATAATAATGATGATGATGATAATAATAATGAGAAGAAGAAGAAGAAATAAGAAAGCGATTTTAAGGAAAGTATCAATTGTTTTTTTTTGTTTTTTTGTTTTTTTTTAACCATACATTATATTTTCTTGTTTATTAGTTTATGATATTTTTTGTTTCATTTAAATTATTTAATATATGTAATTTATAATTTTATTGTATATGTTTACCTATCTTTAGTCGTGGTATTCAATGATTTTTTTTTCTCTTTCTAACTTTTTCTTTAAAAAAAACAACAAAAAAACAATCGTTGTTTCGCTAGTGAAATTCCTCGCTAAGAGTTATAAGAATATTTAATGTATTTTATTTATTTATTTGTTTAACTAATTATATAGTAGTATGAATAATTTTAATTTATTTATATCTAAGCGTAACATTTATTTATCTCCTGTTGTTTTTATGAAAGTGGACGTAATTTTCGGAATTAATGGAAACCGTTTTTTTAATGTTTATTTTGTTTATCTTTGACTAGTAGCTCATTATCGCCGATTCTTTTTTTAAATCTATTATTATTATTATTAGCTATATTGAAAGTTTATTTTATAACCTTTAGTATGAATTTTAATTCCATACATTTTCTTTTTTTTATTTGCTGAGTAACGTAATTTCAATTTTATTTTAAATGCGTTCCTGTTCTAACGTTATTTGTTTCTTTTTTACTTCTAGTCAATTTGTCTATTTTTATCGTTAAATTTTTTAAGCGACAACAAGAATAATAACAGCAACAATAATAATAATAATAACATTTTATTTTATACGTATGATAATTTATATATATATATATATATATATATATATATATATATATATATATATATATATATATATATATATATATATACACACACACACACAGAGGCACATATATAAGAACAACATTTATAACAATAATTATTCTAATAATCTTATATTTCTTTATTTTATTTTAATAATAGTATTTAAAAGGTATATATAGAATTATATCGACACATTTAATTTCGAACTGTTTACTCCAATATCCAGCAAAAAAAAAAAATTAACCTGTGGCGGTCAAGGTTAAAACGAAAATCTCTAACAATTTCAACGAATACGAATGAAATTTCATACCTGATCAGTCGTCACCCGGGTCAACAAGGACCGCGTCCCTCAGAGAGGAA
Source organism: Acanthosepion esculentum (assembly GCA_964036315.1). Classification (NCBI taxonomy): domain Eukaryota; kingdom Metazoa; phylum Mollusca; class Cephalopoda; order Sepiida; family Sepiidae; genus Acanthosepion; species Acanthosepion esculentum. Next base: position 35,208,942 of record OZ038482.1, on the reverse strand, counting down.
CCAGTCTGAGGATGAAAAATCTGTTACTGAAACAAACACCTCCACGAACGAAGAGACAGTCGGTCACCAAAACCGGATTATTGCCAACATTAGACCAAGTGATTCAATACCAAATCGACTAATAAAAAAAAACGAACTAAATGGACCCGCGAAGAGTATCGACAAGTTATGATATCTTTCTTCACTGCACTCGAAAACTCAGCAAAGAACACCACCAATCAAACATACCAAATATGGAGACGTATGGTGGGAAATCATATAAGACCTAACCTCAATCCAAACATGCTTTCTAATGTCCGTAGGGACATTATGCGAAACAACAGACTCTCAAAGACAGAAATAGATAGGATACAATTAGATATAAGACAAAATACTATGACCCATCACTCAAACTGTAATGAGATAAATGTAGAAATATGTAATGTGACAGAGGATGAGGTAAAAACTAAAACAAATGAAACACAAAATAACCTCCCAGGAAATAAAATCAAAGACTCTATCTTAAACACAACCTGCACTTCTCCCGACAATGTCCCTGAAGATGACTCCAGGTACATTATGTTAGAATTCCTTGAAAACAACAAATCGGAAATCACCGAAGGTAAAACCACGTAATCCAAGTACTCAGCAAAGTAACTTTCATACAGTTGTTAGAAAGAGACCAGCTACCCAAAATCCATATGACGAATTCCAACAAGCATATTGTGAAAATATACAACGCTGATCTGGAAACATTGTTAACAGATAAACTACCGGGAAACATCACAGAAGTTAACAACGTAATATACGCAACAGCTTTAGCAGCGACTCTGAAGCTTGGGTTCAAAACAATAAATAAAGTTAACAGACATAGACAGCCAGCTTGGAAAGCAAAACTGTTACGAGAAATAAAACAAATCAGATATGAGCTTTCTATATGAGATGAGCTCACCAGAAATCCTAATATTTCCACGCGATAGAGTAAAAGATCAAGAGGAAACACAAAATTAAATCACTACTTGACATTCTACTAACCACGGAAATGCTGAAGCAGAAACTTCAGCTAAAAGCACAGAGAACAAGACGATACGAAAAATGTTGTAGGTTCTATCGCCAAAATAAAATATTCCAAACTGACCGGAAGACATTTTACAGGGAAATTGGAAAAAAAACTATACATGTCGAAAGGCTACCATCGATTGATACTGTACAGACATTTTGGGAAACTATTTGGAGCAACCCGAAGGAATATAACCCAAATGCTGAATGGATCCGGCGTGAAGAAGAACGAATGTTGGATACACCTCTGCACGAATGGGAAAATATATCCACAGATGATGTTAGGCAAGCTCTAACGAAATCGCAAAAATGGAAATCCCCAAGAAATGACAAGGTTCCCAATTTCTGGCTTTATCATCTCTCGTCTATCCACAAAATACTTGCGGAAACATTATCAATGCTTGGCTTGTAAATAATCCCAATAAAATCCCGGAATGGATTACTGAAGGTATTACATACCTCATACCAAAAACAAATGAAACAGATGACCCGAAAAATTATCGACCGATAACATGTCTCTCCACAACGTATAAGTTGATCACGACTGTCCTGACGAACCGTGCTTACTCCTTTTTCGAAACAAACAGCATGAGGATGCAGGAGGGGTTCATATGGCTGCAAAGATCAATAGCTGATAAATAAAATGATTCTGGAAAATTGCAGGAGCAGTTTTAGAAGTCTCAGTGCAGCGTGGATTGATTATCGTACAGCCTTTGACAGTATTCCACATTCTTGGATCCTTAAGATTTTGGAAATGTGGGATTAAATTTCCTTAAGCACAGCATGGGAATGTGGAACACCAAACTATACCTTAGTCACACCAGGGGCACTGCCATATCCAACCGACTAAATATCCGACGTGGAATCTTTCAAGGAGACTCTCCTTCTTCCCTTCTGTTTGTTTGTGCTTAATCCCCCTTACGCATGAACTGAACAACAGCAGCTATGGCTACAAAATAGATAACAAAATATTCAATCACCTACTCTACATGGATGATCTCAAACTCTTTTCCAAAGAGGACAATGATTTGAAGGGCCTCCTTAATATTGTAAAATACTTTAGTGACGATATAGGTATGGGCTTCGGATTAGGTAAATGTGCTAAAGGTAACATTCAAGAAAGGTAGAATTTTAGAAGCACCCTTAATACATTTAAATTTTGCCACGAAGATTAGAGAATTGGAGCATGATGAAGCTTATAAGTACCTAGGAATTAGTGAGGGAGATGGCACACAACACCCCCAAATGAAAGAGAAGTTAAGAAAGGAGTACTACAGGCGTGTACGCCTGGTACTAAATACCGAGCTAAACTAAAAAAAAACGAATATCAGCCATACACACCTTGGCTGTTCCTGTGGTGCAATACAGCTTTAATGTACTTAACTGGACCATAGCTGAAATTAAGCGAATGGACGCCAAAACGAGAAAGCTCCTAACTCCTGCCGCATACATCATCGCAAAGCTGATATTGATCGCCTGTTTGTGCCCAGATCCGAAGGAGGCAGAGGACAAGTTCAACTAGAAACATCCTACAAAAGTACAACAACTGGCCCCCAAAGATACTTGGAAAATACAGAAGACTGGATGATGGTATGTGTCAACACGAAAGTAGTAAGTGTCGTTACTCTGTAGTAAAGGAAGCCGACAAATTCAAAAAGGAGCTACAAATGGGCACAGAAATGCAAATACATCACTGTATACCGACTGAAGTTGCAAAATACTTAAAAAAGAATGCAAAAACAAATGCGACAGACCAGATAAAGAAACAATGGCAAGATAATCCGCCCCATGGCCAATACTTTGCCCGTACCAAACAAGCTGACGTAGACAAAAACCGCACCCATCAGTGGCTACGTAGTGCAGGGTTGAAAGGTGAAACTGAGGGTTTTATCACTGCTGCACAAGATAAATGCTTGTTAACTAGGAATTATCAGGCACATATACTAAAATACTGTGTTAGCCCAAGATGCAGATTCTGTGATAAATATCCAGAAACCATTGATCATCTTATATCAGGTTGCACGATATTGGCACCCACTGAATATAAAACCCGGCATGACAGAGTGGGCCAATATCTGCACTGGAAAATTTGCAACTCCTATGGGAAGGAAACTGAAAGAAACTGGTAGGAACACCACCCTGACCCGGTTACGGAGATAGGGCCTGTTACAATTCTATGGGAATACACAATACACACTGACAGAACAATCAAATCCAACCACCCAGACATTGTTATAAAAGACCACAAACAAAATAAGTGCCTCCTTATTGATATGGCAGTCCCTGCAGACTGCAATGTATCTTTGAAGATATTCGAAAAACTGTCAAAATACAAGGACATTGAAATAGAAATCTCAAAAATGTGGCACATAGGAACATCAACAATCCCTGTTGTAGTTGGAGCCCTTGGACTGGTTGGAAAAGATTCCAGTTGGCTGATGGAAGGGATCACTGGAAGTCCATGCCTCAAAGAGATACAAAAAATTGTTCTGACAAGTACAGCCCACACTTTACGAAGGGCTTTATCTATGTAATTATTTTTATTTTTTTATTTTTTTGCAGTGGAAAGTATCATGATGTCATTTCTAACCTTAGGTCCCTGGGGAGGACCTGGAAAGAAATGTGTAAACGCCAGATATCAAAGGAAATAAAAATAATAATAATAATAATAATAATAATAATAATAATAATAATAATAATAATAATAATAATTGTTATTATTATTTAATACACATTTCCTTCAGAGATGGCTTTATGACATATCCCACTGATCATTCAGCAAAATGAATAAACCTAAGATCATACACATAGATCAACATTCTTCGTAATGTGTGAGCTGTACTGGCGGACAATTGTTTTGTATTTCAGTAATGCATGCTCTACGAGTAATCCATTTAATGAGTCGATTAGACGCTTTCCCAATCAATCCGGTGTCTCCAACTACAACCGGATTATTGATGTCCACATTTTCTGAGTTTTCCATTTCAAGATTCTTGTATTTTGATAGTATTTTAAGATCATGAAAGATGCATTTCAGTCTAGAGGGATTGCCATATTACTAAGAACGCGCATCTTGCGGTCTTTGATCACGATGTCCGGGCGATTAAATTTGATTCTTCTATCGGTGTGTATTCTAAAGCCTCATAAAACGTTTACATGTCCTATCTCTCTAACCTAGTTTGCGTCATGTTCATACCCGAAGCTTGCAGTTTCCTGCGCGTCAATGTGACATATATACCAGCATAAATATTGACCCATTATTCATATTCAATAGTTGCTAACAAGGTGCAACCGGATAAAAGATGGTCAATTATTTCAGGATATTTATCAAAGAATTAGGCTTACCACATTTTTTCATTATGCGGGGTTGGCAATTTTAATTTAGAATGTATTGGTCCTGTACAGCAACAATAAAATCTCCCGCTACAGATTTTTGCTCTGCTCAACGTAACCACTGATGAGTACAGGGTTTGTATACAGCAGCCTTTTTGGTACAGGCAGAATATTGACCACGAAGCAAATTATCTTGTTATTATTTCTGCATTCGATCGATTGCATTTGTTTTTCCTTTCTTTTTTAATGTTCTTTCCTACTGCAGTAAGGGTATTATAGTTTATTTGCAGTTCTTCATCCACATGAAATTCACTTTTGATTGAATCGGGTTCATTTATTATTGAATAATTTTTCTGATTTCTTTCAAGCTCTTTGACACATATTATCATCCAGTTTCCTGTAGTATCCAGGTATCATGGAAGGCCAAGTTTGTGGTTTTGTAAACCAATTCTAATTAAAATAATCATCTGCCTCTTTCGGATCTGAACACATAAAGGCGATAAACATCACCCATAGGATGCTGCATGCGGTGGCAAATGAGAAGCTTTCTGGTTTTATATCCATTCACTTAATAATAATAATAATAATAATAATAATAATAATAATAATAATACTAATAATAATAACAATAATAATAATGACCTCAAATTTTTTTAGTGAAATTGGAAAAGCAGTTATAAAAGTCAAAAAACACATTATTTGTCACTTTGTCCGTCTATCGTTTTGTATAATTAGCGTTGAGCGGAGACAAGAATTGTTTGTACCATACATTAAATTCCTATTTATTGTGTGGACGAATGACAAATCTCACACACACACACACACACACATGTGATCGCACATATATATGCCCTCAAACACATGTGCGCGCTCAAACACACACGAACACACACAGACACACACACTCAATTAGTAATATTTTGTTTACTCTGATGGATTTTTTTCTGTCCGATGTCATGCTCTTTTTATTGTTTTTTTTTCAAATCATTTCAAATTATAATGAACAGAGAAATTAATTCAAAGTCAAGAATTAAAGCTATGCATTTGAAACAAAATTTATTCCATGAAAAACAAATTAAATCGGTTTAAAATTTTTGAATATTGTTTTGATAGTTTAATTAAAAATATGATCATCTGAGCCAAGCTATTAGATGCATTTCCCTTTGGCTTTATAGCATTGGACATTTGCACCTTGCAATGTCTTCCACAACTGCTAGCCAAATTATTATTCTTCGTGTAAGTTTCTTATAAACGTGTTTGTCCAAATGTAGTTTCTCAATATTTCAGTGTATGAAGATGAAACAAAAATATAAGAAGTAGTAAATTAAAACAATTCATGATGGTTGTACTATTGGTTCGTGTCGGTTTGCAAGGAGAAATAAAATGTTTTTAGAAAATGTTGTTACTCTGAAAAGGAAAAAATTGACGGCGAAACTAAACAAGCCAACTCTTGTCCCTCATAATTGAGTAAACACTAAACATAATTTTTATTTATTTGAATCTATTTCGGGAGATTTCATATGTTTTCGATGCATAGGCAAATATTCCAATGCCTCAGTAATTTAGGATGTTTCAAGCCATTGAATAGTTTTATTCCTGTGCTATGACGATATCAACATTTTGGAATAAGACTTCGCTCCGCTTCATGTGTATATTTAATTCGTGAAAGATATTTAAAATGTCTGTTCTTAAACCTAAAATATTATTGAGTTTTAATAGTTGTAATGTGTTCTTTTTAAGCCAAATGCTGGTATTATGGCAATTATCCTTTTAAGGTTATTATGCAGCTGTCATATCAAAAAGAGAAAATGTACTTAATAATCATTTACGAAATTTGAATATACGTACATAGGAAATTGTATATTTGAACAAGTGCTGTATTCAACCAAATAATCCGAAATAAATAAGTAAACCTAATCCATAGTCTTCCATTAGTAATTATAGAATCAAAAACTATTTTCAAAATAGTTCCCATATATTTATAATAAGTATTCACCAGTTGGCAAATAACTTCATTTTAAATATTTATAGATTTATGTTTAGAAATATTTGTAAGATATTCACTGGAATAATTTTCATTAAATAAGTAATACTCATTTTGAACCAAGTAATCCAAGTATCATATCATATGATATACAAATATCGATGCATATGAATTCACACACAGAAACCAGCCACGGTGTATCCATGCCTGTGCACATATAAATTAGAGTGTACATTTGCATGTTAGTATGTAGTCGTACGATTATGCATGAAAAAATTCATGGGTATGTGCAAGTAGGCGATAAGAGGTTTGATGAATTGGGTTTGCGTGAAAAAATTTTACAGCGATATTGGATGGATTCCCAGATATGCATGGATATCTGGAAAACTAGTCACGTAAGATGTTGCAAAATATTGGCAACTCTAAGAAATTAACAGATGAAAGCAAGGTACCCTAAAGTAATTATCCTTACTAAAAACAAGAAAGGATCACGCACGCGCAGTCACAGGTTGAAAGCGCACGCACTCACACGCGTATATATATATATATATATATATATATATATATATATATATATATATATATATATATATATATATATCAAATATGTTGTGCAGTTCAATCCATATTACAATGAATCATTCATACAAAAAGTAGATTGGTAAAGTTAATCATATAAAATTGCGAAATTATTTCATAAACAAAATTTTAATGTTGCATTAACCTTCAAATCACACGCTGAATGTTACGATTCTTGTTCTTAATAACTATAAGTCGTATGAGGTCTTTTTTTTAATATGCAAGTACTTTCAACTACCTGGATTTTACTTAAAACAAAGTAATTTTCATTCCTGAAGAAGACTGAATGTGCAGTTGAAAACCCATTCAAAATTCTCATCTACATTCTACCCTAAATATTTTGTATTCAGTACGATAGAATTTTTGTGATGTTTACAGAGACTTACATACTTACACACACACACACAGATATTAATTTAATTTAATCTTTCTTATAACCTCAATTTAGGGTTTATGGTTAATATTTGGGTTGAATTTTTGGATCTTTCCTATTAAGACAGCAAACTTCCGCGGTCCCTTTACCAGCACTCGGGAAGTCTGTCTTTGCGGTATTATAGATTGTGTCTGTATTAATTTTTTAAATTGTGTCTATGC